>OZ010686.1:12117571-12291394 GCA_963932265.1 Thymelicus lineola
ATTATTACTACATAATAGAAATTATTTACATTGAATAGTTGAAAGTAAATGACGTTCTTTATACTAAGTATTCCATATTTTTTCGTGTTAAATAAATGCATAATTAATTCAAACCAAATATATTCCTGTATTCATTACCGTAAACATTATCATCTTACAATAGTTGAAAGGTCGTTCCGCGTATTAAAATTACCATTTAAATATAACAAAATCATATTGATCTCGTTAGGTAAGATAAATAACAGTCCGTAAATCAGCTTCCTTGTGAAGATCGCATGCCGCCACAGTCCACACGTGTCAGCCAATTCTCGGAATCTTTGACAAAAATTATGTTTGTCCGAATGCTAATGAAGTGTACTACTAATCTATAAAGTTGGTTTAGAATAAATCTGCCACTGAGACAAATTCTGTATCAAAAATCGGGACATTTTGTTTAAATGCTACTTTTATTAGTTTTTTTCTAAATATATCTTACAGGTAGGTAAGTATATTAAGTTGAAATAATATTGTAAATAATCTTTTAAGTTATATTATAGTCTCACAGAGTAAGATTTTACCTTCGTATCTGTTATTCAAATGTAACATAATATCACACAAGTGGTGAATGTAGTGGTAATTTTTTTTTGGTTTTGTATTTTTAGAAATCTAGTTGGTAGGTAGGTACCTAAGTTGTAACATTGTAACATTGTTGGGACGAGCGGCGGAAACACACGCAGTTTACAACTTTTTAACAACGCTGCTCGCAGTAAATCACCAGTTTAGACCCTTCAGAAGTAATATCAACTTCTTCGAACTCACATTAATCTGCCATCCCTCAATATGCGAAATGAGCGTTATGCTTTGTGCTTCACAGACTTTTAAAGGATTCAAACTGCAGTAAAAATGTCTTAAGACTTTTGTATGCATATTCGATTTTTAAATATACTCGTATGTCTTACTAACGGGCAGCTTCACCGTCGAATAGTAGATACATCTATATCACAACTTTTTCAGTTAGTATTAATAAGAACCTATCTGTAGCTAACACAATATGATTATCTATTATTATAAAACTAGCTCTTAGCTTTTCCAACTCTATAATTGGTAATATTACCAAAAATAGTTTGGATTGTCATAGTTACGAATACGATTTAAAAGCGGATGAGTTCGATCATCGTATTAAATCAGAGTAACAAAAGCAGATAAGTGTTTATCTGACGATCGAAAGATGGAGAAATATTCTGTAAAATGTAGAGTTTCTAACTAGTAGAGTTTTTAAATAAGTATAATTGTTACCTATATTCTCTCATATTTAGCAATTCAAAACAGAAATATAATTTGATTCTGCTTATTAACAAGAACTGGATATTTTACTTTTTATAGAAAACAAAAGACTTTTCACAGACTAATATTATTTTTTGTCGGAAAGAGACACGAGTATTGGAACTGTCAGCTACTTCATAAAACAGTAGGTAGTTCGTATTACCATCTTCCCCACTCCGGAGATGTTTTGTTCGAACAAAACAGTAATGGAGTTGCTTTGTGTGACATTTTGTTAAATAATCCACGCATGTGTTTTATTATGTTCAATAAATACTTACCTAGATTGAACAAGTAGCAAATTTTTGCGCAAACCCTATTTTTTATTGATTGACATAACCATTTTGTACTCATTTACATCATATTTTAGTCAGATAGTTATGACAATACATAGATACTGATAAACGTGTAGATTTTGTTCTCGTCATTTTAATTCTACCAGCTTTTCGCCGTTTTTGTGTGATAGAGAAGAAAACACCGCGCAATCGAGGCTGTTTATTGAAGGCTATTGGCTCCCATCCACTCAACGACACCTCATAACACGAGGTGGCATAGCTACATTAACGGCCTCGGAAAACAAACAGTAGGTAAACAATTTTGCTAACTACACTCCAACTGCAACGCAACAACTTTTTTTGGAATACTCTTGTGCCGTAGAATCCATGAAAATCCAATACCATTCATCACTAAAAATATTTTAAACGTTTACAGTAGGTATACCCAACTGCTTCTCTGTTCCCGTTCGAGCAAACACCCGTTAAAACGCGTTCTATAAACCGTGACAGAGACTGTCACGTTAAAATGTTGTAATTTAGTGGCGCAGTTCATCAAACACGGCATATCCGCCATCCGGAGTACGACACTTGACACTTCTGAGTGGTAGCATATCTCACTGGCGCTAATCACGGAAATGAATACAACCCTTCATTGGTTTACGAGGTACATTCCTCGGTAAGCGAGGTGTTTAACGAAGTAACGGGAATACTAATAACAAAAATAGTATGTATTAATAGATTTAAGCGCACGCGGAACAACTTTTACATTTTGATAGTTAAGTTACTTGTACCTTTACCAGGGTTTTAACACAATCTTTATAAGGATTCGTTCACACGAATTGAGTGTAGATAGAGCATTTTTTATTTATGTTGCTCCTGTATGGATTAAGCCCTAAGACCTTATGGGGTTTAAGGCCGGTCCTATCGACTTTAAGTCAAACTATAGTCCTGTGTGATGCTTAGCAGACAACAGACAGGGCTATAGCGCCAGATCTCCCCTGGTAAAGGTCCCTATCCCTAGGCTCTCAAGTTTAAAGCCTAGCTATCACCCTCTTCCTGAAACCTACCCTGTGGCCTGTACTGTTTTCACGTGTTTCTCTCGCAATGTCGGAGAGCTAGCAATAATGCGAGTCCTACCTATTGTAGTTTTTAAATTATGGTTTATTTTTAAAAACACTACACACACTAGGATTCCCTGTGTTGTGGGTATGGCACCCACATAACACACAAAGACAAGAATACACACCTCCAGACTGAGCACGGAAATTCAAACTCATCGTTCAAACTGCCTCGCTGGAAATCGAACCCAGGATCCTTCGAAAAATGGACCTGTATAGTAACTATTACGCCACGCGGATCAGCAATATTTATTAACATTGATTCACTTTCATCTTGATTCACAAACAAACAAATCTCTCAACCATTCGTTTTTAATAAACAGCATATACAATCCCCTGATATAGTGACAGACAATGAGGAAAACAAACAATTTATCTATTTCCCCGTGCATCAGCCGAATAACAAACAAATTTTATAAAGAACGGAACGCTGACGCCAATAAAGACAGGGGGCGTATTCTCACACGTTCTGTCGTGCGAATTTAAAATTTGTAAATACGCCGCGGCGCTAATCCGACTCGTCTTTTTGTGACGTGATAAAATAATGGCACAAAATTGCCCCTGTTTTCTCCCGATTCACCCCTCTCTTGTCTTCAGGAACTTAATTATTTAAAGAGGCTGTTTGTAATGTTTGAAAATGTTGTGTTTTTCATATCTAAGGATATGTTAATTAAATTAATATAATATATAAAACATGTTAATTATGATTTGCGTTTGTGGATTATAATACAAGTATTTACAAGAAAAAAAAAACGCTTTCACAACCCTCATACCCCGCAATAGGCTTTTACCTGTGTCGCGGGTGGCATTGACGATACATAATTATACAAATATTTATACCATTTATACCATTTTAACACTATATAAAATTGTATGCTTATAACGTTTTCCTTTCGCCTTGGATTCTACCTAATATCAGCTTACGACACTACATGTTTATTAGTTTTGATACTCTAATAAAATTCTACATACTGACAAAAAAGTTCTAGAGCACTCTACATGGCACTCTACCATACTGTGCAAGAGATTGTCTGCAAAACCAATTATTCCATTATTTCATATATTTACATACTAATTCAGTATCTAACCCTCCCTAATTCTGATACACTTACTGTTACCTACATATGCGTATGAGCATCGGTCTTTGAAGTCTACCAAAACCCAAATTAGGTGTAATAATATCGGTGAGGGTAATCCGTAATTTGCTCAAAAAGACGATGCAAATTAGCGCATCTATTCACTGCGAAACTCGGCGACTCATTCGGCATTTAGGGGAGCATTTCAATCAACCCTCGTCGGGGACTTTAAATATTAAAGCAATCTCCTATAGCGTCACTTTATTAGTTTCCGCTTCATTTTGCGCTTTTTGATCTTGGAAAGCAATCGTGCTGCTTTACAAATACACATTGATGTCCTTTTGCATTCTTTATTATGCATTCATTACTGAAGTAGTAATACTGTTGTATGAGGGTTGATTATTATTTGGGTTTGAATTTCAATTTATAGGATCTAGGATCAAGACACGTCCAGCTGCGTTGACGCGGCATTTCTATGTAGTAGCTTCCCAATATGGTACCTACCTAACTATTTAATATTATTGGCTATATTGTAGTAACGTGTTAAATTAATAACCATTCTCATTAACAGTTACGTAATTATAATTAATTACTGTGTTGATCTTGTTCCGACAAACCATTAGTAAGAGTATTAGTATGCATTGCTTTATAATAGGAAATCTAGATTAAACTGAATCTACTGTCTCAACTTGATTATATACGTTGTTGTACCAAGTGCATAGAAAACTCAAGAGGACTCTTGCAGTCTTGAAAACAGAGTTACACCTGCATGTTAGTCCTGCACGGAATCGCGATAGTTGAATGTGAAGCAAAACTAAAAATAAATAAGCTTAAGAACAATTGGTTTGCATAATATAAATAGCATATTTATTATTTAAAATTTTATCGATCTCGGAACCAATGAAAACAGAAACATATTTCTTTTCTAACGCTTTAATCTTATCCCAAAATGTGCTTGTGTTACAAGAAAGTTAAGAACGAATTGGAAAGCGACTGAATTTCATGACTGCTCTATATTTGGGCGGCGTGAACGTGGAATAGGAATGAGGTTGCGCATACGACATGAATGGCAAACTAGATGCAAATGTCGGCTTTGTCGGCTTTGTCGGCAACCGTCGTCGGCAATCAAACGCAGTAACGGATGTGCTGAATGTTGTCGGTTGCGTCTTGTCATTTATTGAACCGACAGAAGGTGTTTCAGTACCGGTACTTTAAGAAGATAAATAGCTAACGTAGCTTTAATGGTGTTTAAAGGTAGCATTGTTGTATGAAACTTTATTCCATTTATTGGCTATCCAATAGCCAATCGCAAGTTTTTATGAGATTAGGTCATTATGCTGCTAGCAGCAGCTAGGTCTTATTTGTAATTGACTGACATTCAAAGGTTTTCATGACTTTTGAACAGGTATAGTAAAATAAATACTATGTACAAAGAGCCATAAATCGAACAAAAATACGGTTTTAGCCCTAAAATAACCAGACAATTTGTAAAAGAAACATTAAAGGCAGCGAATGATTGTGTATTAGATATACCTATATGGCAAATTTTTGAAGATTGTAGATTTTTAGTTATCCACGTTCCAATAAGACAAATACCTACATGACATAACTTGACACGGTTAAGGTCTAATGTGGGTCTAATAAATATCTGTGAACCAGGGACACTTTTTTGGTCAAATTCTTGGCCGTTAATGGTTGTCGTGTGGCTGCACAAAAACTGAAAATTCCGCCACAAGCCATAAATCTCGTCATAAAGTTATGCAGTGTGACAGACCTATAATGACTTGGAGACCTTTAATTAATAATGTGCATTCCTGTCGTTGAAGCCAAGCCCCAGTGTTTCATAGATAATCTTAATTTTATATTAATTTTTGATACCTATGAAACATACCTAACTAAAAAGTATACTTAATAGTATAAAGGCGGACTAAATGCTAAGTAGCATTCTATTCCAGTCAACCTTAGGGTAGTGTAGAAAATATAATCCCTATTCATTAAAGATTAAACACATTGCTACAATAAAAAAATAGACAAGCGATAAAATACACTATAGTTCTCACAATATCAGTATTGTCGAATATTATATTATATCTACTAACTACTACTTACATCAAAGTAGACAAATACTTATACCCAGCATACATATTTAGCGTTAATGGAATTATTTAATTAATAAAATTATTTTATGAACACACTCATGTTCATAAGCTGTAAAATAATAAATATGTGTTCTACAAAGAAAAAAAATAGTTGTAGGTACCTATGTTGTATGTAGGTAAGGTACCTACACCATTACGCTACGCCATTTCGATTGTAGGCAGATTAGTGAGAAAATCAATTAAATAAATATAAAAAAAACGTAAATTTATCTGCCAGGTCTGCATTCAACACTTTTGTTTTAGGAACGGGTTCGTTTCGTGCGAATAAAGTATGAATAAAATAAATTATTGAATGTCTTTTTAATATAGAAGGTATTGTTTTATCGATATAATAGAGTTCTATTGTGCGCTCGGCGCCGCCCCGGCGTAATCCAGTTTGGGGACAAAGAGAAAATAATAAATAGTCGTATTTTGTTTGCGTTTTCTACGCTCGGTCGCTTCTTCGTTGTTCTGTTAATTGTTGGTGAAATAAATTAATTGAATTAGATCGCTTCAGCTGAACGCAACACGCCAGTTGCTTAAAATGTTTGGACACGTCAATTAAGTCCTGTTTCTTGTTAGTTGGACTGCGGTAATTTAATTATTCGTCTTGTATTTGTGTACATACACAGGTTAATTTTAATTAAATGTGAATTGAGAAGGACTAAGCGGTATACCGAACGTCTAATGAATTTAATGAATGTACTTATGACCCTATACCTACCGCGTTATAAAATATGAAAAATTACTAATAAAATGGATGACGCCAAAAATATCACCTATAAAACATAACTCCAATAACACGTATTGAAACAGTTTTTACCTTGTGATCCATAACTTTTTAAATAAGCGATAGTATGTAAATTGTATCATACTAAGTGAAACCTTGTTTATTTGAGAAACTGTTAGGTAATGAAAACGCAATTTTTGAAACGAAACGGTATTTTAAAGTTAAAATTAGCTTTAATTTGTAAGTTCTATCAATCTCATGCCTAATTACAATATTGAGATATACAAAATATCAAATTTTTAAGTATTAAAATTTATCAAAAGTAACCAGAAATATTATCACTATCTTCTTATTTATCTTCTTTTTATGAAGGTTGCTTGGCTAGCATATTATATACGAGTACTCTAGCTCTAGTTAGCCAAAAAATAAATAGGTAGTCGTCTTGACGCTTTGAATTGACGGCTCCTCCTCTTTTTTTATATTTCTCTATCATTGTAGTACTTACTATTACTTTCATCTTTCTTCTTCTTTTGCAAGATTTTTTCCAGGTCAGATGCAGATCTTAAATATTTTTTTTGTTTCTTTTTCCTTCAACAGTAGTATAATCGTTTTTCACCAACGTGTCAATCAATTTGGCTGTTGTAGGTACCTTTATTATTATATATTTGTATACTTTTTTAAGCTCTGTTTTCAGTAGAGGTTAAATTATTTTTGAGTGAAACCCAGTGTGGCAGAAGTTACCAGGTATTTCATTGAAATTCAGTTAGGAATCTCAAAAACACCAATGCAAAACAAAAAATCAATGCAAATTAAAAAAAAATTAAACAAAATGGAAACGAGGTAAGTTGAAACAGGTTGTTTCAATCCTCCTAAAGTACAAAAATCGGTTTTCATTACGGTTGAACTGACATAATTTCATGACCCAACATAATCATGTTAAATCTTTATCACATTTCAAATCCCTTGATTAATAAGCTGGCAAATAACGTATACCACTAAGGATAAAACAGGTAATTTATCAAACTGATCCCTACCTATTATTGTGTCCAAAATCCTACAATTACTTTTTGTTAACTGAAATAAGTAGGTATGTCCTAAGGGATTTATTCATCTTCTCTCTGTTGATATATCTCACTAGATAGGTATATAATAAGGCACTTAAAATCAATCAGGACAATCAGTTCACCAACATACCGTGTAGTGTGCAAAGCCAAGAAGCATTTTCTGCAGTCTTAGTGGCGGTAGCATAGCGTTTAGCGCCATCTAGCTGCGAGTAGCTGCACAGTTTCATAGGAGGAAAAACTAAACCGAAATAAGATGCAAATCTGCGAATCAAGTTGTAACTTTTTATTGAAATAATTTTATCAGTTTATATAGAATATGATAATATAGTTGTTTATAATTAACGTATAATTCATATTTTCATTAATTTAATCGCAACACAAAAGCTGAAATTATAGCACATTACAGTTACTAAAATAGTTTGTGATTTTAGCTACATCGTTCGTCAAAAAATATTATTTTTAAAAATTTTGAGTGATATTTCCCTACGAAATCATTAATTTTTGTTTCCGTGGGTTGGCCGTTGACGGTTTAATAAATAAATTGAAATTAAAAATTAAAAGAAAAAGGTAAAGGTAAATTGAAAGAAAGTTAAAAATACCCTACATTATCCTTAATTTCATACCTAAATTATTAATTAAATTAAAGCGTAAACATTCAATTTCACGGTAGTTATAAGGTAGAGACATCAGTCATGTTATGAAAGGCTTTCAATTCGTTGGTTTTGACGTTTTTTGTTGGGTACTTTCTCATTTCTTTATTCTCGTAATTGGCATTTAAGATGTTAAACGTGGGTAAGTAACAAAAGGTAGCTACGGGTTGAAAAGCGTAGGAAGTAATTAGGCAACAGATGGCGTGCGGGTCGTCACCGCAAACGTCTCCGTCCGGTGACGAACTCTTTGAACCGTGCACATGCTATTGAAACATTGGAACCTCAGGAATAGTGTTATGCATTCCGTATTAAAGTATAAAAAATACTTTTATTAAAAAAAGACCAATGACACAATAATATGTTTGAGTTACCAACACAAACAACTAGCGGCTTTCTAGAGACTGTAAGTAGTGATTCAAAATTTTAAATCGATTAGTTAACTATCAGTTAGGTAACTTCGCAGCTCTTGAAGAAACAGGAAACATTCTAAGAATCTGCATAATTTCCACCACCGGAAAATCCCAAAATTCGTACACGGCCTCCTAATAAAGTATCCTATTGCCTCAATCCTCATCCAACTTCATCCTCATAGATACACATACCTAACGCCCAACACTCAATTAAGATATACAAGTTTAGTTTAATAAAGTTTAACAAATAAAACATATTTAATAATTCCAACAAAAATAACGAATAAGTATCTAAATAAATGGAACTCGTTACTTACCTAAAAGTGAGTGCATAACAACATCCTGTTTTCCACAAAGCGCTGCAAAAACATTTATTTTAAGTGGTTAATAAAGACATGTTTGATTCAAACTTAGAAATATTTTAATAAACAAATTCTATGCATTATTACATACAAAATACACAAGTGTATGTACTACTGCAAAAAGTAACATGCGGTGACCTACTTACTAACTTAAACTGATACAAGTTTGTTAATTAATAATTAACCTAGCCTTTTATGGGTTGATTTATAACCCGTTGCAGTTTATTTATTAATAAATGGTACCATCTTTAAGCACCTTATTTATTATTAAGCCTCTATCTATGTTATGCAATTATTACCAACCAATAACAACAACACTTACCTACAGGAATAGGGTTATTTATATCTATAAGAATAATTATTCCTGGCTTTGAAGATGTAAACAATAAATGCTTGTAATTAGTTCAAGTCCGATCAATATACTTAGGGAGCCCTAAAAAAAGGCCTTAAAAAGGAAATCGTTTACTCCAAATTGAGAACCATATTTTTGATACTACTCCTAACATTAGGTACCTACCTACGAATTTTTAAAAGCATGCAAGTAAAACGAATACATAAAGGGTATATTTAAACATTTTAAACAGATTTTTTGGTCAATCTGTAAATTTTCTTTTGATTAAATGTCGCAATAAAACATTTCAATGATACAAAAAGTTAAGACCAATTTCGTGGTCCCGTTAAAGGTTGAAGCAGAACTTTTCAGAAAGGATAATGCCCAAAAATGTATGGACCAAAAACCCGGAGTCGATTAAATCGATTTAGGTTTTGCAAGGTAGAGTAAACATAGTATATCCCAAATCCAATAATTGTTTTCAGTCAAACAATCGCCAAGTACTGAAAAAATCGTAACTAATTGACTATAAATCATTTATAAATCTGTGATATTTAGAGCGGTTTTACAAACGATATTGTGACGAATTGTGCGTATTATTGTGACTTTTGAGAGTTAAGTACATTATACATGTCTACTGAACATATATATATATATAACATTATTTATACACATACATGCTGTGTTTCAACTACGTACTGAATTCTGTAAAACTACTCTAATGTAGCAGCGTCATATCAGGTGAGCTATGATCATTTTTTAAAGATATACCTATTATATATTATATATACCTATTATAATTCACTGGCATTATTATATAAGGCTATTAATGTAATAAATGAAAACAACTGAATTATATGATATAATCAAAATTCAAAAGTAACACGGTCACAACACAGCGAAAGCTTACGAAGGACTGCGCGCGAGACAGGGTTGGTCACGGTTTCGCTACCTGGATAACAATGGTGCGAATAGATTCACATCTGTTATCTCTTTCTTTCTCATAAATTGTAATTCCTTATCTATATTCTCCATCTCTTTCACAAGTGAGCAACAAATACAATAACAAAATAATGAACCACTTATTCAACGCACTCTGCTTTACCTAATAATTGTTGTATGCTGCTGGCCTGCTTGGTTATAGTTTTATGCGAAATTAATTGCGTATTTGCGACCTCTTATTTAAGGTCTACTTTGCTGTTCATAAATTATTTTAATCGACTCTGGGTTTTTTTTGGGCATCCTCCTTTCTCACATTAACAAATTTCTAGCTTTCCTCGTATATTTTGATGTTCGATAATGTCTCAAAATGCAAACAACAATAGGCCAATATGTCAGCTAATGTGACAAAATTACCCTCATTATTGATGGGAACACGAGAATAATGCTTTGTCGCAGTCGCCGACTCGGTATAGCAGCTGGGGACAAACTACTCGCGACCGCGTTTCTGCCATTCTCCATGCCTTTTTGATTTTGATTTATGGATTTTTTATGCTCCATTCACCCGTCATGGATACTACAGACATTGTGCTATAGGAGACCCAAAAACTTTTCATTTAAACAAAATTTTACAACTATAATCAAAGCCACAAGACTCATAATCGTTTGACCCGAAAATTTCCAAGTGTACCAAACACAGTGACGTTCGAAATGTTACGATTTGCGCCTGCGCACAGTATCGCCACATCATCTCTTAATAGTAGGGGACGATGAGAGTTTTTATTCGATTTTCACAGTAATTTATTTTTATAAGGGCACAATAACGTCATTGTACAGTTCGATTTTAAAGCAAATATGTACAAGTTTGTAGGGAGTGCCGGGGATACGGTTCACACCCTTTTTAGCAAATACTACAGTTGATATTAATTTGATAAAGATAACCTTTACTTACCATAGTACTAAATATTTCGTGGATAAATTAGATCTTGGATTAGGGTTGTATATACATAACCGAATAGAAATGCCGTTTAATTAAGTGGCAACGGTGGCTTATAGCGTAAGCTTTGCTTGTGCATTTTATTTTACTGAATAATTAGGAATTTTTTATCATTTTCTTTATTTAATGTTTCTATTATTATTCCGTGAGTTACTTTAGTGGCATTCCAACAGCACCCAAAAACTACATGCTTTAGCTGCAGTAATTAAACTTTTTAGTCCCAGTATAATTTGACTGATGAAAAGATGCGTAGTAGATTTACAAAAGAAACCTACTATTGTATTATTGCTACACTATAGTAATTCCCCATAACTGTGGGACACTAGTCCTCTGGTGACTCGGTGACTCCGGCTTCACACCTTTTCCGCATATTATGAAAACACAACACTAATAATCAAAACTCCAAGATTCTTCAAGATTTAAGATGTTCAAAATAAAACCGATATCCCTCGTACTTTTTGCGTACTTAGTTAATTATGAAGATATTAATGGAATAGCGAATAACTGACAGGTAATTAGCAATGATAATTAATATAAATTAGATTACATACTGATAAATATAAAAATGAGATCGACGAGCCGTGTGTCGTAATGGTTACCGTGCCGGGTCGCCACGCCAAGGGTACTGGGTTTGATTCCCAGCGAGGCAGAAATTTGAATGATGAGTTTGAATTTCTATTCTCGGTCTGGGTGTGAGTGTCCTTGTCTTGTGTGTTGTCCATAACACCCAAGACACAGGGAATCCTAGCCCCACAGGGCTATGAGTGTGAAGCATTATTTATTTATACCCACTAAGTACACTGCTCCCTCCTGAACAACGGACGAATCTATGGCGAATGGTCCCTCTTGTTGAAGATTGTTGGGTCTTGTCCACCCAGTTTAATCTCCACGATACTCATGTATGATGGTTGGTTTATTACAGTCGAGCTGGCTACCACCATCCTCCTTTCTAAGGTCAACTGTAAAATGTTTTTGCACATTTCATTTGCAGTTTTGGAGAGCCAAAAATAATGCGGGTCCTCAGCTTCCTTTTTGACCAATAGGTTGAACATAATGATATGTTGACCACTTACTATCTTGCAGCTCCTATGTTTGATTGTCGGATATTTACATAAAAAGCGGTATTTATTCGTTGTACTTATATTAATTAATGCCATTATGTTCTTTAGTCGATGAAATTCAGATGGAAAAAATCTCAAAAACTAATATTTTATTGCTTTCCACAGACAAAACCAAAACGACAAACATTATTGAAGGTTTTATTTGCTTTTACTTGAATATTGTTTATTCAACAATATTCGGCATCTTCTTTATCACTCGCACAAAAGGCTCAGCCATTGATGTCGAAGATATTCCAATTAATCATAGCATTTCACAAAACCAAAAATGCCTCCTTGCATCCCGCAAGATATAATAAAACCAATAAAATCCATTCGCAACATTTCTGAGCAGAGGTGAAAATGACGCGAACAAAGTCATTGCGTAGATTCGAGGGTATTGTTCGGGTGTACGGCAACAAAGGGTAGGTTGCTTCAGTAGCCGACAATGCGGCGGCAAGCGAGAGGGGCAATTTGTCAAAATCGACAATACTGGTCGACATATTGACCATTATTTATGGAGCTGTAAAGCGTCCACGGTTTTATTGCGGGAACGATTGAACATCGTGTTCTACACGATGACGCTGCACTTCGTTGCAAATTATGGAAGCATTGTCTGTAATTTTGTGTTGGAGATGGATACCATATTACTCTGCTGATGGAATGCCACATTGATTAGATATTGAACTATTATCGAAATAATTATCATTTGAAGTAGATGTTATAAGGGTCACTGTTGGCATGTGTTTCAGAGTTCGATAGGAAAGTAATCGTACTCCTTACATTTTTAATTTATCTTATTCAGGTGTTTATAAGGATACGATGTTTCAGGCATAAAAATAAGTAGGTAACCTAACAAATTTCGGTTTTGCTCAATTAGATAACAAATTTATTTAAAATCAAAGGGCTTGAAAATATCCTTGTACAAATAATTTTTGCGTTGATTGTACCATTATTTCTTGATTATTCCTTTGTTCGACAATGAATAATCTGTCATTAATTTCTGACTAAGTAAAAAAATTATTACTAGAATATTTCAAAAAGCTTTTGTATTTCATACATTTTATTACAATATCAATAATATGGGAAGCAACAATCGCTAAGGCGTTTCAGTGCCGCCCCGACTGCCCCGACGCGACGCCCTCGCCCCATACTGGTGCACTGATAGCACGCGCACAGCTGGTACTGTTGGTAGCGAACCAAAATAATTGTTATTTCTACCATTTTTTAAATTAGGATAATGTCAGTGTAATGTGATTGTAAAAACCTGATCACGCGCCTTCAACCTATTTCGTCTCATGTGATAAATAATGGCTATGGCTGGCTTCAACCCATTAATGGCCCACTACTGGGCACGGGTCTCTCCTCTTGAGGAGGCCTAGAGCATACTCCACCACGCTGCTCCAGTGCGAATTGGTGGAGAACCGAAGTTAATTAACCTTTTGTTCAGAACTCATTATTAATTAATAATTAATAAATAATTAATAATGACTTTTGAACAACAACTTTATAGTAAACTAAGTAGGAATCTATAGGTAACTAGAAGGCAAGCTAAGAGGTACCTGAAGATGGATCGAGTGACATTGGATAAATATTTATACTCCTTATTGGGTGATAACACAATGGGCGTTTACATAATTTTAGTCAATAACTAATTAACACACAGGTTTACACTCGTTACAAATTTAATACGCGATTAAAACTGATACACATGACTCTGAACAGATTATTATGTGACTCGAAGAAGATAAATAATCAGTAATGGAACGCGGTGAAGTCGGATTTACAGCGCGGTACGGCATTCAGGATCACCAACAATAATTCACACGTTGCGTTCGGAGGCTGTCCAAAGAGTGCCTGTTGGTGGCTGGTAAGTCAATGGCTCTCCTAGGCGCGGTTATCCCGCTACCACGTGTCAAAATGGCAGTAGACAATTTGCATAGTGCTGCCATCTTCAACATCCGAATACACCCAAGCTTGGCCCGGCTTGGCGTTCCAGTTTATGATCTCCGGAATATATATTTTAACTTGGATTTCGATTAGCAAGGTACCAACATCAAGACATATATATTAAATGGATTCATGGCTACCTTTTTTACATAGGTTACTGGTTACAGGGTTAGGTACATAGTCAAAACGAAACGCTTTGAAAGCTAAGAGTGATCTCTTACCAGTAGCTACCTCGTCTGCACAATGGACAAAATTGACTTAAAGAAATAGATAGTTAATAGTTCTCATCTATGATCCATGAGGTTTTCAAACCCCCACTCTTGTTTAAATTAATTTAAAAAATATAAATTAGAATGAATAGCACCAGCAACTATTGCATGTCAACTCTCAATTAAGTTACGCTTCAGTACAGTACAATAGGTACAAAACACTCGTTGTGGGCGGAGCTCCCAGTAGCGATGCGATGGGAGCGTTTTTTCGCCATCTGCGATAAATGTAAGGGGCCCATTGTGCACGGTAAGCGAGAATCTTACTAATTAATACACCGCCACTGCGTAATAACCGTTTCAATAATATATTTTTACATGAGGTTAAGAAAAGCATGCAATAATTATTGAAAAACGTAACACTTGATGGTAATAGATAATGCCGTTTTATTTAAACGTTACAAATATGCGTTATCTTATCGCTGTAATCGTGGCAGTACACATGACGAGAAAATTATTTGAGTACCTACTAATTTAAATAAGACTGTTTAAGTAGGTACCTACTTAGCAGAGGTGTTGTTTTGTTTTGTAAGTTGTACCTATAATTTTCTGTTATTAAAGGATAATTAGTACCGTATTATTATTAGGTCTTAATCATTTTTAAAAAACTTCACGTTAATTTTGTTATAACGCTATAATTAATAATAATAATAATAATAATAATAATAAAATCTGTTTATTGCCATATAAAATTACACAAACATGGTTGTACTTATGGTTAAAATGAACATAAAAATAATTAAAATTAAAATAAAATGGCAATAGGAGCTGGCTCAGCTTTTGCTAACGCGGGGCTGGGCTCCCGTGTAGCGCTGGTTTTCAGCCAGTCCTTCCTCCCTAAGATGTTGTGCGGGAGTTACGATAGTCAATCCCCCAGTTACCAGCGGATAACCTTTTGCCAAATGTAATTAAATGTCAAAAAGGAAAATATATCTTAAATTACAGAAATAAATACATTGACATTAAAAAATACAGTGAATAAATTAAAAAAAATTACTTAAATAGAGTTTATTAATAACTGATAGCCACACTTATCGGATTCTGGCATAATGCTGAACTTACATACTGCTGGTAAGGATTTACCATCATCATTCCCATTCTTCTTAAAATTTCCATGGATTTAACACAATGACATCAGCTAATTCCTGACAATCAGCGCCATCTATTTAGTATAATAAGAAACTAATAACAAATGTCTACGCCATCTATTAGGGAATAGCAGTACGACGTTCCACGATAGCTATGCTAACTTGAAAACGATAAAACAGTGTAATTCGTAGAAATATTTTATTAATTTATAACAGGTACATACATTTTTAATAAATCGGAACTTGTTAAAAATGTACATAATGTTAAGTGATAAAGATAACGTTACAAACTGTGATAATAATATCACTTGCTTATTTAGTACGACTGATATTTTTTTATAATCAACTTAATAATGTACGTGTTTCGTATTGTTTTAGACCAAATAAGAAAAAATATATTTATTGAATGCGAAGGAACCCTAAAAAATGTGATCGCATGGATAAAAATAAGTATTGGTATTAAAAACTGTCATTCGCGTCGTTAAAGTGATCATTTCAAAAATATGTTAATTATATTACAATTATCGTCAAATTTGTGTCAATTAAGTGTAATAAAATAGAGTTTTATGTCGCATTTATTTTGATGCGGTCTCTTATAACATGTAATTATCAAAAAAAGGGATTCGTTGAATCCCTTCATCATACCTAATACGAGTCCTACAACATGGCATTTTAAAATGTTGATATGGTATGATTATGATCATAAATAAATTAATCAAAATTGTAAAAATTTTTTAGGAAACGCTTTTATATAAAATTAGCTACAAGTTGTGAAAATTTCAAGTCTCTACGTAAAATAGAACATAGAGAATTATGCGTCTAAAGTCTGAAAATCGTTTTTTTTTAATTTAACAACAAATAAACAATGAAAATTAGTTTAAAATATGATTTTCGTGTATTGTCATCGGAAATACACATGTCTGCCAAATTTCATCAATTTTCATTAAAGGGAAGTCATTCAAATTAACGTTACAAGATTTGATGCTCCGAAGTGAAGCTAAATAAAAGCGTTTAAAAATACAGTAGATAATAATTATATTTTATATTATAAAGTGTTATAACAATATCAATTACGCAGTTGCAAATAGATTTAATTTGTTTAAGGCACTTCTGTAAATTAAAATTATTGTGTCTCGTAAAAACAGCAAATTGCATATACGATTTATTTTATTATGAGCCACAAAACCTTCTCGCACATATTTTATCATGCATTTTTATTTAATATTATAAGACAAATCGACTATCACTACGTACAGTATCAAATATGAAATAAAAACATTTCTATTGCTTTAAAAACCTTGACGTCATGTATATTTTCACATACATAAAAAATTAAAGAGCTGAATGTACTAGAACCCACAAAAATGAGAGGTGTCACGTGGGACACAATGCTGGAACGCAGTTATGGTATTTAAAATAACATTTAAAATAACTTATGGTATTTAAAATAACAAGAATCATGTTATAAATAAACAACGTTTAAATGTATAAAAAAAACTTTTACAGAATAGAAAAAATTTTAAATTAAAAAAAGTATGGATGCATATTTGTCACTCATTCACGCAAAAACTACTGAACGGATTTCCATGAAATTTCCGATACGTAAACCATAACCTGGAATAATAATAATAATAATAATAAAACTTTATTTTCATCTCCACACATTACATTTTTTTGCAAGTTACACTCTTATGACTTAACAATTAGTTGTTTACATTTTTGTGGTACCTAATACATATTTTTATTTGAGAAACTGATAATGTAATATGTGGGAAATCTGGAATCTATACTAAGCCGAAGCCTGTATCATAGACACCAGGTCCCCCCTCTCTCTTAATGGCTTATAATATGTTTTCTTCTTATATACCAACCAATAACTATATATATTCTATATGAATAGTTTACTTTCGTTCGTGTTTGTATGTGTAGACGCGTGTTATGTTGTGGAAATTTTATATAACCTTATATGTATGTATGTATCTAAAATTATATCTAAGTAGTGTTTAATATGTTTGTTTAAGTAAAGTAAGTTTTATTTTATTCACTTTTATTATATATTTAAACTTATATTACTATATAAATATATTATGTATGTGTATAAGTTGTTTATGTACGTATGTGAATATTATATATTTGTATATATCTAATCTACATGGAATAATATATAGAATAGATACTTTTTGTCCCGGAAAACGTCCCGGAAAACGGAAAACGCAAAGCCGCGGTCAGGGCGCTAATCTGTAGGTATATAATATGTATAAAAGGCAAAAGTGATTGACTGATGTATCAACGCACAGGCCAAACCCTTTTAGGTATAGAAACTTAAAATTTCGCACACGTAGGTATTCCTCTTATGACGTAAGCATCCACTAAGGAAGGATTTTTGAAAATTCAACCCCCAAGGGGGTGAAACAGGGGATAATTGATTATTAGGCGATACTGGTAGAGTGGTGTTTTACACTATCGATACTATTTATCGGATACAGTTAAAATGTTACTAGAATTTACATTAACATTTGTTCGATAAACAATAAGTATAGACCCTATGTCCGAGCTCCTAGGTCAGTCTGTAATGTAGAAAACAGTAAAATATCTACTACGAACAGCGTTGCTTTGTTATTTCTATGGTAATAAGAGCTTAAGCTACAATAAAACTGCATCTTTTGTTAACGTGTCCCCGTTACAAGCGAACGGAAACGCTAGTTTCATTACGACTAACTCTATAATCTTGTGGACTCGCTTATTATGCATAGAAAATACCAGTTGGGACAATAAAAACGGTTTCCACCGCTACGTGGAAAACCAAAAGCTATTATGACTGATGTACCTAGGTTTAACCTGCCTACTCAACTTTAGACTCATTGGCTGAAAACAATGGTTGGAAATGATTTATAAATATATATAAATACGTATTGCATGTATTTTACATTGAAATATAAATAAATATTATAACAACATTTTACAACGTTGAATTTATACCAAAAATTAATGATGTGCAGAATTAAATAATTAAATTGATTTAACCTATTCACTGTAGGTTAGGTATGTAAAGATTCAAAAACTCCTCAATATCTATAAAAAAAAAACTAATTTGCAACGCATCATTCAATCAACTGATAGATAGGGTAGGGCCGTAAAAAAAGAAATCCAACCCTTAAAAAAAACAACGACACTTCACATACCGCGTACTTAAGCTCTCCATCCAAACTAAACTACACAGACCACATCCTCGAAAGTACGATCCCAGATGTAATTCTTCAAGCTCACGGACCATTATTAAGTTGTATCGCTACAATGACTAAAAATGTGTTTGTTTCTAAAGGATATCTAATAATAATATATTATTGAGTCCATGATATTGTATATGTTACCGGAAATCTGTATATTTGTGGTATTCTATACAATCCCTAGGCAATTTATGAAATGATATGAATATATTGCTCCATTACATTCTTTACCTAGGTAATGTATAGTTTTGCCAAGGATTGTATAGAATAACTGCAGGTATGAATTTTCGAAAAAACACGAACCGATAAATAGAAAACTGGTCAATTATTTCAATCAGTCCAAAAATCACCCAGGCTGTGCAAAATTGATATCTAATAAATCGTGCCCCCACCTTCATTTATTTAGCTTTATTTATTGTTTGGGTCTAGTCTTGCAAACTGAATTAAAACTACTTCCTTTCATCCTACAAGGTTGAAGAAGACGAGTAGTGTCAACGAAATAAAATCCTGAGTTCTCATGGGAATAAAAAATTTTATGATTATTTTTTTAATCTCCTCGCACCTACGTCGTAGGTATTTCAAATTAATTAAAATATTAACTTCTTAATTCAGGTAAATCTTAATTCAGTCACATCAACAACAATTTTATAAAATTCTACGGATATTTCTTGTCTCTAACAGTTATTTATATTACAATTTTTATTATAATTCAATTTATTGTTTCGACGAGACACAATAAAAGCTAACAAAAAATAAATCAATACTTGGCAACCACTGCAATGTAGTACCTACTTAGTAATTACCTACAAAATGTAAATGTCTAACCCAGTCTAGCCTGTATTGCATTTTTGATGCACAAAATAGCAATGTTGTGACATTTGAAGGCGATGGATGTGGATACGTTTGTCATTTTAAATTCAAATTGGACTCGACTATTCTAAATGCGGTGCTTAATTTGAACATTTCGATAGCTATAGGTATTTACTGGCTCACCTTCATACTCGTATATCCTATTGGTTTTCTGTTTATTTTTCCACGTATTTTCCTATACTACCATTATAATTATAGCAGGTAGTGATTTCACAGACGTATAGGTATGATACAACACTTTAACTTGGGTTCAAAAGTACTATCTATTAATTCATAAGATAGGTAGTAAATTTGTTATTTATAAACATACACAGTTACACACTCCTCACAGTTACATTCCTCCTCATTCCTCAGAGTTATTCATATAAAGTATGATTACGAAAGACTTCAGCCCTGAAGAACAATGCCCAAAAATTATTTTTCATTTTTGTTAGCGTCTTAAAACGTCAGTTATACTGAAGCAATTCAATTATTTTTTTACGTATTTTAAAATGAATACCTGTACCCGTATTACCCAGCGTAAAATAATTTTATTAATAAGTGATGAATTGACTATAATAACAATGATGTTAACAATGTCCATTTTCATTCGGGTACTCACTTCGATACATAGCTTTTATCAAGCAAGATATAGGGAGACTTCTGGCCAATATTACAGACAGAATTTCGTTATAAATGTTGGTATGACAAATGAAATGATGTCAAATTTCCATTTCCGGTTGTCAATCAAAAAAAGTCAGAATAAAATAATGGTAAAAATTACAGGCAGCCGTAAGTCTCCCCTACTCTATGACTCAATGGTTATAAGAATTCAATCTCAAAATACTTTGGTTCTGGGGTGTGTCTGCTGAAAATTCTTATATATCTAAGCTCAGAAATTAAAGGGGCGATTTTTAGAATTTTTTTTATTTTAAGACGCTAAAGTTGAAAATGAAATAAAACGATGTATGACCGTTGGGCATTGTTCTTTCTTAAAATATACTTAAATAGCATAAATCCACCGTCCTAAGCGAACCCTAAGTAAAACCTGCAAGTTAATTACTATTACTACTTTCCCCAATCGGAAAATATATTGAATTTGCTATATCTGTGTTTGACTCCCAACTCTATTTAGAACCATACTCCTAGGTATATAAAGTTGACCATGTGCCATTATGTATTTAAAATAAGATTTCAGTACATTCATGTCGTGCTAAAATTCATGAGATGGTTTTTGACAAGTTCGATTGGTCAATGTCCATGAAAATAAAACCAAAGAAAGCAATTGATCAAGGTTTAATTTTCAGAAACATCCTTTAAATTTGTTTTCATGTATGTTGTTTATTAAAATATAAAATATTTATTGTGGTCCGTATCTGAAACACAATCTTTTTACTTACCTCTACCGCTAATGAAGCAGCTGATGGTTAAATCTTGTACCTTTTTTTTCTTTTTTTTTCCGGGGGGGAAAATGCATTAGGTACGCATACTAACCGGGCCCAGGGGTACCCGAGTGGTTATGTGGGACTCCCGTATAGGCTAATGAGACCCACGGTATACCCACTAAAAACCTCCCCATCTTCCTCCTCGCCGCCTTGTGACGGGGTTACGGGAACGCTTTCGCACACATCCGCGACCCCGCCAGCGGCAGCCGCCCGCAAGCGGCTCCATCGCGAAAGCCCGAAGGCCCTCCACGATGGGCGCACCAGATAGTAAGGTGCGCCTTTCTCCTCGGCCTCCACCAGTACTGTAGCAGACTCCCCCCGAGTCTGCTACTAGGAGGCCATGGGTACCAGATCACTGGTACCCGGTGGAAGATCAGGTCTGTGGTTCTTCCACCGACCACACCTCGGCCGCAGAGGATAGGGCAAGCGGCGCACCGTAATACCGACATGTCTCTTCCTCTGTGGCCCCACCAGTGCCGTTTCGGTGGAACGGCCGGGCGGCCCCGCCAGCTCGCAGGGGGTAGGGAGAGTGTCGCACCGTAATACCAACACGCCTCTCCCCCTGCAAACCCTCCACGACCACAGAATATAGGGAGAACGGCGTACCGTAATACCGGCACTCCTCTTCTTCTGCGGTCCCACCTCCACGCGCGTCCGTAGGGGACTTATTCAGCCCGCTGGGAGCGCCCTCCTCGGGCCAGCCGGCGGCCCAAACAGGCACAACACACAGGCTAAACAAGGTCTTAAATCTTGTACCTACGAGGACAAAACGATTTTTTTGATATGATTTTCAGTAGTATGAAATGACTGAATGATGAATACGACAATTTTCGGTACAAGCGCGACTACATATTTATGGATATCACGATTTTCAGAGGAACTTAGTTGTGCACTTTGAGAATGAAAATCGAAACGACAATAATTGTCTCATGCCCGGTTTCTGAGATCCTTTTTTCGAGAGTTTATCTATTCAAAAACGCTAACGGGTCGATAACTTCCGAAAAAGCGTTTCTGAGCACGGCGATAACAGATAAATTCCGTTTTATCTAAGATTAACTTAACTAAGCATATATGGCCGTTTACCGGTTCCATAACTTTATTTGACGTTTCATTTTAACATTTCGTGGACAGAATATGACAAATTACAAGTTACAACTATTTTGAGGTCATTTGTGTGTGCCGTAGGTATATGGATAGCCTCAAGGACCTCAGATTATTGAAAATACAAATACAATTATTTGCAAGAAATCAACAATTTTTTCTAGATTGACAATGAATGACAGAGGTGTTATTCTCAAATACTATGTTACCATAGTAACCAATGGTAACCAATGGTAACCAAAATAAACGTTAAATTGACGTTTTTAAATTTTATTGTTGATATTTGACTATGATGAACAGACGCAAATAAATACCAAATTTCAATATTTTTTACATATTTACTACCACAAAATAAATACAATTAGTCAAAACGACAAAATAAACTGATAATATCTATTTGAAACTTATCTTTTTATTATCTTTTGAAGAGAGCCATCTAGTGGCAGTTTTAGATACTCGTTATTGGATTCATAGTTATTGAAAGGCTCCTCGCGTGCTCAGAAACCCAGTGACTGTTATCGAATATATAACTTAAGTTTAACTTTATTGATTCAATAGCTGTTGATCGTTTAACTGGAGACTTCAGAAACCGGCCATCAATCATGTCATTGTAAAGATTGTACGTAGACAGCTCGGGGCTACGTTTGATCGAGCTATGGTCCGTAACTCCGTATCGATGACCGGTGCTTGACGACATAATGATGGCCCGCGGTGTCACTCGCTGATAACACGGGGAAAGCTGGAGATTAATTTCTAGCCTCTAGGTCGTGACCATTGCTCTTAACGCTTCATTATCATTAATAACACAAATAGATTACTTGATCTGAATGATAGTTTCCACAGTAGAATTTAAACAATGATTTCTCGAACCATAACTTACATTACCTAGGCATATATTATTAGCCATTAGCCAACTGTCCTTCTAATCGATTTGTGTTTTGATTCTTAAATTGTTATTCTCTCTTCCTCATCTTATCTAACTATATACAGCATTCTGCATCTTAAGGTTGTCTGGAAGAGATCCTTGTGTCGATAAGACCGCCTTTTGTACTCTATATACTTGCCTATTTTACATTGTTGTTGTCCTATTTTTGGTGTGCAATACTTAAATAAATAAATAAATAAATATGAATATTTTTATACTTAGTTTATCGAACACATTTCCTATTTCTTATTTTTTGTGAATAAACGTGTAAGTCTTGTTAAATAAATTCCACCAAAAACATTTAATATTCAGTAAGTTGCCAAGGCTCATAAGCTCATAACGACCCTCATACTCGTAAGCTCGTATTTTTTGAGTTACTAGATGTAATGAAAAGCTAAGAGTAGAGACAAATTAATAACTCTACAAGTCCTCTGCAAGTTTTAACTCTATAAATCATACATCTAGGTCAAAACTATGGCTTGACAGTTTCGCGATCGTCGACTGTCGAGGGAGTGTTCCCGGGACAGATTTCACTATATTTTTCTTTACGTATCTTGGATGTCAAATGTAGTCAACTAAAGATTTTTGACAAAAAATTACGCAACCACGATGTCAGCCACTAAAATCCGTTATAAAAATGTATTAATGGCTTTTTCCACTTTTATATTCTCTTCAATCCATTACCTACCCATGAACAATCCAATAGGTACAATTGATTTTTTACACACAACGAGTGTCCAAAGACCCATACAACAAACAATAGGTACATACATAAAAATATAATTTTAGATAGACCTAACTTGCATATTTACCAGATTCACACTTAATTTCCGAGTTCTGAATCATAATCGCAATTCCTAGTGTAGGTAGCTGCCCCTAAATCTCCTAACACTGGTCGAAGCAACTTGTTTACAGCTGAATTACTAGGAAATGACACAGATTATCTAGTACACTTACTAGGCACTTATCACAGACCTAGAAGCAGGTAAATAGGTAGATACTATTATGCACTTATAAAGATATAATCTAGGTTGAAATAACTGTTTAAAATGCCGCAGGGAGGAATCAATGTCGAATGCTGTTAACAGAAATTACTTACCAACTACATAGGACTGAGAGCCCTCATTTTTTAGTTATCTTATTACTTTGTTTAAGAATAACTGTTATATCTTTGGTAATTATAGATTTCAAACAGTCAAAGACCATTATTTGCAAATTGTTGGTATGCTATGCGACCATAGGAGTGTGTGGGAAAACCACTTACAAGATTAAGATGGCAGTTAGTTTACCTATAGTATGTATATTATTATTATTATACATACATACTTGTATGGAAATGTAGCATCGATACTTCAATGCAGGACGCAGCAGCAGAAACAATCAGAATGGTGTTTTTCTTCAGCTGCATAAATAATAATAATAATAGAACGGTAAACGCAAACGTGGAGGCCAGTTCTTAAGATTTAAAGACGTCCAGAATAGTGTAACATAGAGCCTGCTACATGGGAATCCAAGGCGCAGAATCATTCACAATGGAGGAGCCTTATTAACCAAAAAGTCAACGAATTTGAAGAGAGACAATAAGTACAATAGAGACAATAAGAGAGTAAGACAGAGCTCGATTGTAAACGTGACGAGCTAAAGGCGCGACTACCAGCTGCCTTAGTATACAATTATGTAAACGGTGTGCTAACGTGCAGCCTATGTGCACGTACGTTCAAAAACAAAATTGGTTTTAGTAGCCATATGAGAGCACATGAGAGGGCTAACCAGCTACGCCTTCAGACTTGATGTCCTTATTAGTTTTTGCAGTCACTGTTGCCGAAATCGCGGTACCTATGTATTATGTCTATAGATATGAATATACATAGCTATTACAATGTACCTATTACATATTTCTAATTCTATTTCTACTATGATGCTTCGTATCCACTTATCCAGGAAAATTTATCTGCTCCCACGAGATAGGCAAGTTAAATGTTAGTAGATATGAGCATTATAATATGGGGTTAGTAGAAACCATTACATTTTCATCATATTGTTTACTGAATATCATACACATACTTACTTGTATGGAAATGTAGCATCGATACTTCAATGTAGGACGCAGCAGCAGAAACAATCAGAATGATGTTTTTCTTCAGCTGCATAAGTTATGAAAATGCTTGGTTTTTAGTAAGAAAATGGCGGATAATGTGAATATGATGAATAAGTAATGAGTCCGTGAGAGCTATGTATGTGTCGGGTGTGGGCGGGCCGGCGTTGGCGATTGGATCGCACGCCACCAATGCGCACGCGCCGCACAGAAGCCTCACGTCCTAATAAAACTTTATATCGTGCCCTGACATTATCTTCAGTTCAATTTCAAGGGCCAGGACTATGGATACGGGAATGATAGACAAGCTTGCCGCTTACTAACTTTTAGTAACTATTTACCTAGGTAAGCTAGGATAGAATTTGATAAACCCGTGTTCAATTTTATTTTTCCCAATAAAACTTCGAAAGACGTGGAAAAAATGTTACCCAAAAATTTCCATCCTGTTCCTCCAAATTCTATAGACAGTATGTGTAAAAAAATCCGTATATTCTAATTGAAATTGGTTACTAGTTTTGGATTTATTTGGACACCCAAATAGGTGTTAGGCACCTATTATCTACTATTTATTTATTATATTTAATCTTTATTGAACAAAAAAATAGTGGTACAATTGGCGGACTTAATGCTAAGTAGCATTCTCTAATAGTCAACTTTCAGGATGTGCAGAGAATGATTGAAGGCGGTACAATAACCATGGAAAACAATAATATAATACTATGGGAGGAGATGAAATGATGAACAGAGACAATGATACACATCAATACAGACAGAATAAAGCCTGAAAGTGAAACTAGATAAATATAATATCTAATACTTACATTAAAGACATATGGACAGAGAAGGAAAGAGTAGGTACATAAGATAATTTTAGCGAGAGAGTCATTTTAAAAAAATTGTACTCAAATAAACTACAAACCTAAATATTTCAAACCATCCCAATAATTTTATGTGATAGGATTGACATTCAGCAGATAAAGTAACCATAGACCCATATTACCTACCCACCTATTTGAAATTGAATGGAAATGATGGCGTGTTAGCATCGGAATGTGACCTTACATTAAATAAATGATCACATCCTCCAACAAACCCACCAGTCAGCTTCCTAAGAGCGTTTAAGGATCCGATATTACCAATAATTGAAGACATCGGGCTATTAAGCCAGTCGATGCAAGCTCTATGTTGATTACTCGTAGTTATCAAGAATTTGAGCTCCGGCCTATTACGATGATACGACGGCTACGGGCGCTTCTTCGTAATAACCATGATAAAGCCTGAAATTATATGATTTGTAAGGAATTTTGTTGAAAATGGCGAAAACATTACAGAAAAGTACAGGGGTCGTTACGACGCCGGGCGGCGGTTGCCTCGGGCGAACGCTTCGCTGCCGCCCGTATGCAAATTAAACGCAATCAAAATAATCATTTAGGTAGGACGGCGAACAGAAACCACGCGACGGCCTACAATCTACATACTTTTCTCTCACTCCAACCCGCACAATAGTAGTAATCCAGAAAAGAGAAGCATCTGCGAAATAAACGGACATGCAAATGGCTTACGTTAGATTCGATTTTTATTTCTTATTGTTACACTTTTCCGACGTAATTACATATGCTATAGTGGCTTAATACACGAAATTATTGTTGACGCAAATTCATAAAAATACTTTTTTGATATCGATTGTACCTACCCACGGTAATGCTAGTCGAAACGTGCAAACCTTTTTTGCCAGTTTATTTGCATGTACTTAAGGTATTAAAGGTAATTCAGAAGCAATAATGGCATAAGTATCTCTTGCAATTTATAGGAACTAAATAAGTAAGTTAGTAAGCAGTCATTAAAAATATTTTTGTATACCTATTGCATGCTTAATTTAATAGGATACATCCAAGGTAATGGTTGTAATTGCTAGGTAGTGGTAGGTACTAGGTAACTTACATTAGTCCTATAGGTATGCGAAAGACACGAACGAATATTTATACTGCTAATTGCTGCAAAAGGTAAAATGAGGAGCGTGAAGTCTGTCAAGTAGCGCTTTAAAGCGTGGTGGACTTTAAAGTTACTAACGCTTTTAACGTAAAGGAAGTCATAGTAAACTTCATCAAATAGTCAACGTTACCAAAGTTATCGGTCCTTCTTATTTTGTGCCAAGCCTATTACCACATCATTGTTAACCTTAGTTCATAAAAGTAAATAAGTAGGTAATAAATTAATCTTGACGGTTTTGTGCAAGAAATCGTAATGTAAATTCCTTTGACTACTTACTGATATTTTAACAGTTTTCATTTTATGCTTTTTTCCACTGAGGATGCGAAATATCAAAGCTAACAGCAACGGCAACGTAATGCTACGAGTGGGTAGGGACTTAGGGAGGTAAGTATATGTATGAATGTTAGTATGTAAATGTCCATTCATATATTTTACACGCAACAGCAATGATCTGGATCACGGAGTAGTGTAATGGTAAAATGACATCAGTAATGGAAATTATTTTTAATCGCATCCAATTGGCATGACATGGCCGGCTAACCACTGACTCGCGGCTAGCCAAGCGTACCTCTAATTAAACGGGTACAACTCTCCGATCACGGATGTAGAACCGCTTGGCTGTAGTGCCTGTAGTACATTTATACCTAGTTTGTAGACCTAGGTTAGTTTAATGATGCAATCAACTTTATATATATAACAGAGGTATATAGGTCTTACAGATAAACGTGGCTCTAAAGTGCCACACATAAAGAACAAAGTCACCACGCTTCTGCTCCACGCTTCCGGAGTAGTCCCAGTATTAATGACTGAATCGAACAGCTTTCGGAGCGCTAAGTACTAGGAGGGGTTTCCTCAGCTCTTAACGGCTCGGTTGTGATTCCGCCATCCCGGTGCCTTGTTGTGTTTAAGCTGTTTGAGAGCCTCTCTAATCTCATACAGGCTGAAGCCCGGGATATATTATGTGTAGTGTCTGGTTAGTTTGGCTCTCTCCTCAAGGGGAGCTGGAGCTTGAGAGGAGGCATACAACCGTCCGTAGTATATCTCCATCTCTTTCAGAACTTCGGGTTTCAACGACATTGTGGTGCCGAGCTCGGTCCTCGACCTCGTTAGCTGACTGATCCCAATAGACAGATCTCTGGTGAAAACTTTGGAGCCTCGGTTTCGCTCAATTGTGTTTTTAAACGATTTGTGTTGTATTTTCAATCACGTAGCCTACACTTAGAGATCTGTTTATTGAGCAGTCTGTACTCCGCCATAGAGGTTGGAGATTGCACATTGAACAAAAAGATCTCGTCGATCCCTCATTAGACCGAAGGTTTGTTCTGAGAGAACTTGAGATCTACAACTGGGGTAGGCCTAGAAGTGCTTTGACCCTACGTCGTAGACCGTTGTTACTATCCTGATGTTAAACTCGTCCACTGACGTGTATGATTCTAGGCACGCAAAACGATTTTGCAGTTCAAGTTGAAAGCTCTCGGAACCCTGCATCTGGACTGGTGTTGGGCGAAGCGAAATCATCAGGCGTGACCGTTCTAGCTTGATGTCGATATTTAAATTTAATGTGCCTCTTACAAGACGGTGATCGCTTCCAGTTTTAAGCCTGCTGATCACAGAGACATCATTAAACTCGCGAAAATAAAGGTGGTAATTAATAATCTAGGTAACGAAACTATACCACCGTGCAGTATACAGGTATTACATACTCACACTAGGTTCTGCCAGGTACCGAATTAATTCTGTTCTATTTTCAATGAAAAATTACTAACTAGGGATTAGGTTTCAATGTTTCAAAGGTTTCAAAATCTGAAATATCTGAAAGAAATAAATAATAATCATAGTGTTCATATCTAAGTACGTAATCTATTACCTATCTACTACACAAAATTGAATCGAAAATTGCAATGGTTATTACTCTTTTAAGTTCCATAGATTGAAATGGCCGACAGTTTTAAAACCTATTGAAAAATGTAAATATTTTCTTTTGTCTCAAATTAAATACTTATTTTCCTACTTTGTCACAAAATTAAAACCAAACTAAGCCAACTAAACCAAAATAAAAATAAAAATATCATTGGTTGCAACCATGTTTTTTTTTGTTGTTGTTACCAAATAATTACCTACCAATACAATAACGATGTGTACAGTTACCTATTACTACTATACTATTATGTCTTTTAAGGTACATCTGAATACGAGTATATGTAAGTAGTCGTAAGTCTCATACAAATGCTTTGTACGAGACGACAGCCATTACGCAAATTACTTCAAATAATAGACTTACGACAATAATTAAAAGATGACATCAATTGCTAGGTATGTGCCGTATGCCTTCACCCACGTGAGACATGTTTCTGTAGTTTTGAATTAGGATATTTTATAAATTCAATAATATGGGATGAACTCGACTGCCATGAACTAGAGAATTTAGCACAACCATTATTTGATTTACAATATAAATTTTGTAATACAATTTACTAATGAAAAAAACATTTATTAGTTCAGTCCTATTTGAAAGCTTCGTAAATGTATGAAAACATTTGACTGAATTGAGAAGAGTTGAATACCTATTACCTACGCAGCGCGCAGTGGCGTAGCGTGGGCTCCTCCTGCCTTGGGACGACCGAAAAGCCGCCTCCAAATTATTTAAAATAAAATATTTTTTACTACCTTTTGCCCCCGATAGAGTGGTTTCGAAATGAAATTTTTAATTGTTTAAAATTATTTCTTGAAATATTTTTTTTTTATTTAAAAATCGAGTGGCTTGCTGCCGCCCCTCTTCGTATGCCACCCGGGGCTATGGCCCACCTGCCTCTCCCCCCATGCTACGCCACTGTACCTACGACATTACCATATAGCGGTGAATTACCCGAGGCCTACCGCGGTGTACAGATAGATTGGATCAAATCTAGATCATACAAATTCAGTTTTCGATACAAGAGCACGTTACGTATTACTCCTATTACTTATAGGTATAGGTATTCTTTTACCAACGGCTGTACGTTAGTATTTTGTTCACTGCGGCTAGGATTATCAGTGCACAATTTGCTACATTTGATGTAATAACAGGCCGCGGTATCTTCGACCTTCGACCTACTACTAGACGACTCAGGCATAGTAATACGAACTTTGATGAATGACACCTAGTAGGTGTCACCTACATTACACCAAAGACGTCATTTAATTCTAGGTCTAGATTTTGAAGCTACTTTTTATTTAAATAATACAATACAATGCAATAGGATATAATATACCTATTTGTTGTACTCCAGTAAAGTAAAAAAATTCAGAGAGAAGCGAGCATTGTTAAGAACTACAGTGAAACCTGGTTAATTGGGATCTCAAGGGACCAAGACATATGTACCAATTATTGAGGGTTTCCAATAATCCAGTTTTTCAATTAAGCAGGTTTAAAATTATAGTTGTCTCAATTACAGAGGCCCCCGCTTACAGAGGTCGAAATGTGCCGTTATTCCATTTTTAGAGGTGGAAATGTTAATAAAAATGCGTATTATTGGTATTATGAATTTAATGTAGATATGAATGTGACCTGAGACCGAATTTTCTCGTTGTTTTTAATAAACACAGGTTTGACTTTGGTATGTTATTCTCCCTACACAGTTCATCACGCGACTTTCCACAATCATAATCTGATAGAAGTTTTAATTTTTCAGATACTGATAACGTTTTATATTTACGTTTGGACATTTTGTACACTTTTATTCCCTTGTTTTTAGGTCAAAACCTGAGATGAGATAGTACTGACAAACAAAGCATGCGCGAAAGACGACGCGAAATGTATGTAAACAAACATGTCAAAACGTGTTAAAACCTGATTAATTTGTCTCACTTATACAGGTATTTGAGCTACAGAGTCTCGATTATAGAGGTAAACATCGAAAAAGTCTTAGAATTCAAACCTCATTTAACCAGGTTCAAAAAGTCCCATTAACAGAGGTAATTTAATGAAAAAGAACCGGGACCTCATTGCAACTCTCAATAATAGAGGTTTCTCACTTACTTATCCAGGTCCCTCTTAACCAGGTTTCACTGTATAAGAAAAGACCACATTAAGAATGAATGGAAGTGAATGGCAGGAAACAGATTATTGAAAGAAGAAACTTAGCCTACAGAGCAAGGAACATGTACTTAGTGCTCTCTAAAAATTCCATACACGATCAAGTATAAGTCAAGTCTGCAGTTTGACATGGTCATTATATTCGAAGTCCGAAAATGAACCTGTTGCATAAGTTTTGAAGTCGCTCAAACTTATTAAGTTGCACCTCAGTAACGTCAAGATAGCAAGAATCTGCATAGTCAAGGATAGGAAATAAGCATGAGCTAGCATTGTGAGCTAGCATTGTGAGCTAGCATTGTGAGCTAGCATTGTGAGCTAGCGCAATTTATAGTCAGTGTTATAGTCAGTGGGCTAAACACAGTTAAAAAAAGGGCTAGATTCGTCCAATCCATTGAAAATAGAGGCTATTACTGGAGGTGACGGCGGAAAAAAAAAAAAGGTCGTCAGACGCTCTACAAGTATGATAATGGTAATTTTTTTCAACATCTTTCACTACATTGTATCGTTTTTTCGATCGATTGCATCAAAAACTTCGTGGAAAACCTGAATTTATCCCTTTTTTTTTCAAGATAGCGGAAAATGAGTTTGGGGCTAGAAATTGGGCTAGGTGCTAAAAAATTATTTGAGGGGCTGAAAACCCGAAAAAAGGGCTAGATCTAGCCCCGAAAGGGCTAAATTGGCAACACTGTTTATAGTCGCTTGTTAAATAGCATTGTCATTTGTTGCATACGAAAAATACATTTAGATATCAACAACTAAACGACTTGTATTTGGTTTAGCGTCACATCACTGAAAAATTGCCATCTCGAGCTGTCACGAATAATCCAAAGGGGTTCAAAGTTACACAGTGTAACTTACACTGAAATTCAAGATAACCTTGGCTAAAGACTATGATGGAAGTATGCATGTACATATAATATTCAGAATCTTTGACACTTGAATTTGCTCACTCAATGCATTGGGAGAGCGTAAAGTACGAACCATGTCATATTTGAGGAAAGTTCCATTCCCGGCAGTAAGCCGCTAATTCTCAATAACCCTGATTACCATACCGTGGTGAAACGGAACCTTCGTCGCTTTTACAGGCAGCAACCATTACTGGTTCAGTTAGACATGCCCCATTTGAAGTAATGACAGGCCGCGGCATCGGTGCTCTGAATGTTGCATAATGAGGCGATGCGATGTGCCAAAAATATGTACCATAATAGGTGGTACGTCTTGTATTATGTCAACTGTTTTCTATGTCTATGCTAAACAACCTTACTTAACTTGAAAATAGGTTATCTATGTCTATTAGACGTATTCCACATCAAGTTTTGAAAAAAATACAGCGAAAACTTTTTATTCATACGGGCAGTTCTTCAAAGATAAAATTTTCCATTTCTTTGGGTATATTTCTATACCCAACTAACAAAAGGGCATGTATTTTTTTGTACAGGTTAGCTTGATCCCTAACTGAAACAAATGATATTTTCGAAATAATTGCAGTCTAAGTACAAAATAAAAATTAAATTAAATTTTGACCATATGAATCAGTCGAAGATTGAAATTTCGAAGTACTACCCATAATTTGTTTGTAGTTTAGTTTAAGAGCAAATTAATTATTTATCATTGCTAAGCTAAGTATTTTTAATAAACAGACCAGTATACTTTTTACTTTGGCATGTTATCTACTGATTGTAACCTTGTTTTTCTGATCAATCTTATTAAAATAATTAAGTTGTATCTCGAGACTAATATTTTTTACCCGACTATAACTGTATTAATATCATCATCATCAAACTACCTACACAACAAAAACTTGACTCACCAAAAATAATTTGAGAACAATTTGTATTTAATATCTGCGGATCTGATTCAGCCATGATTGTGCCAAAATTAAGTCAAATTACGCATTGAGCTTAATTTTATTAGCGATTTGACTTAATGCAGGTCATTACCGTGAAGTTCGCCGAGAGGGTAAAACAATAACCTGGTGTTATTTTCATAAGATATTTATTATTGAGATCGGTGCGAGCGTTAAGTATAGACAGGGCGACTGGTAATTCGGTAATCAGTGGTTGCAAGTTCAGGGCTGGGCAAGGTCACCGTCTCGGGGCTCAACGAGATAATTTGGACTTAAGAGTCGATGGCGTCTCGATGACGGCCCGTTAGACAGAAAATCTTTGTAATATAACTTAATCATCTAACTAGTAGGTATTGGCATACAACATTCCGAAGTACTGCCTTTTTTATATTAACGGTTTTTTTAGATTCTTTTCCATATTTACATACTTTACGCGGTTTACGCCCTATTTATTGAGTTTGGAAATGTTGTAAAGATGTCACGCGCAGGCTGAAAGCTTCAGAAGTCTTACGGGGCGGAGTTCCTTTACGACAATAGGAGTCCTGGTGTGACTAAGGCACCTAATTCCAGGGTAAGGGTCCCACTTCCGGAGCCTGCTGGTAGCCAAATTGTCGAAGAAAGGGTGCCGTGCGCCGCTATTGTCAACCGATTCCAACGAATAAAACATTGTTAACGTGTAGCCGATCGGCTTTGTCCCGTGTCGCGCACTCCTTAATTATCTGAAACAGTAAAAGGGTCATATTTTCTATTAAATTTGTACAATAACAAATAAATGGTGTTTCTTTTTGGTATGGACATACAATACATATTTTAAAATAGTTGAGCCATTCGGGAAATATTGGGTAGTTACGTTACGTTATAAGAACTTTGTGTTAGGTACTTATACTCAAAACAGCCCTCGTTTCGCTTCGGCAAACCGATATCTTATAAACCGATACCTAACTACAAAATAATCGACTTATAATAAAAGATTATGTACAACGACAGAAATTGCGACACAACTGTGTGACATTAATTTATTTACTGTCCATTACATAAATACATATGTATACTCTGTAATACGTACAAGTTGGAAAATGAAACTATCAATCGCCAACATAATATTTTACTCTAGAAAATAATTAATTAATGAAATAATTTATTAAGTAAAGTGCAGCAAGTAAGCGAAGCACCCTGTTGGTGGCGCGCATGTGGTGGCAGGGCGATGCTATTGTTCACTCGCGTCCAGATTACTATAATCATTGTTCACGTAATGTGGTAAATGATAAGGTGTGCTCTAGCGCTCAAAACATATGCTTTGCAACTCGTTCGTTCCAGCCGCGCACCCTCTTCACTTGAGAGAGCTCGTTCGGTTTAACTAACCCTTAAATTGAGCTTTTCCTCCAAAAAGGTAGATAGGTGCCTAATTAGTTGGTTTGGAGGTACATTACAGACATAGGTTACAATACAATAAAGAACTTGGGATATCCTGAATGATACTATTAAGGATACTTTGTACTACTTAGTTAGGTATCTACCTACCATAATACTCGTAGTATTTCGATAATAATTCAAAAGTGTTAGTAAAGAGATAAAATTCAAATTGATTGTAGAGTTACAGCTACGTAGGACTCTTCCTTACAATAGGTAATTATAATTACTTACTTTTTACTTTATAATTTGTAAAAAGTAGTTACCCCTATCAAGAATCTAAAGGTAATTTTTATGTCAACTGTCACAAATTGTAATTAAGTAGGTAGTCTTTTATCATATGTAGGTATATCTGGATAATCTTTTACCATAAGCTCGAATATAATTTAATAGTGCAATGAAAATAATACCTATAGGTACCTATTGTGGCAACTCTACCGCAGATGTTGGCATAGCACAGGGCTTTCTTGGGAACACGAACACCGGCAATTAAACCGCCATATTAGTTAATTGTCCCACCCCTACTGCCCCCGCGTTACGGTCCAATCTCCAACGGATAATTGGCCCTATTTCCTCTCGCTTGCTGTTTTTCTGCCATTATTAAGACTGACGGCTATGCGATTATCGTTTCAATAACTCTCATCACGAAGGAACAAGTTGTTTTGTAATTTACATCCGTTTTAACTTGTTCTATTTTCAAAAGATATTTATTGGTAACTGTACTGGAAGCGATTTGTAGTATATAAGGTGCGTTGGGGTATGTTCGGACAGTTTTTAGTTGTATTTGGAAGATGTTGGCAAACTTTATTTTGTGCGAAAGTTACAATAGTTAGCACAATGAATTATAGTAAAAATTCATTGTTAATAAATAACCTATAAGACAGAATGTGTTTAATGTTGTTATAAATGAAGCACCTACTATTTATCGGGTGTTTAAAATATGAATAAAATTTTAAAACCTTGGGAAAAATCGGACGTTCATGGGGAAAGATCGGACTACCTTCTAAAATCGCCATTGTGCCTTAAAACACAGATTTCATAGAACGAAAATATCTGTTCTTATATGTCCTACAAGATTTTCTTTGGAAATTTTTATATATTGTAAAAAAGTAGTATTATAACAAAAGTATTTTTTTTTTGTTTTGGACGTCCGACCTTACCCCACTAGACCAAATCTCAAATTTTCATGGCTCTCAAACTTCCGTGTTCCTGATCCTGATAAGCTTTTCTTTCAGTCAAAATTATTTATCTATTAGCATATTTAAGATTGAATAGGTTACACTTTTATGTGTTGGATCAATAAATAAAACCTTACAATAGGGTATTTGACTAATTTTTAAAAATCATTTTAAATTATTCTTTATTACAAAAAAAAACCCACTACATTGATATTTCTTAAAAAAACAACAGTATTGTTAATAAAAATCAATGTTAAAGTTTAGACTTCCAAAACCGCGCGAAAAACGCTGTTTCTATCATGGCGGCGGTCTACGACACGTGTGACGTCACACGCTAGTGTCTATACTAAGATTCTATAGAGGAAAGTTTTGATTTTTTGATAAACTCAAATCTACTGGACCGATTTCAAAAATTCTTTCACTAATATAAATCTCTTTTCTTCCTGAGTAACATAGGCTATATTTTATTAAAAAAATTGGTGTTCTATTGGTGTTCTAAGCAAAGCGAGGAGCTAATACCTAACAAACACAATGCAGCTGACGTAATTTTCATAATTTAATTTTAGATTTATTGAATAGAATGGTGTAAATGATGTGTAGTGCCACAAAGTACAAATACGTCTATAAGTAATCCACACGAAGCTTTTGTTAATAGGTTTTATTTAGCATGCCCTGTTTGTTTGGGTCAAATCTAGCAAGCCTAATATGACCTACTTCCATATATCCTAAAGAGTTGAAACTTTACACATTGCTTTAGTTGTGATGACAATGTATTTTTGTGATAAGAATGACCTGATACTACACTCAGGTTTGGCTCCAGCCGAGGGAACTCCTTAATGATTAACAGCACAGTCCCAATTTTTTTCTTCAGTATCTACATTAAACAATATAAAACCATGTACGTATTTATAATAAGTAGTTGTTTAAACTATTATTTATTGACAGCTGATAGGGAAGTGTGGAAGAGGGAAACATATTGCGCCGACCCCAAATAAAATTGGGAAATGGGCGGAATGATGATGTTTAAACTATTATTTGTTTATGTTCCAACGGATCCAAAAATACGAAAACTATGGTTAAAATTATCCCGAAGAGTATTTTGTCAAATATCTATAAATGTTTTTATGTATTTTGTTGTGTACCCTGTGCTATAAGTAATATGTAATTTTGAATAGCTATGCGCTATATCGTCTTTTTTATTAATATTTTTCGAAACAACATCTCTAAAGACGACGATTATATTGATTCACTACAACATAACGTGAAATACATAGATAGGTTTAAAAAACTTCTGTGATACATAATATTAATTATTTATTATCAAACAAGATAGTATTTATTCATAGTTTTACATTTCTTAATTTCGGAGCAAAATAATCAGCGTTATTCTTAATGAAAAATGCAACCATAAATGCTTCGATCTTAGATACCTAAGTAGGTTGCTGATATCAGCTTGCACAAAATTTGACACCATTTTGAGACTTGAAAAAGAATATTTATTCCATAACTGTTAAATATCCACTGTTAAATGTCCATAATTATTAAATAACTGCTTCCCAAACAACTCTTAAGTTAAGAAAATAACACCCAGAAAACTTAAAACGTGAATTGCAATGAGTGGACGAAGCCGTTTAATATAGCGTTACTTGCGTGTGACGTCATTAATGTTGTAACCAATCACAGGGCGTTTTGGTTACTGGCAAAATTTTCATAAATTACTGTATTTTAATTTCGTGTTATTTGCAAAAATATACGTGATTTGCTTGAAAATAAAGTGAAATATGTTTTTTAGTGCTACTATCTGATAGAATAATAACAATTTGTAGTATATTTTCAATGTTGTCAAATACCCTATTGTTCAGCTAATCAAAGATTTATTAAACTTCTTATTTATGCTATTCTCCGCTTTTTATTCGTTCTACTGCCGATATTAAATCCTCCTGCGAATAAGATGTTGCCCGCAGTGACTTTCTCTCGTACTGACGCGGCATTATGACCCTACAAAGAAAATGCTTAGTTAAAGATAGATAATTATACACATTACATTTTATGTTCGGCCCGTAAAAGGCATCTTAAAAATCTATTAACAATAATATTTTAAGAAAACATAATTAAAGGTAATAAAATACAAATGAATTCACGTAATAAAATAAAACAAAGCACTAACTTCATGAGAAATTTTGTTTATCAACAAGATCAGCTACATAGCGATAGATTGCAACACCATGAAACATCGGGTGTTAAAGTTCGGATTAAAATAAAGTTTTACAACCTCATGCATTTTCACTTCAGTTTCAGAATTTTCAAATCCGATTATTTTTAGTCCGAACTTCACCTATTAATATCTGCTTGGGGAAAGTCCGGAACTCAGCCTATAATCACATTTAGCCTATTTTAAACAGATATATTAAAAGACACCACGTATCCTGATAACTCAAAAATTTATTATTTGAAAAAATAGTTAATACTCACCAAAAAAGCCAGCAAAATGTTGTTTGGGGTAAATCCGGATTTCGTAAATTATCCTAAAAGTCGACACTTTCTGTTTCTCGTGCATAACTCACACCTGATGCGTCGGAACGACCAACACGAACTGGGACGTGGGGCAATACGAAAAGGCGTCTCAGGCTTTGTTGCCAGATTATAAAAATAACTACTAATTCGGAATATATTTAACAAAAACGGTCTTCCCCCATATACGATCTTACCCCAACGCACCTTACCAATAGGTACCAAGCTACCTACATTTTCATTTTATAATGCGAGTTTATACCTACTATGAAAATAAGTAGAATTAATAATTTCGACGCTTGAAAGGAAAAATTGACTGAGCGAAATTGAGCTAACTTTACAGGAGAGCAAATTTAAAGTTGAATTTTTAGAAATGTTGTTGTATACCTATGCCACAATTAGATGATAAAAATAAGGATTCCAAAACAGTAAGAATAACGTCGGTTGAAGGTTTACAAAAAAATAAATGATTTTTTTCTAAAATAACCACACTGCGTATAACCAGGGCCGGCTTGAGCAATAATGGCGTCCTAGGCGAAAAACTAGAACGGAAAATTTTGCGACATAAATAACCCCCGATACCAAAAAAGGGTCGTCATGTTAAGTTTGACGTAGGTATCTGTGTGTCTGTCTGTGGTAGGTATTGTAGCTCCTAAATCCTAAAGAATGGAATGGACCGATTATGATGCGGTATTTTTGGATTTTAGCTATAATTTATGAAGATCTGTTCAGGCATTTCAGCTCTATCGGGAGTACTTTAAATTTTAAAATTTACAGTTATACGTATATTAGAAACTTCTCAGTTAAGTCATTATATTGAAATTAATGGTAATTTTAGGAACTAAAGTGTACTTATACTTACTAAATAAGTGATACCCGTGAGAAGTATGTATTTACATTAAGGACAGCAGGTAGAGTCATAAAACATGTATTACTTTTTAGTTACCTAATTTATTACCGTACATAATTATTCTTCATTACTTACACCGTACGTGATTTGACGGTTATACCTACCGATATTTGTACGTTACCGTTTGCATTTTATTTCATAGAAGATATTAGTAAAAGATGGTTCCACAGAAAGCAAGATAGACTTCATTCTGGTAGACAAACGGCATAATGTACCTACCTGGTCTACTTAATGATGTCTCTGTGATCAGCAGGTTCGAAACCTGAAGCGATCAATGTCTTGTAAGAGGCACACCTGAAGCTGGAACGGTCACGCCTGAAGTCTACGCTTCGCCCAACACCTGTCCAAATACAGTCCAGGGATCCAAAAACTATCAACTTGAGCTACAAAACCGTTTTGCGTATCTAACTAGAACCGTGCACGTCAGTGGAAGGATTTAACACCAGGATGGTTACAACTGTCCACGAGGTAGGGTCAAATTATTTTAAGACCCAGTATTCCAGTGGTAGACCTCAAGTTCTCTCAGAACAAATTCTCGTTCTTATCAGGGATTGATGGGAACAATGAGTGCAGTTTCCAACCTCTATGGCAGAGTACCGGCGACTCAATGCAACAGCTCTCCAAGTGCAGGCGACGAAATTTGCGAAAACACAAAAAAATGCTTCCGCTCAAGCTTCAGCTCCTCGCGAGGCGAGCGACAAGCGAGCTAATATAGCCCGACACTATAACAGGGAATATCCCAGACGTAAGCCTGTATGAGAATATGGAGGCTCTAAAAACAACAAGGCACCGGGGCAAGGCTCCCAAAAACTGTTCGATTATGTCATCAATACTGGTACTACCCCGGATGCGTATGTGTGCTGACCACACATTGCACCTCTGAGCCACGTTAATAAGCTGTTTTCGAGGGTGCCTATAAATCGAATTGGGTGCAGGCTTGATGCAGGCTTGGGTGCAGGATGCAGCCTCCCGAACGAGCAGGATTCTGCAAAGTGTACAGCATCATAAACCATATACACACTGCGGCAGAGTATACAAGAGATCCAGGATATTTATACATTACATTTTTATTTATAGATATTTTTATTTCTTTTGGTTCTTAAAATTACACTTATGTTAGTCAAATTGTAGTAGATATTTATCATCAAAATTGTTCCCTCATTCATTGTTATCGTACATACTATTTCATCTTTTTTTGCATGCTGTGACTACCTTATGTTTTTAGTTACCTAAGGTCTGAAATGTAAAATCATGTATTACATTGTAATCTTGTTGGTGGTTCTGTTTAAATAAATAAATAAATAAATTTGCTGTTATGTGTTGCCTATGTGGACTATACATATAATATGAGAAAGCCTTTGATTCTATCGAGATCTGGACGGTACTAAATTCTCTTCAGCGGTGCCGGATCGACTACCGGTACCGGTAGGTATATCGAGATGTTGAAGTGTTTGTAGTCATCAGCCACCATGTCCGTCAGAGTACACGAACCCTATCCAACTATCCTACCATCATATCCAACTAGAGAGGTGTCGATGTCATATCCCCAAAACTGTTCACCGCAGTGTTGGATGACGTGTTGAACCTGATGGAGTGGAAACCACGTGGCATTAACATCAATAAAGAATACATTACACACCTGTGATATGCTGATATAGTCATCCTCGCAGGTTCCCTGAAGGAACTTGATACAATGCTCAGGGACTTTAACGGCGACTTAAAGACGAAAATCCTGTCCAATGTCCATGTCACACCGGTAAAAGTTGATGTTGACGGCGGTGCTTTCGAAGTTGTATATGTACATAAGTTATGATTTAACTTTATTAATAACGTAAACAATATAGGTGGTTTCAGAATCGTGCCCTTATATCTAATTCTTTTGTTGACTGTACCTAATATACATAGGTTCTGATTTAGTAAGTAGGATACCTACGTAAATGTAACCTCCTATTAGGTGAAAATTAACCTACCTACTTCATGGAAGGTGGAATGTAGGCCCCGATTTAATAATCTAATTCATCCAGTGCTAATCTATGCTAATGGGCAATGGCCTTATAGATTGCCCCTCCTAGTACCTAGGGTAAACGGCCCAATATCCGTGAAATTTTGATATTCGCTGACTTTGCAGGTCTGTTATTTAAAAACTAATAATCTTATTAAAACGAGATATACATGACTTGGTAGGTAATTTATTCTAGTTCTCAGATTATTGTATCGTTTTATATTAAAACAAAGATTTATGCACAATAATTTCAAAAAAACTAAAAATAGGTCATTTGTCCCAGTATCCGTTAGATTTGTACTAGTATTCGGTAAATTGTCCTGGAATCCGGTAAATTTTACCGCGAATTTAAACTCTATTGCTTGACATTAAAGTTCACAGAAATATTGCATTTTTGTCTTAAAACAGGTTTTATACCAATGAATACACGTTAATTTTAATAAAATATACAAAATATATTTAAGACAAATTATACATATATATGAATCACATTATTTGAAGTACTACTTACTGCAATTATTTGTGAAATTGTAAGTATTAGGTCTTTACCTATGAAATTGGAGATTTATATGAATTTATATAAATAATTTTGCCATTTTGATGGCAGTTTGTTTATCCTTTTACTGTAGAAGTCTGCCGGACGGGACGCGATGAAGTCCGCGAAAGCGTTTTGAACTACCTCTCGGGTGTTGAACTTTTTCCCACTTAAAAAATTGTCCAAATTTTGAAAAAAGTAGAAATCTCTTTTGGCAAGGTTCGGTGAGTACGGCAGGTGACGGAGAGCAAGAGCAGCTGTAACTCTTGTAGCTTTGCGATGGTCTGTTGTGAAGTGTGAGCTCGCGGTTTGTCGTGGAAAAGCAATGGTGAAGAACGATTGGCCAGTCTTGGTTCTTGAATTGCGAGATTCTCCATCTTTGTTTACAATTCGTGGCAATAGACATCTAACGTTACTATTGTGCCATTCGGTAAGAAGCTGTGATGTACCAATCCGGCACTGGTCCACCAGACAGTTACCATCACCTTCCTAGGAGTAATGTTTATTAGCGCACTGATTAGGTGCTGTACCCGGGTCCACCCACTGAGACGAAGACTTAGGGTTGTCGTACAAGATCCACTTTTCATCCCAGGTAACAGTTCCATTTAGAATTCCCTCGTTTCTATGATGATTTAATAGTGCTATGCATGCTTCGACGCGCAAGTCTCGCTGTTGGTCGCTTAATGCGTGTGGCACCCACTTATCTAGCTTATTTATCTTTCCGATTTGACGTAAGTGCTTCAATATTGTTTGAAACTAACTCCAAAGCTTAAGCAAAGAGACGTGGCTACAATTTGAGGACTTTGTGACCCCATCGGTTATCTGTCCTTCGAACGATGTGGCCTGCCAATTGCCACTTCAGTCGGCTAACACTGTGAGCTACGTCGGTAACTTTTGTTTGCCTACGGACTTCATCGTTACGAATCTTATCTCGTAGTGAAATACCTAACGTAGCTCGTTTCATAGCGGGCTGCGTGACTTAGAGCCTTTGAATGAGACCAACGCCAAAAGACCACGTCTTGGGTCCATAAGTTTACACTGGCAACATACATTGCTCAAACACTTTCGACTTCAGGCACTGAGGAATTTTGGATGAAAATATATGTCGTAATTTCCCGAACGCTGCCTAGCCGAGTTGGATACTTCGAGTTAGTCGTTCGTTCGAGTTGTTCGAATTCGATGTTGGACTTACCCATCTGGATCATTTGTCCCAGGTAAATGTACTCGTCGACAACTACATGAGCAGTGCCGTCAATAACTATCGGTACGGGTGTGACATGGACATTAGACATGATTTTTGTCTTGTCCATGTTCATTTTAAGACTCACCCGTTGTGAGGTACTGTGAGGTCCCCTAGCATAGTCCTAACATAGGATTACTGTATCGTCAGCAAATCGAAGATGTGTGAGGTGTCCACCATTGATGTTAATGCGGAGCCCTTTACACTCCATTAGCATGAAAATGTCTTCCAAAGCAGCGGTGAACAGTTTCCGGGAAATAACGTCCCCTTGCCTGACACCCCTCTGCAATTGGATGGGGTTCGTGATTCTATTATGTAATCGGACTGACATGGTGGCTGATTTGTATAAATATACATTTCAACACCTCGATATATCGATGTCTGGCACCGCTGAAGAGACTCCAGCACCGTCCAGGTCTCGATAGAATCGAAGGCTTTTTCGTAATCCACATAAGCTACACAGAGCGGCAGGTTATACTCTTCGGTCTTCTGTATCACCTGCCTGAGTGAATGTATGTGGTCCATGGTGCTATAGCTTTTTCGGAATCCGGATTCTTCGGGAGGCTGGAAGTCGTTAAGTCTGCGTGCTATGCGATTAGAGAGTACCCTTGAAAACTGCTTGTAAACGTGGCTTAGAAGTGCAATGGGCCTATAGTTCTTCAAAACTACTGATAACGGAATCAAACAACTTCTGAAGCACTAGTAAGAGAGACTTTCCTCCAGCTTTTAACAGCTCAGTTATGATTCCGTCATCGCCCGGTGGCTTGTTGTTCTTAAGCTGCTTCAGGGCCCTTCCAATTTCATACAGACTGACGTCCGGGGTATCTTCGGTATAGTGTCGGGTCAACTTAGCTCGCTTGTCGTTAGCCTATCCTGCGATCCTGCGAGATCTGCTTACTGAAGCACCTGTACTCTGCCATAGAGGCTGGAGACTGCACACACAGTTCTCGTCTATCCCTCATAAGACCGAGTGTATGTTCTGAGAGAATCCGAGAACTACCACGGAGGCGGGTTTTATAGAACTTTAACCCTGCCTCGTGGACTGTTGCTACCATCCTGTTATTGTACTAGTCAACTGTATCACAATAATATAAGCACGCGAATCGATTCTGCAACTCCAACTGAAAGTTCTCGGAGCCTTGGATTTGGACAGCTGTTGGGCGGAGAGTTCATTTCATTAGGTGAGACCGCTTGAGCTTGACGTTGATATTTAATGTGCCTCTTACCATTTGGTGATCTCTCCCGGTTTTAAACCTACTAATCACTGAGATCATCATTAAATATGTGCCGTTTGTCGGCTGACAAAGATAGTTTTCATTCTGGCTAGAATGAAATCTATTTCACTCTTTGTGGAACCACCAGGGCTAATCCAAGTCCACTTGCGCTGAGGCTTCTTCTTGAAGAAGGAGTTCATCATATAGAGGTTTTCTTTTTCCAGAAAGTTAGCCAGCGAGTGGCCTCGTTGGTTCCGACATCCAATGCCAAAAGGCCTCACCTTTTTTTCGTCGCCATTTCGCATGCCTATTCGAGCGTTGAAGTCCTATGAAATGAGATTTAGAGGTATTCATGGCTCTACTATAATAATATCCTCACTTAACCAGTAACCTCCACCTCAGCGTCAGAATGTGTCGAAGTCGGATCGTAGTACGACCTTCAATGAATACCGTTTGGATATTGTGAGTGTAATACGCAACCCTGGTCGACACGCTCCGAACTTGTATTACGTTGTTGATGAGGGACTTGTGGATAAGAAACCCGACACCACCTTGGGACAGTTGTTCGCCCTCCCGGTGATAGAAAGGTTGCCGGATTTGAGTATTATCATGTCCTCCCCCTGTCTTCGGACTTCGGATAATACCAATATGCTCCAGTTCAACCTGTTCATCTTAGCTTCCAGCTCGTAGGTATATCTTATCATCGGTCTTCATTGTCCTGGTATTGAATGTTGCCAAGTGCAGAGGTCGTTGTTGCTTGTGGTGGTAACCCAATCTCTTCTGGCGAATCTTCGCATCCCCTGCCCCACCGTTACCGTGACCGCTACCGTAGTCAGGAATAGTGGGACTGCCGGGGACTGGGGGCCGTGGTTTTTCCGTTTATGCCATAGGTGATGACCGCAGGTAATATGACCGGTATTTGTTCATCTATTGGATTTTAATCCTATTAGTCGCCTTTTACAACATCCCAGGAAAAACGGGAGTGGTGCTATTCTACAAAGTGAACCCGGACACCACTTGGGTCATTAGTAACAAATATGTATACCACTAACCTTACATGAATCAGTATATCAGATAGAAAACGCTTAAATACCCGTACAAAATAGAAGAAATTGAACTTGCTATCTATCTAGTTTTCAAAATAAGGTAACTATGCTTTAACTTATGGCTTCATATCAACTTATGGCTTCATTTTAACAAACTCTACATTTGAATACAATCAGGTTTACTGAAAGAACTAGATATAAACAACGTTGAACGTGGGATACCGTACTGCCTGGTAGCAGCTGAAATTAAGGCCCCTTTTTCGACTGCCTCCATGGCCTTTAATATGGCCTTCTGCTTCTCAGTAATAATAATAATAATAATAATCTTCCGAAATAATAATAATAATAGTAATGATTGGCTGGAATTTAAAAATTAAACATCTCTTGCAAGTTATGCCACATGCCTTAATATCCATCTTAATCTTCTAGCAATAATATAGAATTACTACAAAAAAACGAAAAAGCAACCAAAATAAACTTGGTTGGTACATATTATTAATTCCAAGGAATGTGAGACTTTAACTCAAGGCAATAAGGACCATGACAGGTTTAGGGGCAAGTGTTAATGCACGTACCAGTATCCGGCAGAAAAGTGTACAGTTTCAAGCTAAAATGAGACTTATGTGAAGGCAATAAGGTTCAATAACGATACTTTAACGGGTTATGGTACAAGTTTGATGCGCGAACCAATATCCGACAGAAAATGTACAATTTTGCCGGGTACTAGGTCCAGTAGGGATTTATGAGTACCAATAGATGTGAAACGTTAAAATATTAACATTCCAATTAAATTCATTTAAAGTTGCAGGTTATATCGCTAGATAATTTATTCAAATATTTAAATAATGTAATCCTCATATCGTATTGTTATTCGCAGCAGCATGAAAAGCTCAACAGTATGACGCGGTGACGTCCTAGTTCAGTGACAGAACTTAGCACTTTTGTAATAAATTCCTTTATGCCACTTTTAATGTTAAACAGTTTCGAGACCATTGCACTTTTTAGTCATTGTTGCATTAGCATTTGTGCAAAATATTACCAAGAATATGTTGCCAATAACAAACTTTAAGGTAATATTGGTAGAATGGTGTAATGATAGAAAAACTGACTAGTTACCGGTTACTCGGACCTTACCGGGAATACGTACTTCTACCCTACCTACCTGACGATTACGCATCAATTTTATCATTTAACCGTCTAGGTCAGCAAAGTGGTCAGTTTCATGAAGTCACAGGCAAGTCCGTGGTGTTATTTTAGATTTCACATGTAAATGCCCGAGCGAGGCGTTGCGGCGTGATGCCTCGGGCGGGAGGCGTGCGCGCGTACGGCCAATCGCGAATGAGCCAACGCAAAAGCCTCCGAATATTTCCCTTTTTTCATAGCAGTTACATTAATTGAGGTTATTTGCATAATTCGAACATTACCAAGGAAAATGCTCCACAGGTCAGCTCCTCGACGATTGTGTTTGAGGCTACAAAACTGCTTATAGGTAGGTAGGTACTGTATGCGTATATACATATGCACCACAATGTAAATTTAGGGAGAGTAGGTCCAACTTACTTAAACCGAAAATGAACCCAAATAGAAAAAGTATACTTACGACGTACGACAGATCGAGATGGCATATTTTTACAGTTTGGACATTTAGCGGAAAGATTAGTGAACATTTTAAAATTCATGTAGGTATGCCGCATTTCGTGATGTGCTCGCAAAAATATCGAAATATCTCCTACCTATATAATAATATTATATCATAACCTATACTTACCTTACCTACCTAGGTATTTCATGAAATCAGACGACTCATGTGGCGCAATGGTTACCATGCCGGATCCCTGTGCCTAGGTCCTGGGTTCGATTCCTAGCGATCGGTTTGAATGAGCTTGAATTTTTGTTAAATGTTGCACCCACGACACAGGGAATCCTAGTGATTACATGATGATTTGCTTATTCATTTCATTTTCATTTTATTGCATACCAAAATCTGATATCGATATAAATTTTTAGATAGACATAAAACACCTTAAGACATCACCGATACATCGATGCGGTACCAGCCACGAAAGATTTGCCGAAAAGTGGGGTTCGGATTGGGCCTTGGGGTCAGAATTCGAGGCCACTGGGCGCGGCTACCCTAATATGGCAGAGCTGATCATGGAGTACAATAGCCCATAGAGTAACTTTTAAATAGGGAAATAGCCGACTGAGTCCGACTGACTGACAATGAGGCAATGAGCAGTCAGCAGTCAGCACTCAGCAGGCTGTGTGCTAGTACAAGTTTTACTTGACATAAAGGCAGCGTAAAACTATGGCGTTTACTAACGTTTACTAAGTGAAAAGCACTGCCGTTAGATGGCTCTGCTTCGGTCCGTGTTTATACGGAATAACATAACTGCAAACAAAATTGTGATTTTTCACATCGGCATCAATTAGCTACCTCTTCGTACTCTCTTTCAAAAGTGCAGCGTTCTTTTATGGGGCTGGGTGTAAAATTTTATAATAAAGTCCCAAAACAAATAGGTACGTGACTTGCCGGTGGAATCTTTCAAGAAACGTGTAAAAACTCAATTCGTAGACAAGGGTTATTATAGCATAGATGAATATCTAAATGATAAGCTTCTTCTTCTTCTTGGAAATGCCCAGCTAGTTATGCTCAGGTTAGAGAATACCTATTTTTATTATATAATAAATACTATAAGTTTTACTTTTAAAACATGTGCTGAGGAGTTTCTTTACGGCTTTTCTTCTCCTCCATGACAAAGCACCTTTCCGAAAAGCTGGTACCTACCTAAATTAGATTAAAAAATTACGTGCATAATGCATAAGTGTATCAGTGATACCTACATGCATAAAGATTATTTCATTTCATTTCAGTTCATTTCATTTCGGTCCCACACAAATTTTAGTAAACGTGTGTTTACTTTACGCCGTAGTTATGTCAAATAATACTCGCACACTAGCCAAACTGTTCATCACATCAATCATTAAGTACCCGGATGACCGAGCTTTGCTCGGTTAGTGTTGCTTAACAACGCCATTTACTAAAGTAGCTTTAGTATTGATTGCTACTTTTTTTTTTTTTTTTTTTTTTTTTAACTTTTTAGGAAACTAACAGCTAGATACATAAAAAAATAATTAAATAGGTAACAATGGCCAATTAAAAGTTTCCACTTATAAATAACATGATAAATTTATGGTACATGCAGACCGTGCATATAGAAAACCAAAAAAAAGATAGGTACTTAACAATTAAAAATAAGATTTACATGCTAATTTCAAAAAAATCGTTAGCAAGTACACGCTTAAGCGTATTGCCACAGTACACATATACAAACAGTAACGTAACTCGGCCCGATTCTCGAAAAACTTGCCTACACGTCGCCGCGCGCTAGGGCTGTCCGCCGACAGTATTTTAATTTTATAAAACGACTTGAGTTTCTTTGTAGTTTTGTATTTATAAATGTTATATTTTCTATTTTAATAAATGCAATTCATTGTGAATAAAAAGGAAGTGTTCCATAAAAATCTATGTTGTGTTTTTATTAGTACTGTGAAGGTTCGTAAGCATTCAGTATTGTATTAGAGACAGAGACTCTTAGGGTATGGTAAGTTCTTCTTGCAGGTTAAGGTAAATAAAAAAGGTACAACTGTCCGATTCTATAAACTTTATACCTATTGCTAAATTAATTTATAACATTGAAATCAAAGTTACAGTAGCAAGTAGCAATAACGTTTTAATGACAAATTAGACGCAAATATTCAAATTACAATTATTACAAATTACAATATTAGGTACAATTATTTCCAGACGAGATTCATAGATTCATCATTATATTCTTTATCACGTCATTCATATTATATTCGTCTATACTATAGCGAACCCTATAAAAGATAGCTGCCGAACTGATTTCTGCGACATGTGCCGCCGACACGATAAAAAGTAGGTATGTATTACTCGCGCCATTAAAGAAACTAATCTAAAATGGCGGCATTTATCATTCACTCTCACTTGCACGTTATTCCTGTGTTTAGTCATACACGTCTGTACACCACGCAAAAAAATGTTATTGACGTACCTAATAATATACTCTCAGAGAAGAAAGACTATTTACAAGTCGCCATTTTGAAAAAAAAAAAACATCGTTTCGGCGGCCAGTGATCAAACATATATCAATCGACTAGCTTTTGCCCGCAGCTTCACTCGCGGTAGAGATTGATTTTTTACAAATCCTACTTAGGTACTTACTTTTACTTAGTTAGACTTAGTTGCCTGTGATTTAAGTGATTTACATGTATCATTAATTGATAGCGTAATTCAGAACTTGCAAATGAATTTTACTAACGCCATCTATTAACAGCATTCGGAACTAAATATCTAGCAACTAACAAAATATCGATCTTCCCATGGAGATGTTTTATTTACCGCGGAAAAAATAGCCTACGTTACTCTCCACCCTCCTCACTATCTCCACACACAAAAAAACATACCATATAACAGCTACGTTGCGACGTGAAAGACGGACAAACAAACAATTTTCACATTTATAATATTAGTATGGATAGACTAAGTGATTACGATCAAAAAGTATCCAGTGATGAATTCTACGGTTGTGAACTCAAACATCTCAGAAAGTATATCACTTACGACATTTCATCACTGAATACTTTTTGATTGTAATCATTTACTCCGTCTATTGACTGGAAGAATAACAAACACCTCATTAGTACGTTCAATAAAAAAAAACCCTTATAAATTTGAAACTGAAAAATATTTGCGCCTTGACTTAGACGTGCGAAAAGCTTTATTATTAAATTTAATAGTGTAAAAAATTCTCATTCTGATAAAAAGTTTTAGTAAAAATACTTTTGGGAAGCATGGACATGATGGAGAAAAGGGAATATTTTTTAATTTGTTATAAATGCCTGCAGCTACTTTACAATTTATGTGTCTTGTTACGAATGACGTTCGGAATATAGCCTCCATTTTTTCTACATATTCTACAAAATCGTCACTGGGTACTATCAAAAAAGAATGAGAATTATTTTTATTATAGTCCTGGTACCTTAAATATCGACTCTCTGCACTGAAATTGTGACTTATTTCATGGGGCCTTACGTACGACTTAAAAGCCTGACAATTGTCATGTTTTTCAAAACATCTCTTAAGGAGATATCCACATATATAAAAAAGCGAATTTTTTTCTGGTATTTCTAGTTGTCTGTAGTCAGGATTAGCAATTTGGACGCTGGAAAATTCTTCATTATCTGTATATGATATTTCATTGGCTGGTACAGGTATTAAACAGCTATTAACTTCTTTACGAGTTGTTTGAACAAGAAGATTCCCGAAATCCCCTGTACAATTTCCTCCTTTTGGGGGTTTTATGATGTTGCAGAAAAATAAGTTTTTAAATGCCGATGCAAACTGTCTACACGTCAGATTTAGAGCCGCTCCATGTTTTGTTCGTATCTGTCCGAATAAATTTTCAAGTGCGTCTTGATTGCATCTTCTTGTCATAAGAAAATTATATCCTTCCACTCGCAAGTCATCAAATAAGAGCATTAAGGATGTGATAGTTATTTGGAAACCTTCAATGAATTTAACACCTGACGTGTGGTCACGGCCACTCTTTGGGTTTACTAATTTTAACTCTTGAAAAATATTTATCATCTTTATGAAAAATGCCTTTTGTGATTCATCGCCTGTATACGCTCTTTTATATTCATAACTATGTCTCAAATTAGATGTATTTAAAGAATCGAACAAATCATTCATCATCATTAGAAAATTTGCCGTGTCTCTTCCGCATCCTTCAATTTCTTTATTATCAATATACGTACAAATGCCATTTGCAACGGACCTACTAAGAAGTTGTGTTGCAAAACAAACCTTCATCTTTTCAAAGCTTGTGGGTTTAATATGGCTAGTGGTAAGTTTAGGAGCAAGCCTGAGACTATTTTTTATATCCTGATTATAAAACTGTATAATATGATAGTATTTTGCTATAGAATTTCCGAAGTGAAAATCATATTGCATCAGGTTATTGCGTACGTTTTTGATTAAATGCGGTGCATCAAAAATGTAATATATTTTTCTGTTATTAATAAAAAAATACGGTGTTTCAATACTAACTTTCCTTTCTTTGGAAGCTTTCCATAAATCAGAACCTTGGTCTGATACAAAAGTACGGATATTGAGACCAATTTCGAATAACTTTTGTAGTACATTATCAATCCATTTATTTATTTCTTTACAGTTCCGACATTCTGAGATTAATGCGTATGCTACAGGTTGCTTCCAGTTCACAAATATACCACGAACCATTATTACTAACGCATTTTTAGCTGGTTCAGGAGACTGCGATCCTTCAATTTCGTGGAATCCGTTAATTTTGTCTTCTTTAATATTATAGAATAGGTTTGCTTTTAATGACATAGCATCAATCATAACAGAACAATTTTTTTCTACTTCTGTCATTTGTGCAACTTTCATTTGCATAATAGACATGGCTCTTTCATTAATTTCAGTTGTGATTGGGAAAGAATGTTTATACAATGTTGAAGGAGAGGGAAGACATAACGTATTTTGCAAAAACCGGTAAGCTTGTGGGCTGATGTAGTATAAATTTATGCAGAAAATGATGTAGTCCTGGTCGAATCGATTTCCTTTTCCATGTTTCTTTAGTTTACTTTGTGCTTTTATTAGGAGAGCTAGTTTATTGTCCAAAAATTTATCGCAGAGTTGATGAAAAGTACTTTCTGCAGCTTTTTGTGTTTTATTTCCAGTTTCCTGTAGTTTTAATTTCTTTCTGCATTGAAAGAGTTCGGCCTTCAATTTTCTTTTCCTAGGAGTGTTGCAGGAGAGACTCGTTGAGGTTTGAGCATAACTTTCAATCGCTGCGTTTTCAGTTTGTGAACAATTTTCTATTCCAATTGACAGAACAGTTTGAGATGATTTGTCTTCTTTCCGAGAAGTCCCTGGAACGGTACTTGGTAAGCTTGGCAGCATCAATAATGGCAGGGCATTCTTTTTTAAACGTTTACGGATTGTTGATTTTCGTATGTCCTCCACATTAAAATGTTTTTCACAAACCCGGTAGGTATTAAAGTTAGATTTATTTTGTAAGTCATTACGACAGATCAGTTGCAGCCATTCCAGGCGTCTGAAAAAAAATAGATTTCTTTTTATTCTGAGATTTGTTTTATTTCTTGTATATATTTGAAATTATTTGTTTATTATATTGTGTATATATTTGAAATTTTAATAAAATATCTATTCAATCCCTAATCAATCAAAAACATCCCTCTATTAATTTATGTGCCCCCTAATCGTCGCTTTGAAAAAATATTCTATGTACCTCTAGAAATACCTATCATAACTAGTATACTTAGTTAGATAAACAACCACAACGTGCACATCTCTAACACTCTACACGCTACACGAGCACGACTGATCACACTCGTAAATGCTCTCCGACCGAGCTTATTTCTGCGACATGTGCCGCTGACACGATAAAAATTAGATAATTCGACGCTGGAAAGCAAACACGTAGTAACCCGCAAAGATCAAATTGTTAATCAGAGCCGAATAACTTTTTGATTTCTCGAAAAAAAAATCATTACTACTCTACTAAAACAGAGAAAAATTCATAACCTCTACTAAATTAAAAAAAAAATTCGAGAGATCATAAAGTTTTTCGGCTCTGATGAACAATTTGATAGTTGCGGGTTACTACGTGTTTGCTTTCCAGCGTCGATGTATTACTCGCGCCAATGATTCCCTCTCACTCGCACGTTATTTCTGTTTTTAGTCACACAAGTCTGTACAGCACGCAAAAAAAAATGTAATTGACGTAGGTATATTCTTAGAGAAGAAATACTATTACCGAGCTGGCATACCTACAAGTACCGCCATTTTGAAAAAACCTCGTTTCGGCGGCCAGTAATCAAATATGTGTCAATCAATAGACTATGTGATTACGATTAAAAAGTATTCAGTGATGAAATGTCGTAAGTGATATACTTTCTGAGATATTTGATTTCAAATTTTATTTTTGAACTCAAATATCTCAGAAAGTAGGTATGTAACTTACGATACTTCAACACTGGATACTTTTTGATCGCAATTATTTACTCCGTCTATTGACACATATTTCATCACTGGCTGCCGAAACGATTTTTTTTCAAAATGGCGGTACTTGTAGCCTGTAGGTATGCCAACTAGGTTCAATGCACTAGGTTCAATAACAGTTCCACCTAATAAGGATAAGGAGTAACCAACTGTAAAAAGTAGCCTTTAGTGATTTAAATACGCATCATAAAATGCGTTATTATAAGATGGTATAGTATATGGCGCAGATTCGGTATCAGTTAATTTTTTTTTAAATATTTTGTTAATATTTATTTTCAAATAACAAAGATCCATAAAAAAAATATCACCTATCTAGCAACTCTGTTGTACTGACAGTCCTAACCTGTCATTTACAAGTGCCAACCGCCATTTTAGGTTCGTTTCTTTAATGGCGCGAGTAATACCTACAACATGGAGGTACTGTAAAGTACCATTACGGAGGTCGCCTATCCAATCCATTCAATGTCCATTTTCTGCAAACGTTGCATTTATTAGTTTTTTTTATGTAAATAGCAGGCAAACGAGCTGACGATCCACCTGATGGTAAGTGGATATCGTCGCCCATGGACACCAGCAACACCAAAGGCATCACTGATGCGTTGCCGGCCAAAAAAGAGAGAAGAAGAAGAAAGAAAGAACCGGCTCTCAAGCCCCCAGCCGGAACACGAAGAGTCGTTTGGCGGCTGACTCATCATACTCAAGGGTGGTAACTATCCAGGCGAACCCCATGGAGATATAATTAATAATAGTACCTAATAATGGTATTAATTAACAATTAAAATCAATATTACCAATATAATCCCTCGAGGGGCCCTACCACCAGCGGGCCGGATTTAGTCGCCTTTTACGACACCCATCCGGCGTGGGATTGGGGTTAGTATTCTAAGCCGCCCCAATACGACAAAAGTAATAATAATCAACCATTAGATTTTTTTAGCCCCTTATTTATAAATCTAGGCATTTTACTCGGTGGACTTATGAAAAATAAACAATTTAGGTACCTACTTATTGCAATACGTACTTGTTTTTATTTATTTTATTTATTTATCCTACATGCACTGATCTCCTTCGGCAGGACCGAAGACCTTGAATAAAATAATTTGATTTCTTATTAATAATTACAATACAATAATAAAGTTAATATTAATCAATAACGCAATAATTATACAATACCTACTACCTAAGTTACTTACCTACAATAATTATATATACCTACCTACAAGTACGTATTATATATTATTATATATTATATTATATAGTATTATATATACTATATTATGCTTCGCTGCTCAATTCTCGCGATTAATATTTACATGTAGTACTATTTCCAATCCACGGCCTTTAACACGATAAGTTTAAAGAAAAACAAAAATATTATCAATCTGAAACATAAAATAGTTGTTAATCTGGCTTATTTCCTCGTGCACTCAGTGTTGTTTAACACTCAAGCTTCCGGTCATCACTCTTCCTTACCGTTCGGTTGCCATTTTTGCTTCATTATCTATTTTCGTGTCGCGGCCTCAACACGTCTCGACTGTCCTTAGACTCATTACTAGAGATTCCCTAACGGACAGTCTATGTTAACGAAACGGTGTGAAGAAAAGAAGAAAATTTTAAAACTATAATATTTGGAGGAAATACAGGATAAAAGTGTTATTCAGATGTGAATCAACCAATTTTTACGTATAATATCAGTGGATCAAAGGATACCTTTACCAGTAAGTGTTTTACGATTTATTATTTATTATCTTCAATTCTATTTTTAGGAAGATACCCACATTATTTATGAATTCAAGTGGCAGCTACTTTTTATTGGCATGATAAAAACAATTATGATACGAGCGTCAGAATATTCACCAAAATAATTATGTGAACAAAGAATTTAATATTTTGATTCTTTTAATGTGCATTCACATTTGTGATGCGAGTAGTACGATGGGACTGCTACCTTCACATACTACCCTTTGCGTTTCAACTGTTGATGTTACACAAAGTGATTCCAATATTCGCCGAGGATGAACCTCGACCACCTTCACTGTGTTGAAATATAACTAAATAATTGAGACAATTATCGATGGCGCAATTAAAGCAATGACGCAAACGTTTATATGTGTTTTAGTTTAATTACCTGAAGAGATAATTTGATATCCTGGTTCTTTTAATGTAAATCAACGTTAGTGATGCGAGCACTACAATGGGACTGCTACCTTCACAGAACGACCTTTTGTGGTTAATTTGTTGATCTTACATAAAGTGATGCGAATGCTTCTTTTGGGTTCATTTCCTTCACAAATAATGCACTTTTTCTGAGTGTCAAATAAGAACCAGAACTATTGATATAATTACATAAAGTGATGCGAATGCTTCTTTTGGGTTCATTTCCTTCACAAATAATGCACTTTTTCTGAGTGTCAAATAAGAACCAGAACTATTGATATAATTACATCAAAAGTACTAGTAGTTACAATCTTTTATCATACATAATCTTTAATCAAAATAAAGAAATTCAAATGAAGTTTTATTCCTAAACTTTATAAGGAAATTTGACTTGCAATCCTGTGCACTTTGATGTCCTCATTTCTACCACATACTAGCAGTACCTACTTGATATGATTGGTCCTCTTCTGAAATATAAAATCCAGTACTCGGCAATTGTGCCCTTTTTTGTGCCTTTTTTAAGGACACTTTTAGTACTGAATGCCTGAACTATGGCAACCATTTCGGACATCCTACAATTATATTTCTTTGCTGCGCGTCTGTACCAAATAGATACGCATGGTTTATAACTGCTCCCTCTAGTAGGGCTATAAAGTTATAATAGAGGACTCTGAGACTATCTAAATTGTCGATTGATCGATACAATCACTATAACGTCAATAATACTTGACGCCTCTTCTTGATATTTATAACTAAGAAGTTGAAGAATACATCAAAGAAGATGAAAATTTACTTCTCTCTTTGTGGTTAGACTGGAAAATCAAAAGCTACGAAAGCCATTATCATGTCAAGACAGGATGAAAAAGGATTCAAACTAGTGATTTCTAAAACATAAGTCTTTATTAAACCATTCGGGATAAGTTTTTTCGAAGACGACTTTACACTCGGGAAATTCTACGCAAACCGCCGTTGTGCTGCCGCCGCCATCGCCGCCGCGCCCTGTCGCGAGCGCACTCTAATGGAAGTTTTTTTTTTTTTTTTTTTTTTTTGTTTCCCCTCACGGGAGGGAGGCAGAGAATGCATTTACGCATACCAGCAGAGCCGTCTCTGGTGGTTATGTGGAGACTCAATCCAAGGATGATAGATAATAAATATTTAAGAAAATATCTATATCTATCGCCGCTCCAAGGATAATACCGCACTAAAAACTGCCTGAAATGGCTTTGGTCATACGACCTTTAAGCCTTCATCGGAAGCGACTCCGCTTGAAGAGACGGAGCGCTAGCGGTGCTCCCTAGGGAGCGTCCGCTGGGTGACTACACTTTGTGTTGTCGAAGGAAGGTTACTTGTGCCATCATTTGGATGAGCACTATCTGTGATCGAGTCGTCTTTTTCCTTGGAGGCGGCCAGGAGGCTTTCCAGGTCAGACGAGAGCTTATTGGGTGGGTCCGTGAGGACATTGCGCGGCCTTCGTATTTGATGGCCGGTGAGGGAGGGGGCGGTGTAGTCCGCTGATTCCCTAATCATGGGGTTGGAGTGTGTTTCTGAGGATTTGAAGAATCTCTCAGAGAAGTTTTTCATGACTTGTTGTATTGTGTCGAGCTCTAAGTCTCGGTGGAGATCGGCGTTCCGAACGCACCAGTGTGCGCCGGTCGCTTTTCGACAGAATAGATTCTGGACTACCTGTAGTTTATGGACTATATTGGGAGCCGCATGTGCGAATACAGGGGCGGCATAGAGTAGTACCGGTCGAATGCAAACCTTGAAGAGCGTTCGCTTGTTCCTGAGGGACATTTTACTTTTCCTTCCCAACATAACGTTGAGTCGGCTCATATAATAACGGGCTGTACTAGTCACCTTGTTGATATGGGGCCTAAAGGTGAGTCTAGAGTCTAGTGTTATACCTAGATATTTTGTTTGTGTCCTCCAAGGGACGGGTGTTCCCGCGAAGCGGATGGGTGGATCGCTCAAGCGTCGTTGCTTGTGCGAGAAGCGGATTGCGGCACTTTTGTCTGCATTGACTTCGATGCGCCATTTCTTGAACCAGTCTCCTAACTCGTTAACCGAGTTTTGGACTCTGGTAAGAACTGACGACATCACCCGTCCTTTAAGGTAAAGGGCGGTGTCATCGGCAAAGAGGGAGAGTTGGACCCCTTTCTTGGGTATCGGTATATCGTTGGTGTACGATATGAATAGTAAGGGGGCTAGCACTGAGCCCTGAGGGACCCCGGCCGTTATTAGGCGAGGGGACGAGAGGACACCTTCGTGTCTGAAACGGAAGGTGCGTTGATCTAGGTAGGAAGCCACGAGTCGTACTATACGGTCTGGAAGGCCAAGATAATGAAGTTTATAGATAAGTCCGGCATGCCAGACCTTATCAAAAGCTTTAGCAACGTCGAAGAAGACAGCGACTGTCTTGTCGCGTCGCGGGTAGAATCCACTAAGTATGTATTCTACTATACGGTGTACTTGTTGAGGACAAGAGTGTTTAGCACGAAACCCGAATTGGTGCGGAATGATCAAGGGAGGACCGTCCGATGGAAAGAGATGCTTTCTCATGCGGGACTGTATTATTCTTTCAAATACTTTACCCATTGCCTTGAGGAGGCTGATGGGTCGATGGTTAGACGGGACATTAAGGGGTTTCCCGGGTTTGGGAATCCCTATTACTGTAGCCTCTTTCCACGCAGTGGGAAAGTGGCAGTGTTCAAAGCAGGCGTTGAATAGAATGACTAAGAGGGTAATAACCTGCTCTGGGAGGTGTTTGAGCGCCAGGTTGGAAATACCGTCGGCTCCAGGAGCTTTACGGGGTTTGAGTCCACGTATGATGGACTTGACCTCGTCAGTAGTTGTTTGAATGGGATCTGCGGTGATAGGGAGTGAATTCCTGTGACGGACTTCATCCTCCACCGTTTGAACATGAGACGGGGAATGGGGCTGAGTGCTGGGAGCACATTGTGTAGCAATACTGTCAGCGAAACATTCTGCTTTTTCGTCGTCCTCGAAGGCTATACTGCCGTCGGGACGGTTGAGTGGGGGGGTGTCTAACTTGGCGTCTATTCGAAGGTTTTTAGCCGTCTTATAGAACGCCTTGTGAGAGGGAGTAATATCGCTCATGAGGGAGTCCCAATTGGAGTTCCTCAGTTCTGTAAGTAGGGAACGAACTTGACGCTGTAGGGCGTTAGCTCTCCTGCGGTAAGTGGGAGTGGGGTATAATGCAGCACGTCTGAGCGCTGCATTTTTCTTTCGAATGAGAAGTCTGGCTTCGAGCTGTAGTTTCCGGTTTGGGACCTTGACCACACGCTCGTTGTCACGAAGGGCTGACTGGACTGTTTTAGTGAGATTGCTGACAGTATTGTCTATTGTAGCCGAGCTATCGAAGTAGTCGGCTGAGATAGCATAAGGTGAATTGGGGGACTCGAACTCCGCTTTAAGCGTGTTCTTGTAACCATCCCAGTTAGTGAAAGTTCGGGTGACGGGCGGGGAAGAGTCGATAGGCCCTAGCTCAAGGGAGACCGGGCGGTGATCAGAACCTAGGTCATCGAGAGTGTTTAATGCTCTCAGGTTAAGTGAGATTCCCTTGGTTAGGGCTATATCTAGAATGTCAGGTGAATAGTTCACCTGCTTCGGATAGTGAGTGGGAGAGGAAGGGGATAAAACATTTATTCCCAGTTTGGTAGTAAGCTTGAAGAGCTTCTTACCGTTTTGGTTAGTTTTGTGGCACCTCCAGTCGGAGTGTTTGGAGTTGAAATCTCCAAATAGTATAATGGAGTCTCCGAGCGAGAGCAGTGCTTCTAGGTCGCTACGAAGAGGAGTTTTTTGAGGTGGGTTATAAACTGAGGCTATGATCAGGGACGGGTGTCCTGTCATGCCTAGTTTAACTACCGTGGCTTCCATGTTGATGAGTGGAGGGGTTTCTATTACAGAGCAATGTAAAGATCTTTTGTAGTAGATGGCAGTGCCTCCGCCCTTGCGGCCGTCGGCTCTGTCGTCTCGTACAAGAGAGTATTTGGGGATAGACAAACCCTTTTTAAGAGAGGGCTTGAGGTGGGTTTCTTGGATTAGCAATAGGTCGATATCCCTATTGCGAATAAACTCTTTAATTTCTAATATGTTAGAGTACAAGCCGTGCGAATTGAAAGAGATAAGCGAGACGCCTTTAGGCCTCACTCGACCGGTAGAAAGGGGAATTGCGTTAGGCGCTATTGACATTATTGTAGCGAGTTAACTAACTCGCTGTGCTCAGAGAGCGCTATTATGCGCTCCATAGATGTGCGGGCCGCACGGAGCTTTTGGGTGAGGATGTTGAGTTCCTCCAAGTTAATACTTTGGATGATGTCCCTCACAAAGGCCAAGTCCTCACTGGAGGGCAAGCGGCTAGGTTGGGACTGAGAAGGGCGCGAAGAGGCAGCGAATGCCTTCATGGGCGCGGGCGCAGCCTTAGGTGCGGGTGCAACCTTAGGTGCGGGAGCGGGGGCAGCCGTGGAGACTGTGCGCCTCCACGGGTTAATGGAAGGGGGCGGAGGCCCTGGGCGGGCACTAGGAGTCCTCAGTTGAGGGAAGTTCGCGTCCGTTACTGGAGGCGGGGCTTGTCTTGCCCTGTAAGGCTGCTTGTTAGCAGTTTTAGGCAAGTTGGGGCGGGGGGCTCGTGGGCAACCGCGATAATTAGCCGGGTGGCCGGTCTGGCCGCATAGGACACAAGCCGGGGGAGACTGATCGTCTTTGGTGCGCGAGCACTCCTTTGTGAGGTGCGGTACTAGGCACTTAACGCACCTAGGACGGGCACAGCAGTTAGCCGCTGCGTGGCCGTAAAGCTGGCAGCGGTGGCACTGACCGGGGAACCCACGTCTATGCGGGGGTTCGGCCCGGATTTCGGAGAGCCCACATATGGTGAGGCTCTCTTTAAAAATGTTGCGGGACGTGGGCGTGTTAGTCATAATGACTAATGCCAGCGGGAGTTGACGGCCGGTGCGGGTGTGCATCTTGTGCACAGCCTCCACGGGATGGCCCTGGGACTTGAGGTCCTCGAGTATAGCCTCGTTGGCTAGCTCGAACGGTACTCCTCTGAGTACCGCTTTGATTTTACGCTCTTCGGGGAGAGCGTACGTGTGGTAAGGTATTTTGTTTACCATCAGGAGCCTGGTAAGGTTCCGGAAATGGTCAACGTCCGGGACTTTCACCCGGATTGTCTCGCCCATATTGGTGGCGTGAGTATAGTGGATCTTGTGCTGAGTGCACAGTTCCACTACTGCGGTCCATTTGGACTTGTCCCGCAGGAAGACTGGAGGAGGGGCCTTGATGGCAGGGATAGTGGGGGCGCAGCGCGAGGCTGGCTTTGAGGACTGCCTAGGGAGGACAGCCTCGGGGGTGTTTTCAACTGCCATTTTTGGCGTGGGCGCGGGGGCGGAGGGCTCGGTGCCCGAAGAAGTTTTCGTGCGAGGCTTGCGCTTTTTGCGCGTTACTCGCTCGAAACCGTCATCACCGGTGACGGTTGAGTCGGAGCTGACTGAGGACGGGGCCTTGGTCCGTTTCCGGGAGCTAGTGACGGAGGCGGAGTCTGAGAGCTCCGACTCGTCCATGGATTCTTGCCGAGAGGCGGCAGAGGGACTGAGGGGAAGGGAGTCCTGCTGTTTAAGCGACTCGAGTCTGCGGCTATGGTGGGCCTGGAGATGTTCGAATAGGTTAATCGCTTGGGGCGACGAACCTAGGAACGACTTAATGCCGTCATTGATGGCTTCCCACGACAGACCCACCGAGAGGGGGTCCATCGCGGGAGAGAATAGAGGGTGTTGGTACGTCAGGGCAAGAACACACAATGACACAAGAAAACAAGAAAATACAAGAAAACAAGAAAATACAATAAAATACAATGAAGGGCGGTGGATATCCCTATTGGATTATAGCCCACCAACCTTTCCCCTTGGGAGTTCCCAAGTGCAATGGGGTCCGGTCTGCCGGTTTGTCCCAGGCCAGGAGGCCGGGGAAGCGCACCGGGTCAACGCTGACTGGCTTAGTTGTCACCGTTAAGTATCCACCAGTCCAAGGTATTATTCTCTGAAGGAGAATAAAGAAAAATAAAATGAAATCCGGTATACGGCAGAACAGAGTGGGAGCACGAGTGCGACCGCTCTGCTCGGCGCGTAAAGCGGAACTACCTGCACTGCACACTGCACAGCACAGCACTGCACACGCGAGACACTCGGACTCACGCGAACCGGTTTGGCTTCTCTTAGAAAGAGACACCGATAGGACCGATGGGGACTATCGCAGGTAGCGGACGCGGGACGTCCGTACGCTACGACGGTCAGATCGGAACTGGTAAATGGAAGTTGCTGTTGGCTTTATAGGTCTTACAGCATGACGTAGGACAGTCGTGAAAATGCCCACTATATGACTCGGAGAGTAAAACGGCTGTCCATCTAAATGGTATCCTAGGAATGTTCTTAGAATGTTTCACTAAAAGCGTCATTCCAACCTCAATTTGCAAACAAAACCTTGCAAATTATATCGCTACAGTTCGTAGCTTGATGTCGTGGCCTTTTATGGTCAAAAGCTTGTTAGACTTAATGTCAGTCGACAAATTTTAATTTTTAACGCAGCGTGAATCATTTTAAGCTTTGCGGCTAATGGCCTCGCGTAAATATTGTATACCTACAATGTAAGTAAATCCATACTGCAGATTACAATATTATTACTGTAACCCATGGTGTAATTATTACAAAAAGTGTGTAATCACTAAGAAAGTTATCCACTATTGAATTAGTGATAAACGGTTCAGCCTACTCAGCAGACCACCAGCCGAAGAACACCCGCATAATAATCCTGATACATTTCAGGGTTGAAATAAGCAGGTTATTTGATACATGATTTGTCATTATCTAGTCGTATCTAAATATGATACATAATAAAATTTAGATTTTGTTTACAACAATAATCTCTCCTTTTACTTTCAAAGCTTAATCAGCCTGATGACAAGTTTAAGATTCATTTTAAGCAGAACAGCTCGCACCCATTATAAGATGGATGCCTTGTGTAAGTACTGCATTCTGCTTTAACACAGGGGTAATTAATTATACCTACAATTTTTATAAAAATTGCTAATATTATTTAGCATTACCGGTTTCTTTTTTAAAAGATACTTTTTTTTCTAATTTCAAGATAATGTTTATTTACGACTTTATGTGATTCGAATACTACAGTTACTGCACCGCTGGATTTTAACCTACTATTGAAATCCATTATCAACCGAATCATTCAACATTATTTTTTAAAGAGATGGTTTACCAGTTGGCAGGTCAATAGATACATGGAATGTAAGAGTTTACAATTGATAGCACTAATATTGCCCTATAAATTTGGCTCTATACCTATCTATTATGATAATAGTTGTGTAATCTATGGTAGAAATATAATATTTAGTCTTTTACACGTAAAGTGATATTTCTTAGAAAAATTTCAAAGGAAAAATGAGAAGAGTTAAACTCACATCCAAAATGCATATAGCAAGACCTCCAAGGTTTAGAATATAGTTGGTTGCAATTTTTCAATTTTTAACCATGAGCGTTAAACTTATGAAAAAATTACAAAATCAGACATAAATGCAATAAATTATAATTTTCCATTCAGCACATAACATTCGTTTGAACTTCATGTTTTGTTGCATTAACATGAGCAAAGTGCTTACGATTTATAGAAAACTCTTACTATATAAACATATAACTATATAACATTGCAATTACTGACAGCCATATAAATCCTTACTGAAAGGGCTATGAACTACGGGAGATATAATATGTGATGTATACTTATTATTTTCGTGTTCTTTTCACTAATTTTTCCAAGGGTTATGGGAAAAAACAAAGTATCTAACTGTCTTTTTGTGTTCAACAAAGAGTAGTATTTACTGAAATATTATATAATCTAATTATGGACCTACCATGTGGGCCTACCATATATGCAACATAATTATTTATCATTACAGGATATCCTGGGCAGAATATTATTTTTTGTGCATTACCACAATTGCTATTATTAAAAATATATATATAATAAAATGTTAATAAATAAAGTAATCAAAGTCACAGATGGCTATCTCAGCCCTGTCTAGTATACTACATAATATAACGATAAATTATAAAAATTATCAAGAATAATTTATTGACAGCCCAATTATAAATTGTTGATTTCGTATTCCAGAACCTCTCTAAATTTTCGGAAAAATTTACGATAACAATTGTATTAATATAATACCAAAACAAGAATTAGTGTTCCACTTCTTTCGATCAATTACTTATTATTTAAATTAATATTGTATGCCCGTCTGTGGCAGGGATATGGCGGATTATATAATTATATAACATGAGAACTTTATTTACCTATGTACCTACCTATATATTTCACAATAAATTAATTTGAATGGATTATAAATTCTCTATCTTGTATGCGAAACATTATATAGACATAATTGTTCTGGAGTAATACCAGACATTTTTTTTAATAATTGTTTTTTGTACGTAACATAGCTATAGGTATACCTCTATAGGTATATTATATATCTCGGGATGAATATAATATATCGATTGATATAATGTATTTGGTTCGGATTTCTAAATGTGAAATATTTATTTATACGAATACTGTAATTTAAAATAGTAAAATATTTAACTTATCTACACTATTCATATAATATATGCTGATGGAGAGTGAGTTAATACTCATGTTACATATCAAATAATTATTTATATTACATAATAATAATAATAAACAAATAAACCAGAATATACATTTTGATTACATCATAATCAAATCTATTCATAAAAACCTGAAGTGTGACTAGATACATTTTATATGAGAAATTATGCTATTTGACTAGCTGAGATCTACATGTTCTTATAAAAATAAAAACTGATTGTCTTCGTAATTTAATTTTTGATTTATTGGTTCCAGAGAAGCACACCCACAAGAGTGGTGTGTTTTTGCTTCTACCTTGAAAGGCAGAAAGCGTGCATGTAATAAGGAAGACAGCCACATGGAGCGCATTTTTCAGTTTTTATAAGGTTTTAGAATAATAGTATTCTATCTTAACAGAATTTCATATTCGTTAGATCCATTCTTGATTTTCAATCATATTTGTTATTTTCCCTTCTTTCTTCAAATAATCCTTTTATTTAATGTTATATTAAGCTTACTTATGTAAGCAATAACCTCTACTAATTTTATATTAAAAATAATTGGGACATTAATCAATACTATTTATTTATTTATGTACACTATATTGACCACAATATAACAATATTAACGGATAAATAAATGGCGAGCTTAATGCTAGTGCAATCTGTATTTGTTATTGATTAATGATAAAAAAAAAAAAAAAAATTGTATCATAGGTATACTTCATTATTTCCATATTATATTAAAGGATACATCCTATATCTACTTTAAACATCTACATGTAAATATTAATCGCGAGAATTGAGCAGCGAAGCATAATTATTGATAAAACGAACTTACCTGTACGTGAAGTTCTATCAAAATTATGCGAGCTGCTCAATTCGAAGCGATTAATAGGTCCCCCCCATAAAATGAAAGGACCCACCCTAGCAGTCTGTATCCTTTAATTTATCTTTAAACTAAATGAAGCAAAAATGGCAACCGAACGGTAAGGAAGAGTGATGACCGGAAGCTTGAGTGTTAAACAACACTGAGTGCACGAGGAAATAAGCCAGATTAACAACTATTTTATGTTTCAGATTGATAATATTTTTGTTTTTCTTTAAACTTATCGTGTTAAAGGCCGTGGATTGGAAATAGTACTACATGTAAATATTAATCGCTTCGAATTGAGCAGCTCGCATAATTTTGATAGAACTTCACGTACAGGTAAGTTCGTTTTATCAATAATAATACGTACTTGTAGGTAGGTATATAAAAATAGTGTCTTACCTTTCGGAGTCTCCAGGTAACGTAAACAATGATATTCCTGGGTGACTTAATGTCGAAATAAAGCACCCAAAAACAGCACAATAATGTCTACTGCCCTTTTCTACTGCCATCTTAAATTTTTCAAAATCCACAGCCGCACACGACCATACAGCTCAACCAGAGTAGAAAAACTAAAAAAATTGTTATTTGTGGCAATCGCCACGCAGCGGCCGCTGTTGCCCTCGTATCGCTCGCGTATTCGGATGTGGGTAGGTATAACGCGCTTTTCGGTCGTTTGTATGAAGAGCGACTACTGTTTATATCTTTACCGTGGTATTGCTACGTGTATTAAATAAATCAACATCATGTTGTACTGAGGTTTTGTTGAAACTACGGCTTGCGCGCACCAGGTAACTATTTTTCATATAATTGGTTTTGGTTCTGGGAACATGCAATGAAATAGGTCTTCGATATGATGCATATGGAATACACAAACCAATACGCTCCAAAAGTTTGGGACAATCCACAGATCCATTCGCGATTTTTAATAAATACGCAAGGTCAGCTATACGCCTTCGTTCCTGCAACGGTAGGATATGGAATGTTTTGCAACGCCTAGTGTAGTTTGGTATATAACGTTTGCTTCTAAATTGTAGGTATCGAAGAAATCTTTTTTGCAGACGCTCAATGCGCATAATGTATGTGTAATAGATGGGGTTCCAGACTTGCGACGCATATTCTAAATGACTTCTTACATAGCTACAGTAGAGGATTTTAAATGTTTTTATTGAGGAGAAGTCAGACGACATACGTAAAATAAAACTTAAAGATTTTGATGCTTTTTTTATAATATTATTGATATGATCATTGAATGTTAGTTTTGAATCGAAGATTACTCCTAAATCCCTAATTGAATTGACTCTAGTTAAATTAAAACTTTTAATTTTATAGTCGAAAATAAGTGGATTGGGTTTACGCGTATAGGTACATACATAGCACTTAGATACATTTAAATCCAACTTATTAATTTCACAGTAGGTTTCAAATCTATGAAGGTCGTCTTGAAGACGTAATGCACATTCATAGGACTTCACCGGGCACATGATTTTCATATCGTCAGCATATAAAAGAATTTTAGAGTGGATGAAACATGAGGAAATGTCATTCACGAATATATTAAATAATAAAGGACCCAATAAGGATCCTTGGGGTACCCCAGATGAAATATGCATAGCCCTAGAAGTAAAACCTTTTAGCGCCACAGTCTGAGACCTATTTTGTATGTACGACGTGAACCACTTGCACACTACTTGCGTGAACACTACTTGCCAATAGATGTCAGGAATAGTATATTGTAGAAGTTTATCATTGCCTGAAAACACCGATAAAACGACATTTTCTAAAAATGAATCCTAGCTAGATCGATTTATCGCCCCCGAAACCCCCTATATAATAAATTTCATGAAAATCATTGGAGCCGATTCCGAGATTCCAATTATACATAATTATACATATATATATATGTATACAAGAATTGCTTGATTAAAGATATAAGATATTGGGAACCATTAGAATTATAATATATTTTAATAACTAAATATTTCGGAGTGAAAAAAGTACGAAATTGTTGTGTTCTTAATTATTATTGATGTATACTTTATGTTTATTGATGTCATAGATGTACCTATTAGGGATGCACATTGAAAAAAACATCGATGTTTTTTTCGATGCAATGCATCGCATAGTGGCATCGATGTAATAATACATCGATGTTTTTACACAGGCTGTGTAACACAGCGATTGTTTTTAGTTGTTGTTTTTAGTATCGTTGGGACTAAGGTAATCGGCAGTGAATTTGATGTCCAAAAACTTCAATATTAGCCTAATGGCCTAATGGTGGATTTTGTGATAAGGGTTGTCTCTTCGATGCATCGAATAAAAAACATCGATGCCTAATCGATGTTGACGTATTAAAAAAAACATCGGATTAAATCGATGTTTCCATACTTTACATCGAGTGTTACATCGAACATCGATGTATATCGTGCATCCCTATTACCTATAAATTCTGCCACGGCGCGGCGTGGCTGCACATGAGATGAGACAGATAATTTACGTTTCTTTGAGGGTATTTTAAAATAAAAACGAGCAGCCCAGTATACTGCCAATACTGCTAAATAGAAATACCCGCCATCGTACTTAAACCGTAAACGTCACGCTCACGTCACGTCGTAACGTCACTCAATCAAACTGTCAAGCCTCAACAAATGCAACAAACAGTCAAACATATGTCAAAATTCAAATAAGTCTTACGTCAAATCCAAGCAAAAAGTAATCATCTGATCAAGCAATTGCTTTGCACTTTATACTGTTAATTTATTTTGTAGTATAAATTATTTGCTTATTCGTTATTTATTCCTGGGAATAAATCTGCAACTATTTCATACATACCAAACGTTTGACCAAGAAGTTCTGGAAAGATTTAATTATTTGTTGCCCAATATCAGAACCTCCAAAGGTACGTATTGATTATTTGACCTATTTCTTTGCTTCATTTCATAAGGTAACCGCAAAAAGTCTATTTATTTTATCAAATGCAGTCGGTTGCAGCCTGCAGGAGGCATATTAGAGGTTATTTTAGAAAGGTTACGATTCGGGCTGCCATGACCAGAATCGCCATCGCGGGACTATACTTTAAAAACTCTGATCATTTGGACAAAATATAGCTTTTTCCCGGATACCTATAAAAAGGCTATGTTTAATTTATTTGACGTGACGTTAAAAAGGGCGGCAAGTGGTCCACACAGTAATGGACCTTGGGCTTTTGCGAACTTTAGCGAAGTATTCCTATAAAGGGGCGCTAGAGGAGCGGCGCCACGGCTTTGAGCTGTTTCTCTTGTGAGACCCTGTCGCTACTACCGCGGATGCAAAATGTGATTGGGTTTTGCCGGGACCCTTTTGTGAAACCCTGTAGACTAGTAGCTGGGGAAACAAGGGAGGATGGCAGCCCTAATTACGATACTTCGGAAATGACTTCAAAGCCTATTGTTACATGGGCTTAAATTTTCCTGAGACCTTTATAAATAGGACTTCATAACATCTAACAATATCTCTACATATTTTTTGATGTTAAGACAACCTGTACCTTATTATTTGGCTTCAACCCATTAATGGCACACTATATATAGTCCTCCTCATCGATTTCGATGACGGCGACCCCAACTAATTCGAGTGCGACAGATGGCACACTACTGGGCACGGATCTCTCCTCTCGAGGAGGCCTAGAGCATATTCCACCACATTGTTCCAGTGCAGATTTGTGGAAAGGTTAGTGGCCAACCTGAGCGTCGGAAGTTTTCACACCGCCCGAGGGCCTCCGATATGGCTTAACGACTGTTATCTTATAATAACAACCGGTACCTACGGCTTTATGTACCTTTCGAAGTACGGAAATGCTTAAGAATTATTTGCCACTAGCGGTCACATATCCAACTAACAACTAACTTTGTTGATCACTTAGGATTGACGCAAGCTGCCAGGCTATGGGTACCTTATTTAATTGGTGAAATATGTAGTAACTATTTCCAATCAGTTGACTGATGTTATTTATTTATTATTGTTACTAAGTTCAATTTTTTAATTTTCAGATGCAGTTACCCTCGGACCCAAGACGAGTTGACCGTGAACGTCGCTATAAACCACCTCCACCAACATCTGCACCTGCAGAAGATTTAACAACAGATTATATGAATATTCTTGGTATTCATCTTTTTATTCATTTACATTACCTGGAAAATATCTTGTTTATGACATGGCTAGCATAAATTTACATAGTTGAATATTACTTAAGTGAATAATTAGTATGCTACATCTTTTAATTACACAAATACAACAAATATATTCAAAGCATTTATTTAAATTCCAATATTCACTCCTCATAACATAATTATCCAATACTTATATACTTGTATACGTAATAAATTTAATTATTGATTATTCATTTCAGGTATGGTTTTCTCCATGTGTGGACTCATGTTACGCTTGAAGTGGTGTGCTTGGACTTCTGTATTTTGCTCAAGCATCAGTTTTGCTAACTCACGAATTACAGATGATACAAAACAGGTAACTATAACAATAAGGTTTAATAAAGAATAAAATTGTGTGTGTTGGCTCCAATGCATGACTAGAATTTATTGCCATCTAGTTTGCTATCTTCAAATCAGTAACAATGCCATCTAGTTTGCGATTGTCAAATTAGTAATAAGATTATTACAACGCCATCTAGATTCTGTGTTACGAATTACAAAACTAACGTAACGCAGGAAGTTTGATTACGAGTATAGGTACTCTCCATAAATTTTCATACCTTGGGCTTATAATATATGAAAATCGATTCCAAAGGAATTAAACCCCGAAAGCTATTCTTTTTTTAAATGGAATTAATAATGCATAATTATCAGCTGTGCTTTTTTGTAAGTGTAGGTACTAGTTATTTTTTTGTCACCTTTTCTGATTTTCCCTTATTTCAACATGTTATACATACTAAATCTATTCTGTTTAAAATATTATTCACTTTGTTTCAGATTGTGAGTTCCTTTATGTTGTCGATTTCTGCTGTGGTGATGTCATATCTTCAGAACCCAGGACCTATGTCGCCTCCTTGGGCTGCAGTAACAACATAAAATTGACTACCCTGTTAACTTTTATTTATATTTGAAAGCATATAAAATAGTAATATAATTGCTATGAGGAGTTTTTCTTCTTCTCCATTATTATTTAAATTAATAATAATTTAAATAAAAATAAATAATAATTTAAATAATAATTGTGTTTAATTTTCTTACAATTATTTTATTACCTAATATTTTTTTTATAAATAGTCTGATATTGGTTTCTGACCTGACATAATTATGTAAACGTGATCAAGTCTAAAAGGCCTGCATTGATTATTTGATGATTTACAGAGAAAAGTACTTGTGGTGACCTACAGCAATTCAAATTCATCCCTACAACCTACGAAGCAAAGCTCCTATCTTCTCTATTTAATGAGGTAACGTGTTTTGTTTGGTCGGAATTAGGCTTTTAACGTTTTATAAAGTACAGGTTCGGCCTTGAATAGAGTACTGCTGTCACATTTGGGCTGGTGCTACAGCATTAGATTGGATTCAAAGGAGAGGCGTGCTAAGAGACTTATTGGTGACCCTAAATTGGTCGAGATCAATCTTCAGAGCCTCGAGCACAGGCGCAGAGTTGTTAGCCTCTTTGTATTCTATAGGATACATTTTGGAGAGTGTGCGCAGGAATTACACGATTTGATTCCGGCATCATTTATTATGCGTACAGCGAAGAATTGGAATAAATTGCCCATGTCGGTGTTTCCGCTCGATTATATGTGTCTTCAAGGCAAGAGTGAATATGCTTTTACTAAGTTAATGCGTTTTACCACCAATATACATCGCCACTTACCATCAGGTGGGTGGGATTGTAGTCAAGCATTCACTTATAAAAATCAAAAAAAAAAAAAATTATTAGAATTGACAGTATTTAGGCCAAAAAAATATTATCCAAGGCTATAAAAAGTCGTATGATATTGACATGACACTGACACATAACGACAAACGTTGACGTGACACGAACGAAACGAAACGAAATTGACAAATGTTTTTTCTGTGAGTTGAGTGGTGAAGATCGAATATTGTTCGTGAGGTTCATACAGTTTAAAAAGAGTTTATACATAAAATACGTAAAGTAACATCAGTTTACTACCCTTTAAGGTAAATCCAACAAATTTCTAAAACCCGGTTAAATACATTAAGGTTATACATTTCCATACACTGATAAAACTGCGGTATGCTTGTGGCCGGTGGTGACTGATATTAATAACTAAGATTTCCACGTGTTTGACAATATCCTTGTACTAAAGTAAATATTTTATCACAGCTGTTCACCGGTTACCAATAAATGAGTATTGTTTTAAATAACTACTTTTTAAAAATCTTTCCCATGCCTATGACATGTTCTTTCACATAGTTTGTAATTCCGAAATCGAAACCTATTCTAAGTTTTAAAATAGACTATTAGTGCTACTTAGAAAAAGCTCAAATAGTTGATTAACTGTTGAATTACTGAATATTTGTACCAATACTACAAATATTCAGTATGGTTTCACACATATTTAGAACACTGTTTTTCCACCTTTCGAGCTGAAGCTCGAATTTAATAATTAAATACATAATAATTATTTTTGTACATTAATGTGCAATATTTCTTTTTTTACTAACTCTTTATGTTCCATATTAATATTTCAGGATGGCACCAAAAAAGGTTGAAGAGCCAGAAAAAAAGCCACTCATTGGTAGAGTTGGTACCAATTTAAAGGTTGGCATAGTTGGGGTCCCTAATGTGGGCAAGTCTACGTTTTTCAATGTGTTGACCAAGAGCCAGGCAGCTGCTGAAAATTTCCCGTTTTGCACCATCGATCCTAATGAAAATAAGTATTTTAATTTAACATTGTTACTATATATTTTAATATCTAAGTTATCTCCGACAAATTGATCTTTGAATGTCAGTAAGTACATTTTAGATATCAATATTACAATTTCAAATAATATCAATAGCAATTTACATTATATTGAAAATGTATATGCAATACACTGATATGAATTGATACTATATTAAGCTGCTTCACTACTTGCCAGTAAGGGGTAGGCTGAATCCTAATGTAGTCATAGAGCCTTCTATAAGCTTACAATGAGTTAGAAAATATTTGAAGAACTTTATCTGAAGCAACTGCAATCAGCCATGAAATAGGAGCAATTTGTGGGTGACCATATTGCAATACAAGGAGAAATAGGCTTTTCCACATTTTTTTGACTATCTGAGGTATAAGCACAGTACATAATGAGACCCCTTACATTACGGGTATAAATAATAATTTTTAGTAAATACTACTAATATTTTTGGTAAAATAAAAATAAAAGCCAATATGTCAGTGTCAAATGTCACACTATGCAAATCAGTTCTATTTGTATTTTAGACTGAGATCATGTTGTCATATGAGAAATATGAAAAAAATATTGATATTGATGATAAATATGGCATCAAAAACACGAAAATCAGCAAGTGTGTAACATACAGTGGTAATTTGGATTTGCTTCAAAGAAAAAAATATGATAATAGTACTGCTTCCATTCGACCATTAGCGGCAGCCATACTTGGTATTAAAAACACTGCTGCACCTTTACCATCGAATTTGGATTTCGTCAATCTTTGGACTGATGTAGATGCGCAAGAAGCTTATTTAAGTACTAAACCCACCTCTTACCTTATATTGGGTAAACCAGGTCTCGGATCTTACACTTTGGGAGAAAGCCTTTCCAAAAAGATGAATTGTGTACATCTCTCAACTCGAAATGTTATACTTGATGAAATTGAAAACAATAGCCCAACAGGAAGGTGTTTAGATTTTAATATGAGACACAATAAAATCTGTAAGTTTGAGCATATATTAGCAATTATGCAAGTAAAGATACAATCATCAGTTATTAAACACAGAGGATATGTGATATCAGGACTTCCTCTTGTAACTTCAAATAAGACAGATAAATATTTTTTTGATTGCATGTATGCAGAAGAATCTCTTTCAATTGTAGATGATTTGTTGTATGACTTGATATGGAATCTTAAAAGAAAAAAAGCTAAAACGAAAAAAGAAAAGTTACCATCATACTCATCAGCCAGTAGTGAAGATGAGAAAGCGGAAGAAGAAGAGATTGTAGAGGAACAGCAACCTGAATTCGACCCTGAAGAAGCAGAAGAGCAGCCTGTGGAGATGCCAAAATATTTACTAGATCTCTGCTCTGGTATTGTTACCAACTGCAACATTTATCTCACTTCGAAGAAAACTGCCCTTTTGCAACAAATCCAAGAAGTATTTAATTTGAATCCTGGAGTTATAATACACATTTCGAGTCCAGATACTGATACTCTTACTAAAAAAAGTAGGAAGTACTTTAATTACCTAAGTAATTCAACCACATTCCATTCTTTTTTATCAAATAATGATTTAGAATTGAGATGGCCCAATAAATATACTATGATTGATTATAGCAAACCTTATGATACTCATGTGTTTAACCCGAAGTATAATTGCAAACAACCTATAAATTTTACAAATAATTCATTTAATCAAATATGTAATTATAAAATTAATATCAGCCCTTTTGTAGAAGAGAAAGTTAAGGATTATGATACTAAATACATTTTGAAAGTAGATGGACGAACTTCCGTGCATCAAATATTACATTATATAATGGGAAAGTTACTTTTAATACCGGTAAAACCTGTTCTTATACCTAAACCTCTATATCTTGAAGAACCTCCCGAAGATCTTGAAGAATTTTGGAATATGGTTAAACAGTTAAACACTATTAAAAGTGGAGTTTTAAATTTTAATCGACATGCACCTGCATGGTATGCCAGATGCCCTGTTGAACTTGAAAAAAGGCGATCTATTCAAGGGAAACCTAAATTTGCAGTATCGTTATTTAAACATGTCTTCCTGCTGTCATCGCTAGATGCAATGATATCATTTTGTAAAAATCCCCGGCCTTATTTAAAGATTGAATATTTGGAATCAACATGTAGAATGATTGTTATAGGTACAAAGTCTTCTGGCAAAACAATGATAGCAAAGTGTTTATCATGGTTATTTGACACACGAATAATATGTTACAAAACTTTTCTTAAAGATGAAAAAGAGAAGAAGTATAATACTTACGCTAAAAATATTTTATCTGAAATTATAGCCACTATTGAGGATGCTAGATTTGTAAAGTGGCAAAATACAGAAATAGAAAGAAAGTCAAATTTAAGTACATGGTTTAACTCTGTTTTAAGTACTTTGAAAAACTATGTTTCATTGTTCAATAAATATTTGAAGTTTATAAACGAAGAAGAAGAAGAAAATGATGAGGAAATAACCATGCCTGAATCTGAGATAAACCAAATGGAGATTTTAAAAAAGAAAATGTCATTCTTGCCTATATTGGATGATCTAGATCTTTGTAAACAAACTATTTTAGATACAAATTTGTTAAAATATGCTCCTGTTGAGCTTATTACAGAAACTATTAAACCCCAGTTACCTGTTCTTGGTGACAAAGATGTCATGGAAGCTATATCCGCTTACATTTTAGCCAATGACTTACAAAAGGATATTGAACCAACTACAGAAGAGCTGATGAATGAAATGACACAAAATTTGTTGACGAATGACCGAGAATCTATGAATCAAACACAAAGGTATGGAAAATTTATAATAGATGGCTTTCCATCAGATCCAGAATTCTGGGGATATCTGGATGAATTCAAATTATTGCCTGACTACACTATAGTTATAATTGAAAACAAAGAAATGGACATTGAACTATTGAAGACATATTTTACTATTGATAAATCGTCGAAATGTTATAAGGAAAGATATATTTTGTCATCAGATCCTCTAGTAAAACTAAAGCAGCGCCAAATAAATCCCTTGGACAACCCGATAGAGGAAATTGAGAGTTTAACTAATGAACTATTAAATAAGGTTTACAATGTGATATTTGGTGATATTGATGGAAAAGAGAATACAGAAATGTTAACATCTTTTACTGAAGCAATGGATAAATTTCGTGAAGAATGGGATTCTGTGAAGTTAAAACTTGAAGAAAATTCCAAAGGAGTAGTTTTAGTGGAATTAGAGAATAAGAGTGACATTGAAGTTTTAAATGAAGTATTATTAAAACTGAGACAATGTTATTACTTGTCCTGCATGCCACTAGAGGATAATGAGTTAGAAGATAAAGATGATGAAAATAATGCCCCTCAAGACATGCTAACTTACAATGATCCTTATTATTTGGGTGAAACCAACCTTTTCTGTCCTCTTGCTTATTATGACTATGGTGTGTTATGGGAAGCTAAGCCAGAGTTCTGCACGCAATACAATAATAAATCATATTATTTCTGTAAAGAAGAATGTATAGATGTATTTCAAAAAGATGTTACAAAATATCAGACTGGAAATGAACCTTTTAAATCATTTCCTCCTTTGAGAATTTGCGTAATAGGAAGTATTGGTTGTGGAAAAACTACTCTTTCTAAGCAATTAGCAAAGGAACTGGGTCTTTTGCACGTTGATTTCGAAGAATTTGTAAATTCTTACTTGATTCCTAAACATTTTAAAAAAGTCGGTCGACAATATGAAAATAGTTTTAAAGATACGCCTATAGATGATGAGGCTGTTATGGAATTTCAGGCAGACGAGGAAAATGAAAAAATTGCTGACATTCTTTTTAATGAAAACGAAATCCGACGCATGGTTTATAATTACTTTGAAAAGGGAACTCCACTGTTATCTCCGTTAGTACAAAAACTTCTCAAAATACTATGGTCTATGGAGCCTTTTTCAAGAAACGGATTTGTATTAGATGGTTTTCCTAAATTACCAAGTGACGTAGAAGACATGACCGCGAGTTTTAGTATTCCTGATATCGTTATTGACCTACAAGGTAGCTCGGAAAAAACACTTGAGAGGTTATCTTCAAAAATGTTAAAAAAGTGGAAAATGCAATTGATTGAGGCAAAAACTGAAGTTAAAATGAAATTTGAAAAACTGCGCAAGGAATGGTTTGATTCAATCACAAAAGAAGTGGTCATCAAACTCATAACAGATGAAATTGTAAATAACGCGTTTCCGGCTATGAGTAACACTGATATAAACCCTGAATTGAATATTCCAAGTGTCCACAGTACTATAATTGACGCACATCCATCTGGCTCGGCTAATGTTGATGCTAATTTATTTAATTATTATAATGAAATCATTCAAGTCAATCCTGAACCAGTTGATGAATCACAATGGGAAAAAGATGAAGATGTTTTAGATAGAATAAATACTAGATTAGAAAGTATTTTTGAAATAGACGATGAGAATATTCAAACCCTAAAAGATAATTTAAGTGAAAATAAAATAAAAAGTGTATCTGCAGATGGGACAAAATCCATTATGAAAGTTTTTCGTAATGTATTGCCTAAACTGTCTGTACTGAGAAGTAGAAATGAATCGTTTTTTGAACAAACCTTCATTATTACTTGTGATATAGCCGAAACATTATTGATGGAGGGATTTTATTTATTAAGTAAATTTAATCGTATGTGTCCCGTTTACATCTTTGAAAATTCACAAGCTATATTGAATCCCTATAGCATGTGTAAACGCATGAATAAAACGTTTCCTGTTATTCATCGTTCATACATATATTTCTTGTGTTCTGCTAATAATTTATTGGAATTCAGAAAAAATCCCCTGAAATATATTAAGAGTGACGCTATCAATTCATTTTGGGAATATCCCTTAAGAATTGGAATAATAGGTCCGCCAAAATCCGGAAAAAGTGAATTGGCGTCAAAATTAGCTAAACGCTATGGATTATTGTGTATGTCAAGAGGGCAGGCTATAAGGCATGTTCTGGAAAAAATGGATTGGACAGAGGTAGCTGTTAAAATAAATACAAAACTTCAGTTGGGTGAATGTATTGATACTGAAATAATTATGAACGCAGTTCACACAGTCACAATCGATCATCGCGTTGTTACAAATGGTTTCGTGTTGGATGGCTTCCCAGATTCACCGGCCGAGGCTACCGAACTTGTGAAATTGGGACTATATCCACTTATTATTATTGAAATTAATAGCAATGAAGATACAGTTATCAAGAATTCACAAAATGAAATATATTGTCCTTTACTGAAACATAAACCACCGTATTCTCAACCATTTATAAAGTACCGATATAGCAGTTGGCAGGCAAGTTCCAGTGGCATAAAAACTTGGATAAACGACGACATCCAAAACCTTTACACAATTTGTGGAAACTCATCCAAGTGGCAGTGTCATCACGACGCCATTAATTTGATTGAAGATATAATTCGTAAAGTCAACTATTACCTATGTAATGTAACAACAAAAATAGTGCCGGCTTTTGTCATGGGTTTTACTAACGAAATCTTTGAGCAACGAATGTCGCCCTTTAAGAATTTTTGCCCAATATGTCTTCGTAGAAATATACTGCGTCACAATGGTTTTCCTGTCGACAAGCAAGGTCTTGTTCAGTTTAAAAATGTTTTATACTGGTTTTGTCCCGATCACCTGGATCTAGGGTTAAAGAACCCTGAATTGTATTTGAAAGGAAAAGTACATTTACCAGAAATTCCGGCTCCCGTGAAAACCATCAGCTCAGCGCTGCTTCATGAAGACGGAGTTTGTATTGTTACATACACTGATAATTTACCGTCTCAGAAAATATATAGAGGTAATCCGAACTTCGCTGCCAGCTATCATGGAAATCATTACTTATTTTGTAGTTTTAAGTGTCTACAAAAGTTTCTGGCTACACCTCACGTATATTACGATGTAACTGTTTTCAAGGAGACTGCGATTTTCCCAACATTGTCATTAAAGAAATTACCGAACTTGGGGTATCTAGAACAAACTCTTGGAAATATTTTGACACGAGCCTGTTGTGCTGTCAATGCTATGAGACCAAAGTATCCCGGTCTAAATATTCGTGTTTCCGGGTTATTGTATGTAGCTTTGTATCTAAAACTTCATAACCCTTCAATTAAGCAGCCAGTTTTAGATATGTATGAAACAGTTTATAGAAAATATGAAGCTCGCTGCAAGCTTATACATGATATAAGATTCCGATTACGATCAATGGATAACCCATTCGTGAAGTATCCTACGCGATGCAGTCCCCGGAAGGTTGACACAGGAACGGTCTCAAAACCTCCGAGTATTGTTTCAATGTCACAAACTGTCTCTAGTTGCTCTACGTATAACAAGATTGATAGTTATTTCCTTTAATTATGTAATTTTAATTTAATTTAATTTGTCAATTTGTTCGATTTCTTAACTTAATTGTAATATTTTTACTTCACTTTTATTGTCATTAAATATCTTATTTCGAAAATTGATTTGTCTGTAAATAGGTAGCCCTATCAATCTATGGCACCCAATACTTGACAGGTAATTTGTAAAGATCATCTTGTAGATTATTTTTACTACACTACAGATGTCTAACGATGGAATATGTATGTTTGTTTCAGCAAGTAGGGTACCGGTACCTGATGAGCGATTTGATTATCTCTGCCAGTTCCACAAACCTGTGAGGTAAGTAAAGCTCCATATCTTTGCTTTTAGTAAAGAAAAAGTGTCAGAAACACTTGTTATAAAAGGCCGCACTACGGTTTTACTTGCGAGTGGTTAACTAAGAAACCGCATTACCGCTCGAGGCGCAGATTAAAAACCGCAAAACCACTCTATATTAAAGAGAGCTATAAGAATTATTGGCGGTTACTCTAATACTAAAAAATAGGCGGTTCTTCAGCGAGCGAAGTTAGTACACTTACGCCCCAACTCAGAGTCACTAACGGTTACTTAAATCGCTCCTTAGTACAGAATTTGTATGGTGATTTTTTACTAAGGAACGATTTAAGTAACCATTAGCGACTCTGAGTTGGGGCGTAAGTACTAACCATTAAACCGCCCGCGGTTAACGTATGTCGTATAGTGCAGCGTGCTAGCAGAGTTGTATGGATTACGAATACGTTTTTTACCCGCTGGCCAATTTATAACAATACACGATTTTAAAATAAATCGCGGGAAAAATCCACAAGCTTGTATTAGTTTCCATGTGCTAATGATAAAATAGTAGATAAAATAGTTATGTTAACGAAAATATTGTAATGTTTATAGCAAAGTGCCGGCATTTTTGAATGTGGTTGATATTGCCGGGCTCGTGCGTGGCGCGGCGGAGGGCCAAGGACTCGGCAATGCTTTCTTGTCACATATCAAAGCATGCGACGCCATTTTCAATCTTTGCAGTAAGTATATAAAGCAAATTTTCTCCAAAATATGTAATCGTATTTAAGTAATATAGATTTAAGAAAAATCGTGTACCTATTATAATATAGAAAAAGTCGTGGATAATAATAATCATAATCATTTTATTGTGGAACATAGTGATAGTCATTTTGGTGTTATATTATAAAACCAATTGTTTAAACATTAAGATGGAGTTTTTATGCTTGCTTTTTCTAAGACTACCATTCACGCAATTCATATTTAGTCTAATAATTTTATTATTTTATTTAGTCATGAAATATACAATATAAAAAGCACAAGTCGGACGTATCATATTCATATTATCATGGGGTTTGGTTTCTTTTCTTAACTAAAATTATTCTGAATTACTTTAATTAATATTATTTTAAGTAAAATAAATAAGTAATCCTAGTTTAGGTACCTGCCTTTAACTAGAAAACCACGTCTAAAAACTCAAAGGAATGGTGCTGAACATTGTGCTATTCTAGGAGCGTTTGACGACGAGGACGTGATCCATGTGGACGGCGACGTGAACCCCGTGCGGGACCTGGAGACCATCGGCGAGGAGCTGCGACTGAAGGATGAAGAGCAACTGCTGCAAAACATCGAGAAACTGGACCGCAACGTCAACCGCGGGGAGAAGAAACTTAAGCCGGAATATGTAAGATTTTCTGTTACATTTTTTTTATGGAAATAGCCGGCAAGAGAGCTGACGATCCACCTGATGGTAAGTGGCTCCTCAGTAAGAATAGCTATTAGTCAAAGTATATGGTTGTATAAGTAATAGTTATACATAGTCGGCTTTCAGCAAGAACTCATTAACTGGCATTAGGCATAAATAAGTCTTTTGTAAAACAGTTAATTCCCCTTCTCGAATCTTGCCGAAATACAGGATAGGGGTGAGAATTCAAAAATAGATAACTGAAATATTGTTAATGTTAAGAAAATACTGTTTCAAGATGATACCTTACACTTACTGATATTGCTTCACTTGCTATTACGATTAGCAATTAGCAAATGCAGTACTTAAGTGTAAATTTATATTTACATATTTAAAATGCAAGTAAGAGGCGTTCCGCAGACAAAACAACTTTGATCTTTTTACTGCAGCAACTGGCAAGGAGCAAAGCTACATATAGCCATATTAACAAAGTTAAATATTAACTCAAAGAGACCGCGCAGACGCAGCAACTATGATTGCGAGTTTTGATGAATGACAAGAGTTTTTAGTTGCTGCTTGCTGCCTAAAATAATAATAGTAACAATAAATAAATTATGTTCCAGGATGCCTTATTGAAGATAAAAACTGTTTTGTGTGATGAAAAGAAACATATTAGGTTTGGTGACTGGAGTGCCGCAGAGGTGAGCCATTTATTTCTTGTTAATTTCAACAATAGTATGATGATAAATAATTTTCACAAAAAAGTATAACTAATGTACCTAATAATGTTATAATTCATACTTTTTATTTTCCAGATTGAAGTGTTGAATAAATATCTGTTCCTCACATCAAAACCTGCTCTGTATCTTGTGAATTTGTCAGAAAAAGATTATATTCGAAGAAAGAACAAATGGTTAGTCTATTTATTTATATACTACAACTAGTAAGTGCATTCGAAACAATAAAATTTGTACTCAGTTTGTTTACCTTGCTTGTGAATAAATTGGTACCTATCGTTGAGTACATTTGTTATTGAGACAGAGACATTGTTTTGTACTATTAAGATTGTAGGGATATGCACAAAATGTTATTTATTTTGTTTTATTAATATATAATTATAATTGATATCCTTATCGCTCATCTGTTAGTTTAGTAGTGTCAAAAGATGCGGATTGCCCGCTTTTTAGTTTTAGCCCGCTACGCATCTTGTGTTTCGTCCATAAGCAACGACAAGCAATTTACTATTATGCTGACTATACACGATCAAGTAGATAATACTTGTTAAATTTGCAGCGGACTTGACGCCGCATCCATTAAACTTGACGATGTTTAGCCGCGGCATGGCCATTTAGCTATATCATACAAACTAGATGCCGCATCAAATACTGCAAACTTGACAAGTACACTTGATCGTGTATGCCCAGCTTCAGGGTGCAGCCTTTTTTAGTTTTGGAAACGAAAAACATCTTTGTTACTTTTTCACACAAAAACTTCTGAACGGAATTCCGTGAAATTTTGCACATAGGTAATCCTTGGTTTGAAATAAGATACGGTACTTATTATTCCGAAAAAGAAGTGTAGAGCGCTAGTAATAAATATAGCCACTATTATCACATTCAATATGTGTTCGAACCAACAGGTTACCAAAACTGAAGGAGTGGATCGACAAGAACGATCCTGGCGCGCCCCTCATACCATTCTCCGGGGTGTATGAAAGCAAACTCCTTGACATGGAGCCTCCTGAGAGAGAAGCATTTATAAAAGAAAACGTACCCAGGTAAATACTTCAGCTTATTGAAGTTCATCTTTAAGCACGCTTGACTTGGGGAGTGAACTGGTAAATGCCTGACGAGAGAGTTACGAAAAGTGTGATCGGGCGAAGCGAACGGTAGTTTGTGAGTTTTCTAGCGTTACTCGAACGGTGATTTCTTGATTATTTATTCATAGTAGTAATTTAATTTCGTTCTTGAACAATTTTATAAATTAATATTTTGTTCTACGTTTGAAGTGAATAATAAAATAAAAAATCTACTCAAAAATATTAATTTATCGATGAAAACCCATAATAAAGAAGTTTTACTTCAGTCGTGTGGTCTAAAGCACACTCGTTTTTTTTTTTTTACTACTTTCTAATAGATTAGCTCTTGCTTCACTTCGGGAAATGTATGCCTGACTACTCACTTTTGAAATATTGCTTAGACGGGATGGTTTAATATAACATGTTTTTGAAATAAAAATCCTATGGTTACTACAAGACACCAACGAAAACTGCATCCATGTCGGTTAATCCGTTTCTGAGAATAGCGAGAAAAACGCACGTACAGACAAAAATTCTATATATCATTGTTCTATGACGACACTTATCGATTTGTGAGTCACTCTCATATTGACATTAGACTATGCTTTTATTGATTACAGTGCTTTAGACAAGATTATTGTCCAAGGATACAAGGCGCTACAACTGGAATATTTCTTCACGGCTGGACCTGATGAAGTTAAAGCTTGGACCATTCAGGTAATTAAAATAGACATATTGAACCAAATTGAAATACAGTTCTTTCTTTCTTTTTCTTCTCTTTCTTGGCCGGCAACGTATCAGTGATGCCTTTGGTGTTGCTGACGTCCATGGGCGACGATAGCCACTTACCACTAGGTAAATCGTCAGGTCGTTTGCCGGCATTTTCCAATAAAAAAAACATATTATTTAGATTAAGATGCAACAAAAATGCGGGTCCAAGCTCTGTCTTGTTGGTTAGTAGCATAGATCATAACATTAGTGTTACTGATGTCAATAGGCAACCACGGCTTGTTTGTAGAGTATATACGTATGCTTTAAAATATAAAAAATTGAGAAAGAAGATTCTGAAATGGAAGAAATGGCATTTTTTGCGTGGTTTTGTTTTATTAACTGGCCGAATTTTGGTCAGCGTTCACCCATCTATCAATGTGACTGAATAGATAAGAAGAACTATTAATTACAATTTTGGAGATTATTACAATTTTATTAATTACAAAATGCGAGAAGACCCTGGTCCTTGAAACACAGTTACGACTACCTCAAGGACCAGAGGATACATAAATGTCATGTACCTACATATGTTTAATGAATAAAGAAATTAGTATTATTATTATTAATTTTAATTTAAGCAAGAATTTGATTATTTCCTACCAATTTTTCATATTCTAGAAAGGGACAAAGGCGCCTCAGGCCGCGGGTAGGATTCACACTGACTTCGAGAAGGGCTTCATCATGGCTGAAGTGATGCATTTCAAGGACTTCAAGGAGGAAGGCACCGAGGCCGCTTGCAAGGCAGCCGGGAAATATCGCCAGCAAGGTATGTATTAAAAAAGTATTTGAATGTTTTTTGTATGTCTAGTTAGAATTTTTCTTAATTTAATCTTATTAGATTTTGCTTTTACTTCAAAATGGTCTGCGTCCTTACTTAGAGAACGCTTATTACTTTTTTATTGAAGACTTGCACTTTAAAGATAGAAAAATTTAGTTTGCTTCGGTGTAGAAAACATGGGAAAATCTACGTTTATATAATACCAGTATATCAATCAGTACTTGGCCGAATAGTTGGCCTTCACACATTAGCGGAGACTTAATCCCAACTGATTATATTACTTTAAAAGTTATGGTACCACATTCACTCTTCATGCAAGGAGCCCGATAAAACTCATTATTTGCATTGAAGTATAATGTCATAGAACAGACATCTGGAACAAAATGTGTGTCCCACCCGGGAGATTCCATTTTCAAAATTGAGCCCCCGTTCTCCTTTCAAAATCGAACGAATGCATTGAAGATTGAAGCCACGTGGCGCCAATGCGTGGTGTTCGCGGTGTCGGTTCTATACGCTAGTAATAATACATCGATGATTATTTGTCATATTTTCGTCCTCAGGAAGAAATTACGTAGTGGAGGATGGCGACATAATCTTCTTTAAGTTCAACGCGGGCGCCGGTCTCAAGGATGCGAAGAAGAAATGACGAAACAAAGTGTTTATGCTCATAGTACACATGTTGTATTTCAACCTCGTACTATACACGCTGCTACACGTTACGGATGAGTAGCTTAACGGACATTAACAATAATTTATCTTTTTTTAATATATAATGAGGAAGGCGGTTGCCAAACTTTGCTAATAGATGGCGTTACTAGAATTTGTAATATCGTAGGGTGTTTGTAATTGATTTAGATCGCATATTTATCAAACATTATTTATCTTGAATATTTCAAAATGTTCTTTAGTGCGATTGAATGTAAGGGAACCTACTTATCTTTATAAAACCCACAACTGCTAAATAAATCGTGCTACGAAACTTTTACGACGTAAGTTATCACTTGAAGAATATAAACATTGTGTGTAAACAAGTTGCAACTCTAGTAGCGCCATCTATTGAGAGCTTTGCGCCGCCATTCTCATAGAATCACGCTTCGTTGGTGTTTATAGTTTTATAAGTGCATTGATCATAACAATTCTATATCGCACGTTGGCGTAGCTAATAATGAAATTTATATTATTGATCGTAATTATATAACTTCAACAAGTTCCTCGATTCGTTTTATTTTCTCTTTTCCACCGTCCGTATCGTCTTCGGCCTCAGTAAATGTCTTTTCTAGGACAATACGAAGTTGCTTCAATAACTTTTTTAGGTTAACTTGGGATAGGACGTCTTGATCGGTGATAGTTGCTAATTTTTCCTTATCCTTCTCAGAACGTTTTATTACGTTATTTAGTATGAATGAAGCTGCTTGAATTACGGCTTCCTCCCATTCCTTTAAATATATTTAAGAGTTCATTTTTATGGAAAAAATTAAATATAATTTTGTGTATAAATTAACCCCTAACGTACCTTACCTGAGTGTGTTCATATAAAGTTGGGAAAGATAACATTTCTTCAACTAGTTTAAACATAAATGTATCAGTTACTGTATGCTTTAGTATCGTAGTTACTAAACTCCCCACAGCAGATAAAGTGCAGGACGCTCTGTAATTATTATAATAATTATAATTTTCTTAAAATATAACTATTATTATTTGGAGATTCAATTGTATACTTAATTAATTCAAATTTTAGAGTATCTAGTTTGGACATTGCCATGAATATTTTAACACATTCGCTGCGTCACGGCAACTATTTTGCCGTATTTGACAGTCCGCCATCTTGTTGCGCGCGGTGCGGGAGTGATCTATGTTCCTTTACGTGTAGAAAAGAGACAGTGATCATTTCAATATTGTAGCTTTTAATAATACGGCGAAATACTTGCCGTATCGCAGCGAATGTGTTAAATGGAAACTAGTACTCACGATTATTGTATTCCATAACGACATTTCGACCAAGATCAATAATCGTGAGTATTCGTTTTAATTTAACTTATTTATTGCCGCAATGCCTAATCTGTATATGTATTATGTAAAATGCAAAAGTGATTGACTGATGTATCAACGCACAGGCCAAACCCTTAGGGCTAGAAACTTAAAATTTCGCACACATATTCCTTTTATAACGTAGGCATCTACTAAGGAAGAATTTTTCACAATTCAACCCCCAAGGGGGTGAAATAGGGGATAAATATGATAAGCATAATTTCCGCGTGCGCAGCTGTTGTAGTTTAATTGCAATGATTGTTTACCTGCAAACGTTTTCCCTGCCCTCGATAACTTGTCCAGCGGATTTAATGAGCCGTTCGTGAGTATCCTTCATGAGAAACTCCAACGGATCACAATCTCCCGGTGGCAGAGAGCCGTACTGCACTAAAAGTCTTTTTTGGATGACTGTGAATTGTCTTTGCAGGACGTTGAGCTCGTCCTGAAACATTATTTTTGGAAAATAAAAATATGTACTTTTATCTATATATATAAAATTGAAAAGAGACACACCACTGATTAAACAAAAAATCTCAGAAACTACCGTACTGATTATGATGAAATTTGGCAGGGAGATAGATTATGCTAAGGAGACGTCAGCTAAGAACGGATTTTTGGAAATTCATCCCCTAACTAGCAAAAATAGGGGTCCAAAGTCATTTTCATACAAACCAACTTCGTCAGTTTTAGAGTTATAAGTATGATTTTTTTTATATAAGTTTAAAGTAATAAACAAAAATTAAATTTAGTACATTTTTTTGGAAAATCATCCCTTAAAGGGTTAATTTAGAGGACAACAGTCAGTACTCAACTTCGTCATTTTTGAAGTTAAAAACATGAAAATTTGCATATTAGCTCAAAATTAGAAACTAAATTTTGAAGTATTACGTTTTTTGGAAAATCATCCCCTAAAGGGTTAATTAAGGCGGCACAATTTAGTATGGGAACTTCGTCAGTTTTGAAGTAAGAAGGGTATTTGTATTTAAGCTTATAGTTAGAGACAAAAAATAACTGTATCACGGTTTTCTTGAAATTCATCCCCTAAAAATAGGGGTTGGTAGTCAATTACATACAAATCAAGCTCACCAGTTTTCGAGGTATAAATATGATTTTTTTATGTAAGTTTATAGTAATAAACAAAAATTAAGTTTAACACATTTTTTTGGAAAATCATCCCTTAAAGGGTTAATTTAGAGGACAACAGTCAGTACGCAACTTCGTCATTTTTGAAGTTAAAAAAATGAAAATTTACATATTAGCTCAAAAATAGAAACTAAATTTTGAAGTATTACGTTTTGTTGGAAATTCATCCCCTAAAGGGTTAATTAAGACTGCGCAAGTTAGTATGGGAACTTCGTAAGTTTTGAAGTAAGAAGGGTGAAAATTTGTATTTAAACTTACAGTTAGACACAAAAAATAATTGTGTCACGGTTTTCTCGAAATTCATCCCCTAAAAATAGGGGTTGGTAGTCAACTACATACAAATCAGCTTCGCCAGTTTTCGAGGTATAAATATGAAAATTAATAAACAAAAGTTAACTTTAACACTTTTTTTTTGGAAAATCATCCCTTAAAGGGTTAATTTAGGCGATGTAACATAGTATGCAATTTCGTCATTTTTGAAGTTAAAAACATGAAAATTTACATATTAGCTCATGATTAGAAACAAAATTTAAAAGTTATTTGTTTTTTTTGGAAAATCAACCCCTAAAAAGTTAAATAAGAGTGTGTAAAAGTTAAATAATAGTATGGCAACTTCGTCAGTTTTGAAATAAGAAGGGTGAAAATTTGTATATAAGCTTATAGTTAGACACAAAAAATAACAGTCATGGTTTTCTCGAAATTCATCCCCTATGGGGCAAAACTAAGGGGATGTAAATATTTAAGAAACTTCGTCATTTTTGAACACTGAAGTAATACTTGATATATTGTAAGCTTATAATTAAGATAATTATTATTTTCATCCAGAAAAATTTAAAGATTTTCCCGGAAACAACATGAAACTTTGTATGGATTATTTTTAAAATATCAACAATTTGCTTTAAATTTGCAACAAACGTTTCTCCTATAATTGATGAAATACATGTTTTCGAATTTTTCAAAATTTTTCATGAAAAAGAAAAAACTAATTAATGTGAATATTGTTTATTTTTCAAAACCCGCTCTTTTACTTTATAAATACCTAAATTCAATATAAATTAACCTGTTATTAAATTTTCTTCTGTGAGGGGTATAAAATTACAAATATGATAAGCATAATTTCCGCGTGCGAAGCTGCGGGCAACTGCTAGTTGTTTATAACAGTAAGAGTTAAATAGTAGTAGAGTTAGTACCGCACTCAAAAGAACCTCGCACATGTTACAGAACTCGGCAAAACCAAGTAAATGATCCCGAAGGTTTGTGACAACGATTGAAGAGTTCCTCTGTGTGGTGTATGGTCATGATTCAATCATCACACCAGACCCTTGCGATCAAAGTGAAACTACCACAATGTTTTTTCCCAGGATCAATGTAAGGTAAGTGCAAAGTTTCATAAAAATCGACTCAGTAAGGCCTCAAGTCCTTGCAATAAAATTATGAAAATTACCTACTACTCCAGCAAGTAAATAAAAATTGCTCACTTCCAAAAGTTTCAAATTCATTCTCTCCTTAGCGTGGGCTTCAACGGTTTTCAAAAATTTGTGTATAATTTGCTTTAGTGAGTCCCCATTTAATTGGAACTTTATAGCGAAGTTCTTTGTATCCATACGTGTGTGGTATTCTTTTATCTTTGTGATAAAGTTATCTAGTAACGGATACACGTCGGAATAGTCACGCGCCTCCACAGTGTAGCGATTGCCTTCGCTTTTAATACTAACATAATGATTAGTAGTCCTGTATACAAAAGTTACAGAGTCCAAGGCCCCTGGATATGTCGATAGTTCTTTGAAAAAATCTAAAAAGGATTAGTATATGTAGTTGCAGTCAGGCGAGGCTTTATCTTAGAACTAGCTACTTGTAGCATGGTATGCATTTGTCTCCATAGCCAAAGAACTTCCAACCGTGAAAAGTTTTGGTTCTATGTTTGGGTTTTGATGGCTAGAAAAGCTTTTAAGCAAGAGAGATAAATAGAGAGATAAATAGCGAATGAAATTCAAGCGTAGTTTGGGGGCAAAAAATTTTGCAGGAAGCCTTTTTGCCATGCACATGCAAAAAAATACCCTATTACAATAATTCACTTAACTAAATCTAAAAGAATACCTGTAAATATTTCCTTTAAATCAACAAATGGATGACTTGCAAGCAAAACTATTCGAACATCGTTTTCGGTATTAAGCGTAACAGGTGAACAGTACAAGCTTAATGGCAACAAAACTTTATGTGACAGAATAGATATTCTTCCTTCGTTGTCTATTATCGTGAATAGGATTTTCATCCATGTTTCCGATATGGTTGCTTCGCTTGCCAAAAACACTTGGGTTTCGATTATTTCTGTGCCATTTATGGTGTCCAAACATATGGTGGGTTCAGAGCACTCAAACGGTGGGCAACAGTCGTTAGTGATTTGTATACTCTGTACTAGTTTAGGGTCTTCGCAGGTCAGCGTCATTACCACCGCACACATAAGTAAATGGAGCGCCTGATGTTGGTCGTTCATTGATGTGGTAAAGAGATTTTGGACCGGTTTTCCAACGTCTATTTTTATTCTTATGATTTTCTCTATATTCGTGTCATCGTCTGTAAATCGCACAGGTAAATCGTGTGAAAACGTTAGACATTTTTTTATTGGCTGTAAGTACACTTTAATACAACAATACAACAACTTTAATAGATAACTTGCCATAATACCTTCTTCGTAATCCAAAACCTTTTGCAACGATTTTTCAACAGCTTCTAATTCCACTTGGACTTGTCGTGGATCCATTGGATCAATGATAGGCGCAGCATTTGAATTCAAATCTGGTTCCGTACCTAAATAGCACACATTTATTATGCCCTTAGTGGAAAGGGTCACTAATCCTCCAGGCAAAGAGTTCACGAAGCATCGTGATACTGATATGACTCTGTCTAACAGGTCACAAGACCAGAGTAGGGAAGTGCCCTCGTAAATAAATAGCTTTGAATCGTCTGAGGCTACCATGATGAGCAATCTGGCTGCCGGTTCTGCAATTAAATAAATTAAAAATTTATATTATCCTTTTCCTTGTGCCCGCGACTTAGTTTGCGGTATTATTTTTATATTCATATTTCAAACCCTTTGTCATCCTTTATTTTAAACCCATAAGGGATAATTTTTTATAATTGGCGGAAGGTAGATACACTAAAAGGAAGTTACGTGCATTTCATGACTCTAGGTCCATAGGTTTAGGCTGTGTTGTCTCAGTCAGTACTGTACTTGTACTAACTGGCATGAAATTTTTCAAACGTGTGAGTTTTTACTCGTTTTTCAAACCAATAATACTTTTTATTGGTCTGAGACTCGTGTATAGTTTTGTGCGTATGGTTTTGTGGAAACGAGAGAACTCTTAGGTACCGACGTGATAAGCACTACTTCTACAACCGCAGTACAACTATGAGACGTTAGCTATAATATGTGTTATGATAATGGTAAGTACCATAGCCTATAAAATGGTTACTTACCGTAATACCAACCGATAAGATAGGCGTGAAAGCAAATTGGCATATAATCAAATCTGATCATGAATTTCATCAATCCGTTATCTTGAAAACAATATAAATGTCGCTCGCCAAGAGCAACGACGCTCGAAAAATTGGTGCTGGTCTGAAACGGTTATAATTAAAATTATTTATATCATTCTGATTTTATAAGCATAAGATAAAGCCAGATATAATAAGCTTCCTTTAAGGCAAGTGAAAGGGATTATTTGTTTTTAGAATTTTTTTATTTCAATCGGAGCCATGAAGAAAGCAGATAACCTTTTCATTTTAACGCTTATCAGTCATGAGACCTAAATTTTTAGTAGGTACTTAAATAATACTGTAGATAGCCATCTATTTAAAGATCTTAGATACTCATAAGTACTGCATTAATCATTTTAAAAAGGAAATACATATTATTCATGATTACCCGAAGCACTTGAACCGATAAGACCTCTTCGCCGACATTGTACGTCCATTGTGGAATATTCTTTTTATTTTGTCGTGCGTGTAATTCACTGAACTCTTCTAACTGCTGGTAACTGAAAGCCGTACAGAAAATAACGTTTCAAATTTTAAAAAAATGTTGGCGTCACAGTTCAATATTGAATGTCTTGATTTTAGAAGTACCTAGCAGGTAGCTAGCAATGCACGGTTAACCGACTAATGGAAGTCTAACGCGGTGAAGTCGGATTTACAGCGCGGTGCGGCATTTAGGACAACCAACAATAGGTAATTCACACGTTGCGTTCCGCTCAGCTCGGAGCCTCGGAGGCTGTCGAAAGAGTGCCCGACGCCCGTTTACAGTATACTATAACAAAGTACTCTGTACTGTAAGTGCCCGTTGGTGGCTGGCAAGTCAATGGCTCTCGTCCGTTATTCCGCTACCGCGTGTACTAAAAATGGCACTCGACTGCTATCTTTAACATCCTAATACTCCCAAGCTTGTCCCGGCTTCACGTTCCATTTTATGATCTCCGACATATTCATAATTTTCTATGTAATCAGATAGGTTACCTACATACTTTACCTGTATATTTCCATGACCCATGTCGACTTACAAATGACAAACAAATCACTGCTCGCAATATAAGATATCGGTCCTGGGATTATTATATCATTGAATAAACACATAAACATAAATGTGTCTTGATCGAAGAAACTAAAAGTACCGTCCAGCGCTTGTATACAAATCAGATCACGTGCTTTTGATTTACCAAACGGACCTACTGTCATATTATAAGCTTTTCTTGTGAAGGAATGTTTTATAATCTGTGTGGCTAAGTTTTGATCACCTGGAAGTAAAAAGAAATAAAAGATTGCTTAAGTAGTATCAAGTTACTTCAATACATTAATTATGGATACAACACTACGAGTTAAGTAAGAAAATACAAAACTCCCCGAACAGTAAAGAAAGAATCCTGTCGTGTCCGTTGATGTCCTCACGGACTACGAGAGACAATTCGTATTTCGTGCGCAGAATAAATAACTGGCATATTCGACACGAGAGTAGGTACAATTGTAACCATTATGTCGAAGACAAAATTACGGCGATAAATAAATTGTACACGGACTGTGCGTTAGTTTATGCACAAAGTTGTGTACTTATCTACGTATTTTATTTTATTAGTTACCAACTTACTAACCATTTTTGTGTAGGCAATACACTAAGTAGCTTTGAGAATGAAGAACAAGTATTTGTCGGTCGACAGCATCACTAGAATAAATAACACATTATTAGATAATAATCACTTACACATAATTAGTATAGCTATAGTTTAATACTGATTTAAAATTTTTGGAAGAATATTTAGTTGGTCTAATCGTAATCTATTAATTAAATTACTACAGACTGCAGTTCTCGACATACTTACGCAGTAAACTTTCCTGTTTCAATTTGGAGCACCATCATATCTAACTGAAGTTCTAATATAGTATCTGCATCATTTTGTTCTATTCCAGGCTTGAACACTTTGAGCTCTGAACCCTCACCCACAATAATGCAGTCACTGTCGCTATGCAAGTTAAATTTATCAACTTTCAAACAAGAACCATTCTGCAACCCGTTGCTGCCTCCTTCGTTTTGCAATTTATTATTAGACCACCATTCTTTTACTTTAAACAACGACATTTTAGGGTTAACAAAATTTGCTTCGTATCTTCATAGTCTCCTATGTATTTGTTTGTTCCAATTGTATCTTAGCAACTCGTCGGTGTGTTATAAGCTATAAATAGCTATATATACAGTTTAACTGTCTAGATTTCTGTGTAATTTTGAAAGTCTTGCACTAAACATTAGGTATACACAATAAAAAGTTTAACCCACTTCAAAAATATTAACGTAAAATCCAATTAACCAGGGACACAATTTTATTTTTGTTTATTCAGTTGCATTTGCGGCAATGCTAATAAACACAAGTAAATCCATAATCGTCCTACTTTATTTACAACTAAAAAACTTAAATTTTAATTGGTTTTTATTTGTCAACTACGAATAGTCTGAGAAACCCGCTGTTTATATTACAGCAGAAAATGCACCTTAACTTCATTAAAAATGCAACTTAACATTTGATGTTAATTCTTATTTTTTCATGTCATATTCAGTGATCTTTATCAATTATGATCATAATACTTTTCAAGTTTTTCTATCCACCGCTAGATGGCAGTATTCTACATAACAAGTAATTCTATACTTATTTTTTACAAATAAGGTTGACATTGAATTGCAGTTTGTTGCAATACAATGTCATGGTTGACTAATAATTCCGTATTTTGAACGCTAGATGTTGTCAGTGTTCCGTGTCCTACTCCATACGTTATTTTCGTTAATAATATTTTTGAAGTTGGTTAAAAACGGACCCGGTCTCTATTACATACATGTCTGTGGGTGTGGTCACTATTCACTGTGCACTAACAGTGGTAACCCAGGAGTAATAGTGTTCTGTGGTGGTAACCGACTTTGAGGGGGGAGGGGGAGGCCGCGGTGAGTCGATGGCCTAAATAAAATTCAGCAAAAAAATTTTCGAGCAGGAAGGACTAGATAGAGTCAGGGGTTATATATTATATAGGTCTATTGTAGGCCAAGAAAGAGAGAAGAAAAAAAGAAATAACTGGCTCTCAAGTTAGTAGCCGGAACACGACGTGTAGTTTGGCGGCTGATTCAAGTTAGAGGATTGTAGCTATCCACGTGGACTCCATGGAGAAATATTATTGGTAATACCTCTGAGGCTCCCTGCCACCAACGGGCCAAAAATCATCTTTTACAATGCCCATCCGGTGCGGGATTGGAGTAATATTCTAAGCCGCTCCAATGCTTTGATTATTGAATACTTTGAAATATGTTAGGGCTAGGACATAAAAAATATCGACACCACTACTATATAAGTTGGTCTATCAGAAAACCACGGTATTAATTTTTTTCGTATTTGTCACGGATTCGAGAGTTTAATATAAAATTATGCATTTATTTATAATTGTTTTACAAAGTGTGTTTCATATAAGTCTGCATTTCGCATTTATGTTGGTAGCATTGAATTCAGTGTTATAATTTTCGAAAAACTTAATTACTAATAGGTAAATAGCATATATGTCAAGTTCATCTTAGTTATCAACCATATATTATAATACGAGATAATAATATAACATTATGTACAAAATAAATAAAACAGTATTAATTAAAAAAAACACTTCGATACCACCAACATAAAAGTGAAGTGCACACTTATATGAAACGCTGTCGTTTGTACTCTGCTTTTCATTCAACACAAAAGTCAGTGCGTTTAAGTACTCTGTGGTAGGTATGTGCTTCATTCATTCCATGGAGTATAGAGGTAAGGAGGGTCTCCTTACTTCTGTGTGTATCATTGAGGTAGAGTGGCCCTGCCTACGAAAAAAGTGCATACCTATGCAATGAGACATGGCGGTTTTGTTCCTACTAATGTCCACTTTGACGTGACTTTGACATTCATTTGTCAAAGTGGATTTTTTTAGTAGTTAGTACCTTAGCTTAGCACCATAGTAATAAGTCACAGTTTATACTGTAGTAAAGAGAAACACAAAATGGCGAGCACGGCACGCGCCTAACTTCATGACAATATTTGCCAGAGAAAGCAAAACTGTTGCGTATACAATATTTATAGATATACAATATTTTATAGTTGGATTGTTTTCATTTCATACGTTAGACAAGGACGCCATTACGTTTATTATTTCGTCTTTTAAACTATTCCATAACTAAGTATATATATGACATTAGGCCGCATCTATATAATTCATATGAATTCATATAATTCATATATCTATGCTCACAAGAAACAACCCATGGAAACAACCATGGATATTATTATATTACTCTATCTGGATCACTGACCCTGAAGAGGCACCTGAAGTCCGATGACGTTATATCTTAAGGACTGTTCGACAAATCAGTCCAGATTGAGTTTGTTCTTTATAAATTTAGGGTGTCCACAATTGTGTACTATTTTGATATGGTTCTTTAAAATGTTTTATATTGGTAATTTTTCTCATGGGAAAGAAAATATTATATTATATTGAAATAACATATTTTATTCCAATCTTTTCAAAATTACCGAATTTGAACACTCTATTGTAGATTAAATTGAATTGGTTACGGTACATCTACATTATAAAAAAAGCTATTCATCTTAGATGTTTTATATCATTATTTATAAAAAAATCACAATCGAATGATAATATCCTGGGAATATAGTTAACATGGAAGGAATACTGTCAATCTCTGTTTAACGACTCACAAGCGCACTATTGTAGGTCGACAGAGCCACGAGATGACGACAGGGAGCCAATCATTCTCAAGGATGAAATCAGGGCCGCAATAAAACACCTAAAAGACGGAAAAGCCACGGGCAGGGATTCAATTCCCATTGAAACCATTAAAGCTTCAGGAGAGTATGGTGTCCAGATTTTCTATCAATTATGCAACAAAGTATGGCACACAGGAACATGGCCTCGAGATTGGGCTCATACTGTACTTGTCCCGCTACATAAGAAAGGGTCCACGAAACAGTGTAGTAACTAACGCCTTATTGCACTTATCTCACACGCAAGCAAAATTTTACTACACGTGTTGAACGAAAGGCTCAAGTCATATCTTTCAAAAGAAATAGCGCCAGAGCAAGCGGGCTTTGTTAAGGGAAAAGGTGCCAGAGAGCAAATTCTAATAGTACGCCAAATAATCGAGAAAGCCCGCGAGTTCAACAAGCCAACTTACATATGCTTCGTTGATTTTGCGAAAGCCTTCGATTCCGTTAAATGGCCCAAACTTTGGAATACTCTTTTAGAAATGGGTACCCCAACACACCTCGTACACCTCCTTAAACGGCTTTATGAAGACGGAACAGCATCTGTAAGAGCAGACGATAATTATTCAAGCCATTTTCACCCAAGTGCCGGAGTTCGTCAAGGGTGCATAATATCACCGCTTCTGTTCAACATCTACACAGAGCTTATAATGAGAATCACCCTTGAAAATTGGACAGATGGAGTTTCAATTGGTGGCTTGAAAATATCCAATTTACGCTATGCGGATGATACCACCTTATTTGCATCCAGTGATCGTCATTTGGAAGAACTGTTGCAGAGATTAGAGTGCACTAGCCTGGAATTCGGACTTAAAATCAACCGCAACAAGACCAAGATTATGATTGTGGACAGGGTCAATAACAACTCTCCCGAAATCACCCAAATTGCGAATTGCCAAGTGGTGCAATCATATATATACCTAGGGGCACTTATCTCAAACAATGGCGGATGCATGGATGAGATAAAGCGACGCATGGCAATTACAAGGTCTGCTATGGATAAGATGAAGAGAGTATGGGGAAACCGCAATATTACAAAAACCACCAAAACCCGCCTAGTCAAGGCACTGATATTCCCCATATTTCTCTATGCGGCAGAAACGTGGACCCTGCGAGAGAGTGAGAGGCGGAAGATAGACGCTCTAGAAATGTGGTGCTGGAGAAGAATGTTGCGAGTTTCCTGGACTTCTTTTCGCACAAATACATATATCTATTCTCAAGGAGATAGGTGTAAAACAGCGTCTGTCTTCCACAATACGAGCTCGCATTCTGTCGTTCTTTGGACATGTTTCACGGCGTGAACATGGTTCCATTGAAAAACTTGTAGTGCAAGGTAAAGTTGAGGGGACAAGACCTCGTGACAGATCACCGATGCGCTGGACAGACCAGATTAAAGCTGCTGTGGACGCCCCCGTCCACGAATGCACACGAAGAGCAGCGATTCGTGAAGAATGGCGGCGAATTGTGAGGCGTGCCACAAATACCGAATGACCACGACCACTCTGCCAAGAGTGCAGCGACTTAGAAGAAGAAGAATAGTTAATATCATGGACACAATACAAAAATGGTCCTTCCGTTCCGTTATGACTACATCGGATCACAGGCACCCCTACAAAGCCAGTGATCCAGATAGGATAATATATCCATGGAAACAACTCACACACGCACAAGTCATAAGTACTCTGTGCACAAGTCGTGTGTCGTAGTACTCTGTGGTCGTATCGTAGTGCTTAGGTACTCTGTGCACAAGTCAACACAAAAAATATGTAGTACTCTGTGCAAAAAATTGCAATTCGATTCGCATTGCGTCTTGCGTCGCATGTTTTTGTAAATCGTTAAGCCTAACCACCTGAAGTGTATTTTTTACAAATAAGTAAAAGCCCAGCGTAATTAAATTGGGATATAAATCTAGTTTGTGTTATAACCAAGAATAAGGAAGGACCAAGTCCACTATGGCTGAAATGGAACCTCTGGACAATGGTGAAAAAGAACAAAGACCAAACGGCGGTGGAGATGAGGGTGACGCATGGGGAAGCAACGATTCCTCAGCTGTTATGCGTCGTTATGCTAGGATGCCCGTCGACAGGAACGCGGCATACTACAATATGAACCACAAATACCGTGGAATGGCGATAATATTCAATCACGAGCACTTCGATATCCATAGCTTGAAGTCTCGTACTGGAACCAACGTCGACTGTGACAACTTAGCCAAGGTGCTAAAGAACCTCGGTTTTCGTATTACGGTGCTAAACAATTTGAAAGGCGAGGACATCAACAATTACATCCGTCAAACTGCGGACATGGATCACTCGGATTACGACTGTTTACTAGTCGCAGTGTTAACGCACGGTGAGATGGGCATGTTGTATGCTAAGGACACGCATTACAAACCTGACAACTTGTGGTACTACTTTACGGCCGATAAGTGTCCATCGCTAGCTGGTAAGCCCAAGATTTTCTTCATACAAGCTTGTCAAGGTGACAAACTAGACGGCGGAGTGACCCTCACTAATCGAACGGAGACCGATGGATCTTCCAGCGCCTCGTACAGGATCCCTATCCATGCAGACTTCCTCATTGTGTTTTCGACGGTACCAGGTTATTATTCTTGGAGGAACACCACTCGAGGCTCTTGGTTCATGCAGGCCCTATGTGAAGAACTTCGTTACACTGGCACCGAGCGTGACATTCTAACTTTACTCACATTTGTTTCTCAGAAAGTTGCTCTTGACTTTGAGTCTAACACACCAGACACACCGCTCATGCATCAGCAAAAACAAGTTCCTTGCATCACCAGCATGCTGACTAGACTCCTTGTGTTCACCAAAAAGTAAATGTGCTCCAAATATCATTATATCTCATTTTGTTTAGTTATGATACCAGCAAAAGGGTATGTTTATGTTTTAGAATTATTTTTGTTTTTAGGTCACAATTTATGTTTATTATTCTAAGAAAACCATTCCCAACAAATCTCAATCCTTAGTATAATCTGTTATTTTATTTGTTAGAATCTCTTATTGGTTATTAAAAATTTAAACCAAAAGTGGAAGTATTTCATAATGATGACCCCTGTTGGGTTAAGCCATCACAATTTGCAACATAACATGAATGCTTATCATTGGAGCAGTCAAAATTCTTAAGCATCAAAAAGACATCTGTTTGGTTTATTAAAAATAATTTAATACTGGTTGTTCCTTTATTATGTGTTTATTGTGTAACAAAGAGCTAATTGGATATGTGATGGAACCAATTAAGATGTTCTTGTATATCCTCTTAGCTGTAGTTATAATGCACTATGCATTTATTTATGCTACTAATTATAATTAGTACACATAATTTCTGTAGTGAATGAAATGCAGTGTCACCATTTTAAATATTTTTTTATACATTTATGGGTTTAAAAATAACAGACCATTTTTAATATTCAATTTTACTGTTATATGTAAGAATACTAACAGCCCTCCATGTCAAGGATGAATTAAACAGCCCTCCATGACAGGAATAACATATTGTAGTTGAATAAAATTTTAATTGCATTTAGATTGTATGAGATTATGTGAGATTTATACTAGTTTAAAATATTTTTGAAGAAAATATTAATAACAATTAGGTAGTTGAAGTGTAGTATATTTCTAGAAATATCTACCATTTCTGTTTGAAATAAATTACCAAATAGTATTAGATTTACGATTTTTATACATTTTGAAATAGACATGTGCTCAATTATCTTACTAAGAAAATGGATTTTCTTTTATTATTTTATCTGTTTGCTTTACAGTACAGATCTGATTTTTTGTACTTAAAATTAGGTATACAACATGTATGCTACATTTTTGAAATAGACGCATAATACTAAATTTAAGTAAATAATGTTTACCAGTTTTTAATACATACATTTATTCTAAATTTTAATATAAAACATGGAATTTATCATAAATATGAGGGGTGTGGAATTAATTTTCGTAGAACAAAACTATTTTCGCACCATTGTTATGTACGTAATAAAGAATCGAAATTGTCAAATTTCTTAGCACATTTATGCACATATCATGAATATAATCAAAATGTTTATTGCCATTCAATTAAATTGGTAGGTTTAGTGCTTAATACAGTCTTTATAAGTTGTCCTGAAGATACCTCCGATTTTCAGATTTATTTGCCAGTTTCTCTCCTACTGTATTTATTTAACATAAGAAAACGCACACGTCTTTATTTTTGTTGTGTTAGTTGTATACTATGTAGTAGTACAATTAAGATTTGAACAAAGTTTTTGTAAGTGTTATAAGGAGTACTGCAATTGAAACTGCCATAATATAAGTGCTGATTGCCACATGCACATTTTTCTATTAGGTGCTTTAAAAACATGTTTAGATGCAATGTTGATAAGGAAATTAATAAAATTTATGAACTAAGTTTCGCTCTGGATGAGTCTATTTCAGATATAGATGTGTATGTGATATTGGTACTGAAATGACTGATGTTAGGATATGGTAAATTAAGTTCAAAATGTCTGTGAGGAGATTAATGTATTGTATTGGAATTTTTCTAAATCGTGCCTTGAAAGTCACAAATAATGTTATAATTATATAGTATTGATTAGTGCCACAAAAATAGAACCCAAATCTCTTCATAGATTTTTGTGATGCAATGAAATGACGTATTTTGTTAACAAATTTTTGTATGTCATGTAAGCAATAAATTTCTCTTCCAGTTTTAATTGTTTTGTTATTTTGATCATTTCCCATTGGGCAGGTATATCTGTTAATAAATTACTTGCATATACATTATTTAAATAATTTTATTTGTATAAAGATTAACAATATTTGATTCCATGTGCTTTTTCTCGCATTTCCCAGCAATCTTCCCAAAATTGACTCAACCTCTGTTCTTGATTTGCGCAGAAATGCTTAAAGTCACGCAACATTCTCATTTGAAAGCCTTCATCTCCAGTAGCAGGCGTTTGCGCCCATTTCCACTTCTTTGAAATCATATGGTTCCATGACCACAGGAATCCCATCTAAAACAAAACAAACAAAATGGGAACTGAATAACTGAAATGTTGGTTAGCACATATATAATTATACTTTTGAATTGAAAAAATGAAATGAAATGAAATAATCTTTATTCATGTAGGTATCACTGATACTCTTATGCACGTCATTTTTTTAATCTACCAGCTTTTCGGAAAGGTGCTTTGTCATGGAGGAGAAGAAAAGCCGTAAAGAAACTCCTCAGCACATCTTTTAAAAATAAAATTTATATCTATTACAAAAATAGGTATTCTTTAACCTGTGCAGAACTGGTTGCCTAGCTAGTCATTTCCAAGCATCCTTGTCATTTAAATATTCATTTATGCTATAGTAGCCCTTGCCTAAGAGCTGAGCCTTTACACGTTTCTTAAAATGAGTTTTTAATATTGTAAAAGGTCGCCAATTTCATGTAAGTCTTAAAACAGAAAGAAACAACCACAGAATTTTCAGTAACTTCAGCTTCAGATTACGCGACGGTGATCACTTACATTCCATGAATTGGCTCATTACAATAGAAAAAAAATATCACCCTAACAAATACCAAACTAATATTAATTTATCGAAATACAAAACTAACTATACTTTTGAATTGAAAAAATGAGTTGTTAATATTGTAAAAGGTTGCCAATTTCATGTAAGTCTTAAAAACAGAAAGAATCAACCACAGAATTTTCAGTAACTTCAGCTTCAGATTACGCGACGGTGACCACTTACATTCCATGAATTAGCTCATTAAAATAGTCAAAAAATCACCCTAACGCCACCCAAACTAAGTTATTTATCGAAATGCAAAACTAACTCGTCGATTGGTGTCGTAATCATCTTTGTTCTTATCAGTGACGTGACGAGTGATGTAGCCTTCGTGAGGACTCTGCGCAGCTTCCGAATGCACGGGATATCTGGAACATTGAATTTTAATTGGATTATGGAATTTACTGATTTACAATTGGTCCCCTGCATCAGCGATTACCTAAAAAGATATTGCATATTGGCTTTTCACTGTATTGGCTCTTCTCTTGAGAAGGCCTAGAGCATACTCCACCATGCTGCTCCAGTTCAGATTGGTGGAGGGGTTAGTGGCCATCTCATTTCATACAAAGTAAAATATTGTAGCAGACGTAAGACTAGTGGTGTTATTTTTGCTTTTCATAATTTGTACCACAATGTACTAATTTTTTCAGGTGTATGCTAATTATAATAAATTAACTTCCAATTAAATAATACACAAATTGACTGCGTAAATGATGTAAGACTCTTAGGACTATACATAGACACTAATTTGAATTGGAAAGCACATATTCAAACTACATCTAATAAACTCGCTAGTTTCACATATGCTCTCTACGAACTCAAAAAGTCCACTGACTTAAAAACAGCCAAAAGTGCTTACTATGCCTATGCTCACGCATGGCTACAATATGGAATATTGTTGTGGGGAAATAGCGTAGACAGCGGAAAACTTTTTACTCTTCAAAAGAAATGCATCCGAATACTTGTAAATATTGACCCAAGGGAAACCTGTAGAAAACACTTCCAAGACCTAAATATCTTAACCCTGACATCTATGTATATATTGGAGACAAGCAAATTTGTAAAACAACACTACCATCTATTTACAATGTCACAAAACGTTAATAAACAGAACAGCCGCCGTCCAAACAAACTAGTTCTACCCAAATCCAACATGGCGTTATATAGATCGGGACCATACTCAATGTGTATAAAAATTTTTAATAGACTTCCAGAAGATTTAAAATCTGAAAATTCAGTACCAGCATTTATAAAAAAATTAAAAACATATCTCATAACGAAATGTTACTATTCCCTGCAAGAATATTTCAATAATTGAATGAATGGACGAATAAAAAAATTTAATAACTGACCAATAAAATTGTGTATATGTATTTTTAAGATCTTGAATAATAATATGTTGACATTAAATAAATAGAATAATTTAATTTAATATAATTTAATAATTAATGACTTAATAATTTAATTATAATATATTACGAATAAATTGTTAAGTAAATATCAATAAATTGTTAAGTACCTATTGCGACGCCCTAACAGGGTTCATGCTCAGACCACTGTATAATTATGTACCTAATTTAAGACCATGTATGTACTATTTTAAGCATGATGCAAATAAAATAAATATGAAATATGAAATATGAAATGGTTGCTGTGTACTCTCCAAAGGCGACTAGGCGTTATTTACATGTATGACTTATTCTAACTCGGAGGACGAGACACATAAACCGCGGCATGTTTGTATTGCGCAACGCAATCAACGTTGATAGTGTAGGGTAATGAACTTTAGAGATATCGATAAATATAACTTACTGCGATACGTCATATCAATAATTAGTTATTCAAATCAAATCGAATGTTTTTGTTCAAAATTGGTTTGGATTACATACACTTTTTGAAAGTCATGCAAGCTACGCCTATGCTTCAACAAGGCCCTACTGTGAGAGGGCCCGGTAGAAGAAGCAGCAAGAAACTACCGGGTTTTTTTTCTGCTCAGTTACCTATATTTATAAAACTCATGTCCAAGCAGTCTTGTCTTAAAATATTAAAATTTGTAATATCCTTTCGTCTTATGGATGCTTTTAATATGAGTTTTTAAAGTAAGGCAAGCTCCACAACAACAGACCATAGGACGTAACACTACGAAAGTTTCTTTTTCTTCTCTATTTCTTGGCCGGCAACGCATCAGTGATGCCTTTGGTGTTGCTGATGTCCATGGGAGACGATAGCCACTTACCATCAGGTGGATCGTCAGCTCGTTTGCCGGCTGTTTCCATAAAAAAGTAGCTAAAATAAACTAATCTTGCTGTTTCTACGTCAGTTAATAGCCTTACTTTCTTGACCGCGTAAGCAGTTGAACTCAGTTTTAGTATTATCATTAAATATTTTTAATTGATGTTCATTTTGTACCAAAATTAAAGGAATCACAAATAAGTTCCTTCTCAATTTGCAGTGTGGTACCTAATAAGTTTTTGACCGATCTCAAATAAGACTAGGATCTTACAATGTAGGATTAGTACCTATAGAACAAATAGGATATCTGTTAACAATTCTCAAAGTTTCTCTTGTCAAAAGTGGTATTTTGTCTATAGTTAACAGAAACAGATTTTATCATCAAGTTGCGCATAACACAAGCTAAAATAATCAATAAATTGTGGCACTGCGAGGCGATAGTATATTATGATTTATACAAGTGACTAACCTAGACTGACCGTTATAGCCTTGTAGCAAACAAAGAAAGCTTATGAGTTCTAATCGATCGGCGAATAACCTCGCTATAACCGTTACAACAAAGGTCGACTGAATGACTTCTGCCCACGTCACACTGCCAGGAGTAGGTACCCTTGACCTTTAGAAAGTTCTATATCAAAGACAGGACATTAGGTACATATCCATTAGTGATTTTGCTGTATCACACCATACTAACAGATAGACGTTAGATACACTTTTTTACTTTAGTATGATGAATATTTTGAACATTGTAATATGATATCAGCCATATTATTATATCAGCTTCATATTTATCTTTGAGATTTTGAAGATGTTACTTTATAAGGACAAAGAAATGTACTGAAGGTAGATATCCGGCTGCAGGATTAGTGCGCTCATCTGTTTTTGCTAAAAACCAAATTTTTAAGCATATTAATTTATAATTAGGAGAATATATAATTACCAGGTTGCCTATCAAAATTCGGAGGGCTCTAAGTGCCCTCCGAAGCACGGAAGAAATTTTTGCTACTAGCAATCAACCCATCCAATTACCGGCCGCGCCCGCTGTTACTTTGTCAATCAAGATCGATACTAGCTGCCAGGCTTAGAGCGCTTCAGTTAATACTTCATTACAGGTTAATTTACCGTTCAACTGGAGATTATAGAACTTATAGAAGTGACGATCCTGTAGCCTAGTTGGTAGGGACCCTGCTTGCGAAGCAAGAGATCCCGGGTTCGATTCCCGGCCGGGGCAGATATTTATGTGTCAGATAAATATTTGTACTCGGGTCATGGGTGTGATTGTGATGTCCTATATATGTCATCTATGCCACCCGCGACACAGGTACACCTACTGCGGAGTTTTGAGTGTATTAGCGTTTATTACAGCGTTTCTTTTACATCTAAAACATCTCATACACACAATACAATTAATAATAATTCATAATTTGTGTCGCGTTTATATAATTACGTTTTTATACCGCCCTTCGTGTGTCTCTGTTTGGCCTGGTTTTGGTTAGCTGGTAGAGAATGCATTAAGCTCGCCATTTGTACCGTAATTTAATATTGTGGTCAATAAAGTATAAATAAATAAATAAAATACAAACATACCTGCTAGCATTGAGGGGTTTGTTCGGCGGCTTGGTCCTCAACGTCCTATGACACTTGACACTGGTCGGTATGAGGATGAACATGTTCCCCGTGACGTGAACATACAGCTGGTCTCCAACCCCGTCGCCGTGGGACGTGGACTCCACTGTGCACTTGATGAACCCGAAACGACCCACTATGGCCTCTTGGAACAGGAAGAGACGCTCGAGCCAGGTCTCTTCGGGGAAGCCTGGGTGGAGAGGAATAGAGAATCGATTGTTTGTTGATTTGTCGATTGATGATTATAATCTACTTTAAGACATTAACACCCCAACTTATAGTCACTAACGGTTACTTTAATCGCTCCTTAGTAAATAATCACCACACAATTTCTGTATTTACGCTCCGCTGTATTTCATTTCATTTCATTTCATTTCGGTTACTTAAATCGCTCCTTAATACATAAATTGTGTGGTGATTCTTTACTAAGGAGCGATTTAAGTAACCGTTAGTGATTCTAAGTTGGAGCGCTAGGACAAGACACTAAACTACTACTGACAACAAAACGGAGCTAAAACTATGAAACTTGGTATAGAGGTCAGCTATATATTGTTGGAACCACTGGCATTAGTTAATTTTGAAGATAAAATTATTATAGTTAGTTATGTTAAATGTAAGATATGTAGTATTATAAAACAAGTATACACGCTAACTAGTAACATCAGTTATTAAAGGTTTAAAATAGTATGCGTCAGATGAATAATACAATACTAGGTTAATCTAGTCCTTACGAATTGGATGGAAAAACGGAATATGATGATATTACCTTCAAATAATGCAGTTTTATTCCTGAGCAGAGGTGTTTCATTGAGGGGTACGTATATGGGCCCCCGCAAGGGATCCGACTTGAGTGTGAACGGCAACGCGAGGGGGTCCGCCGGTATTGGCACCATTTGGAGTCTGCAATTCTGAGCCTTGCGAGCCCAGCCTATTATCTACGGAAATACAATACAATACAAATTATCTTTATTGTACACATAAAATTACAAATGAAAACAGATACATTTAAACACGAACGTACAATTGGCGGCCTTATCACTAAAACAGCGATCTCTTCCAGGCAACCATTGACTGGAATTGTAGAACTTAGGTACACATACAAAGGACAAAGGACACGGTAGTGCGTGCACAGAAAAATAAAAATAATAATAGTAATAAATAAATAAATATCATTAATATAATATTAATAATATAACGTTAGTGTTATAGTATGGCAGAATATATTATAGTAAAACTGGTAATAATGTTCAGGAGAAAAAGACACAAAAAAGAAGGAAATAAGTAAAAAGTAAGAAGGAATATACATAGATTAATAAATAGAATAAAAAAATTGGACCAACTTCAAGAAACAAAAGAATCATCAAATCGAACCACCCTGTGCCGATTGCTGCGTGATCATACATAAAATATATATATATATATATATTATACGTATCGAATTGAAAACCTCCCTTTTTTCGTCAAATAAAAACTGAACTGTTACTCGGAAGTTGGGGATTAGCTTGGACTCAAGATTGGATGGACTCTTTACACCCATTGGTCAAATTATAATTTAGAGCGTGTGGAACTCATATCGAGATACTCTCCTGTTCGCGGGTGGTATTGGTTCGTATTCGAGTCATGGAGTTTAATAACAATAATATAGTAATGTCTGATTTGTGTTGTCCATGCCACACGTGACACAGGGGCTATAAGTGTGTAGTGAATGTAGCGAGCAGTGTATTATTGTTTGTATATTTTTGTAGTTATATTTTTATAATATTATTTATGTATTTTTCTGTTTATAATACCGCTCATCGTGTGTTTCTGTTTGGCCTAATGGTTAGCTGGCAGAGAATGCATCAAGCATTAAGCATTAATTTGTACCTTAATCCTATATTGTGGTTAATAAAGATTAAATAATGAATCACACATCTCTCCAGCGATTCCAAAGCCTACACACTGCACAACTCGTTCTGGTCGTTCAATTCGGAAGCCAGTTCGGTTTGCAGACGGAGTATAACTCTCCCAGGGGGGTGATGTAGCGACCCTACATTTGTACATTATATTATTGTAAATACGCAACCCTATTTTGTTACCATGGCATTTATAAATAACACCATTTTCATTCATTTATTTTTCTCACGTCTTTGTATTATAACGATATTAAATTCTTTAATCTTATTTGGAGCCCTGTTTATTGTTATACCATCAACACGAATCCTACATCCAAAAAAAAAATATATTACCAGTTCAGCGACGATGTTCCCGCTGGCGACGGCCCACTGGATGCACATCTCGTACGCCTGGTCGGGGCGGAAGGTGGCCTGGTAGCGCGCGTGGCCCCACTCGATGCGGTCGCTCTTGTTGTTCACGTCGATGTCCAGGTGCGTGTTCTTGTATAGCGGGACTGGCGACACATCATTTCATGTTAAACAAGAAAAAAGGAAGGAGAAAGAGATAAGAAGAGAAAATAAATTAAACCAAATTTTCATGTAAAATTAAAGAGCTATTCTTCAAGATTGGTGAAGCATTGGTGATTCCGGTACTCCTCCGTAGGCAAGTTTATATAACTTAAAATTAGAATGTTATCTATTGCGATATTTAGGATCGATGGGGCCTATAGTATTATTAAATAAATATATATATATAGCAGCGTCTTCCTGAGTAGTATTAACATCTACTGCGGTCACCAACACGCACTGGCCAAGCGCGGTGACTATTGGCTTAACCCCCCTATGACAGCCAAAACCAAGCCTCGGCCCCCAGTCCCCGGCAGCTCCGCTATTCCTGGCTACGGTAGCGGCCATGGTAACGGCGGGGCAGGGGGTGCTAAGAATCGCCGGCAGAGATCGGGCTACCAATCTAAACAACGACTTCTGCACCTGGCAACATATAACACCAGGACACTGAGGACCGACGACAAGGTGAAAGAGCTGGAAGAAGAGATAGACAAGTTAAACTGGAGTATTGTGGGTTTATCCGAAGTCCGAAGACAGGGGGAGGACACGATAATACTCAAATCCGGAAACTTGTTCTATCACCGGGAGGGCGAACACCTATCCCAAGGTGGTGTCGGGTTTCTCGTCCACAAGTCCCTCGTCAACAACATTGTGCAAGTCGGGAGCGTGTCGGCCAGGGTAGCGTACCTTACACTCAGAATATCCAAACGATATTCGTTGAAGGTTGTGCAGGTATATGCGCCGACTTCGACACATCCCGACGATGAGGTAGAGGTTATGTATGAGGATATCAGTAGAGCCATACATACCTCTAAAGCTCATTTCACAGTTGTGATGGGGGACTTTAACGCGAGACTGGGCGCGCAAAATGGCGCCGAGAGGAAAGTGGGTCCCTTCGGAATTGGACGACGGAACCACCGAGGACACTTGCTGGCCAACTTTTTGGAGAAGGAAGATCTCTTTATGATGAACTCCTTCTTCAGAAAGAAGCCTCAACGCAGGTGGACTTGGATAAGTCCTGATGGTTCCACAAAAAGCGAGATAGACTTCATTCTGGCAGACAAACGGCACATATTTAATGTCTCTGTGATCAGCAGGTTCAAAACCGGAAGCGATCACCGTCTTGTAAGAGGCACATTAAATATTAACGTGAAGCTGGAACGGTCACGCCTGATGAAGTCTACGCTTCGCCCAACACCTGTCCAAATCCAGGGATCCGAAAACTTTCAACTTGAGCTGCAAAATCGTTTTGCGTGCCTAGAATCATGCGCGTCGGTGGACGAGTTTAACACCAGGATGGTAGCAACTGTCCACGAGGTAGGGTCGAAGTATTTCAAGACCCACTCCAGTGGTAGATCTCAAGTTCTCTCAGAACAAACTCTCGGTCTTATGAGGGATCGACGAGAACTATGTGTGCAATCTCCAACCTCTATGGCGGAATACCGACGGCTCAATGAACAGATCTCCAAGGGCAGGCGACGCGATTTGCGCAAACACAACGCAAATCGTGTAAAAAACACAATAGAGCGAAACCAGGGCTCCAAAGTGTTCGCCAGAGATCTGTCTATTGGGCAAAGTCAGCTTACGAGGTTGAAGACCGAGTCCGGCACCATAGTTACGTCGAAACCTGAAGTTCTGAGAGAAACTGAGAGATACTACGGACGGTTGTATACCTCCTCTCAAGCTCCACCTCCCAGTGAGGAGAGCGACAAGAGAGCTAAATTAACCCGGCACTACACAGAGGATATCCCGGACGTCAGCCTGTATGAGATTAGAGAGGCCCTCAAACAGCTTAAAAACAACAAGGCACCGGGAGATGACGGTATCACCGCCGAGCTGCTAAGAGCTGGGGGGAAACCCCTCCTAGTGGCGCTCCAAAAACTGTTTGATACCGTCATCCATACTGGAACTACCCCGGAAGCGTGGAGCAGAAGTGTGGTGACTCTGTTTTTCAAAAAGGGCGATAAAGCCCTTTTGAAGAACTACAGGCCAATCGCACTTCTGAGCCACGTTTATAAGCTGTTTTCGAGGGTGCTCACAAATCGCATTGCACGCAGGCTTGACGACTTCCAGCCTCCCGAACAAGCAGGATTCCGGAAAGGCTACAGTACCATAGACCACATACACACACTGCGGCAGATTATACAGAAGACCGAGGAGTATAATCTGCCGTTATGTGTCGCCTATGTGGACTATGAGAAAGCCTTTGATTCTATCGAGACCTGGGCAGTACTAAATTCTCTTCAGCGGTGCCGGATCGACTACCGGTATATCGAGGTGTTGAAGTATTTGTACTCATCAGCCACCATGTCCGTCAAAGTACACGACACAGCCACGAACCCCATCCAATTGCAGAGAGGTGTCAGGCAAGGGGATGTTATATCCCCAAAACTGTTCACCGCTGCATTGGAAGATGTGTTCAAGCTGATGGAGTGGAAACGACGTGGCATTAACATCAATGGCGAATACATCACACACCTGCGATATGCCGATGATATAGTTATCCTGGCAGGATCCCTGGAGGAACTAGGTACAATGCTCGGGGACTTGAACAGCGCCTCACAACGGGTGGGTCTTAAGATGAACATGGACAAGACGAAAATCATGTCGAATGTCCATGTCACACCCGTACCGGTTGTTGTTGACGGCGCTGCTCTCGAAGTTGTAGACGAGTACAATTACCTGGGACAAGTGATCCAGATGGGTAAGTCCAACTTCGAGAAAGAAGTCACTCGTAGAATCCAACTCGGATGGGCTGCGTTCGGGAAACTGCGTCATATCTTGTCGTCCAAAACACTACCTCAGTGCCTGAAGTCGAAGGTGTTCGAGCAGTGTGTGTTGCCAGTGATGACATACGGATCCGAGACGTGGTGCTTCACTATTGGCCTAATCCACAAACTCAGGGTAGCACAGCGGGCTATGGAGAGGGCTATGCTCGGTATTTCTCTACGTGATCGAATCAGAAATGAGGAGATCCGTAGACGAACAAGGGTGATCGACATAGCTCAAAGAATTAGCCGGCTGAAGTGGCAATGGGCTGGCCACATAGTGCGAAGGACCGATAACCGTTGGGGAAGAAAGGTCTTCGAATGGCGCCCGCGTCTCGGAAAGCGAAGTACAGGACGCCCCCCGACAAGATGGACCGACGACCTGAAGAAGACAGCGGGCATCCGCTGGATTCAGAAGGCTCAGGACCGGTCAGAGTGGCGCAAGTTAGGGGAGGCCTATGTCCAGCAGTGGACCTCCAAGGGCTGATGGATGGATGGAAATAAATAAACGCTAACAACTAGACTATAGGTTCGTCACCACGCTGCCCCAGTGATTGAGTGAAAAGGTTTTTAATTATAAATATAATAGAATAGTAACTGATTGATGTCTGTACAACATTGATTTTTAGAATTTATGCTTATTGGTGCTTCTAATTTTAGAAACCACTTCCATGTCTTAAATACGGTTTCAATGTATTGTATCTAGCTTGCTTTACCATTCAATGTTTGTTCTATATAACTCTATTCTACTAAAAAAGACATGTCAATTGCATCTCTACCTTTTTCGAGTTACTAAGACGAAGGTGTCCCAAAGCGAAGAGTACTAAGACAAAGGTGTCCCAAAGCGAAGCAAGGGTTTATAACAACTAGTTTATAGTTAAAAAAAAAACTTACTATCAGAGTCGTTGCCTAGCTGCATATAATTAGGATCTATGTTGTCACAGAGGAAGGCCGGCACCCCAGTGTTGTCTGTCACGGGACTAGTGCCAGAGATATCGATAGCGCCGATACTGGCCTCATTGGGCAGCAGCGGCGACCGTGGACCCAGTACTTCCACCTCCATCCACTCGTTCTCGAAGCTTTGTAAGTCACCCAGTGGCTTCACGTAGTCGGACAAGTCTGGAAATTTCGAAATCATTATGTTTCGATATTTGTTGTAAAAACGGCTGGATGGATTTCGATGAAACTTTTTCACAGATTTATTGTTAAAAATTTGAATTAATAGTAGAATACTTTTATTCCGGTAAGCTAAAGTAAGAACTATTTACTGGCGATAAATTACCTGATTTTCTATGAACTCTTTTAGTTTTTATCAGCGTAGTGTAGTAGCCTATCTGTACTAATATTATAAAAAAGAAATATTTCTTTTTTTGGTTGTAATGGATAAACTTAAAAACTACTGGACCAATTAAAAAATCTTTCACTTTTAGAAAGCCCTTTTTTGTGCGTAACATAGACTATATTTCATTAAAAAAAATTGAGGGTTCTATACGAAAACCAAAGCAAAGCGAGGGCCGTTACTAGTAACTGATATGAACATTTATCTGACGTACCCTTGTCTTTCTTCTGAGGCAGAATGTGATACATGTAGTACCCCACGACGAATCGTTTGCCCATGTCCCCTGAAGCATGGCAGATCATTTTTTCTTGAAGCAATCTCTGTAACACAGTAAATGTATTAAAATCATTATAGCCCCCGTTTGGATTTCCAGTCAATGAGCTTAAATATCGTAAATTTTACTACTTTTAACATGTCAGTATATCGATTAACAATTTTGTCTGTGAAAGTAACCATATTAATTACATGAAAAAAAAATTTAATAGTCACACAAAAAACCCTGATGATTTAATAACACAATGTTATCTATGTTAACCAGTTGACTCAAACTCTAGCTGTAGAATACTAACAATTTTCATAAAAAATGTACATACATTTGCACAAATTGCATTAAATAAAGAGGTCTAAAATCTATCTATCTAAAATCTAATCTATCTATCTAAAATAAATATTATAATACCTCCATAATGCTAGTAGCTTTCTCATATGTAACATTCTCCATGTTGGCCTGAAGCCAGTGGATGGCGTAAATCGAGACGAAGGTATGCGAGGGTAGGCTGACAGTCTGCTGCAAGAAGCTTAAGCCCAGCGTTGGACTGCGCATGCGCTCGATAACATCCGATAGACTCGCATTAGCCTTCAGTTTTGGTTCTATTACCCTGCAATGAAATCTTTAGTTATTTTTTTCGTACTACGGCAACAACCTCAAATCATCCTGGGATGATTTAGGCGTTTATATGTTGTATATATTATCCTTGGGTAATATATACACAAACGGGATAAAATCTATGTTATTTTTTAATCCAAGACATAGTCTGTAAAGTTGCATTTTAATCCGTCCAACCGTTAGCATGTGATGGAAAGATAAACATCCAACCATATCTACAAACATTCAAATTAATAATATTATTAGGAAGGATTTTGACGGCATTAAGCTGAATGCTATTAAGCATTAACGCCCCAATTCAGAGTCACTAACGGTTACTTAAATCGCTCCTTAATACAGAATTTGTATGATAATTCTTGAGTGGAAGCGCTCATAGTGATCGACAAAGTTGAGCAACAGCGGGCGCGGTCGGTAGTTGGATGGATGACCGCTAGTGGCGAAAATTCTTGAGCGTTTCCGTGCTTCAGAGGGCACGTAAAGCCGCCGGTCCCGGTTGTCGTCAAAAGATAACAGTCGTTAAGCCACGTCGGAGGCCCTCGGGCGGTTTGAAAACTTCCGACACTCGGGTTGGCCACTAACCCCTCCACGAATCCGCACTGGAGCAGCATAGTGGAGTATGCTCTAGGCCTCCTCAAGTGGAGAGACCCGTGCCCAGTAGTGGGCCATTAATGGGTTGAAGCCAATGGTAATTCTTTACTAAGGAGTGATTTAAGTAACCGTTAGTGACACTGAGTTGGGGCTAATATTCTGCCCTTTGTATCATTTACTTATTAAGGATCAATAAAGTATTTATTAATAAATAAATTAATTAACATAGGTAGTATATAATACATAATGATGTCATTACATTATTGTGTTTGATGTGATTGTTATTATTTGTTGTTATATTATTTCTATTTACAGTATTGGACGTAAGATAAGTAATATATTAAAATTAGAATTTTTTGACTGTTAATATCGACAGTTTGCGCCTATCTAACATTTTCACTAGCACCCAGGGCTGACTGGTAGAGAATGCCAATAGGCATTAAGTTTTTGCCCTTGTATACCCTAGATTTAGGTGTTGCAAAAATAAATAAATAAATTACCCGTCATCGTACGTGTCATCACATTCACCAGTTTGAGACTGTGTCCTCTCCAACACTGTCTTTGCGGCCGTCCTGTACAAGTACGCAAGTATATATTCACAAAATAATAATAATTTACATATAAATCCACACACACTGATAACTCTGCCCAAGAATATTATATGTGTAGCGTTAAGCACAGACAACACAAATATCTACGACTGGAGAACAAACATTTATACTACCCCGGCCGGGAATCGAACCCGGGATTTCTCACTCTACAGTTTACAGACCAGTACTAACTGATATGGGGTGATATAATTATTTTAAAGTAATTAATTTACACAATTATACAATATACCTAGTGGTTCATATATTGGTAATTGTAACTTTTATCTGTAAATGTTTGTCATACTTTTAACACAAGTTTTTCTATTGTCACAACACTAGAAACATCTAGCGTTACTTTCGTAATAAAATACGAGTAATTATCTACACCAGAAATATGTACTTCTTTAAATTAAATATAATAGCTATACTATCAAATTAAAACTTTAACAGTACCTAGCTACGAGTATAAATGTAAGGGATCAAGTCAGCATTTCTTAACACTAAACAATTATAAAAAGTAATAAAGAACGTGTTACATGAATAACTAAGAAAAATTTAATTTCTTATAATATTGATCAACAGTTAAGAAATCTTGACACGTTTAACTTGTAGGTAATATTGTAAAAACCACATGCCAAAATGAGATGAAATAGCTATTATTTCGGCGTTGTTGCTCAAGCAATTATGATGAAACTATAGTTATAGAAGCAACTTCGGTCGAAAAAAATGTAAGGTTTGAATTCATGTTACTGACAATTTCATGTCTATAAAACGACTATTACACACTATTATGTTGGTCAAAGTATTCTGAGTTTTTATTTATGTCAATATAGTCGAAAAAGGCGCATCAGGCCCAACAGAAGTTGTCACCGTCGACGGTATCACTATCACAAGCACAGAAGTAGGTTCGCCATGAATCTGTATTTCTGTCTCTGCACGGTGTAGAGAGCAAAAAATAGTATGTCATTGAAGTCGGATTGAATTGTTAATTGTTTGTTGTTGTTTGAATCGTTATTTGTTGAATTGTTAACGAAATTCTGAAATAAGGTCTTCTTTGGAGGTCTAAATATAAATATTATACAAAGATTTTGAAGATGCTCAAGTTTGTCTGATTGCTCCTCAGTAATGGTATGATATCAAATCTCAGCATTGCCTCATAATTGAAAGATCTGGCTGGGTGGCCGGCAGGGTTGAGCTTTCAAGAGGATACATTAGCGCTTTAGATATTTGCTTGTATTTTATCCAGTGTTATTATAAGGGCCCTTACATCCTCAAATACTCGAATAAAGATTGTCAGTAATATGCCTTCAGATATTCGCGGTCTATTTAGTACCTAATAAAAAGCTTTGATATTATTGGAACCACGACACACTTGCATAACATAGATAATTATTTTAGTTTATTTTGTTATCAAATCACTAATAGGAAAGTTGCTGTGACGTTAGATAAGATAATATCAAACTCTCTGATTGTAAGTCACCATGGACTTTTAACGCCAAAGGCATCACCGATAGGTTACTAAATAAAGGTGGGGACCACAATTATTTGTATATTTATGAGAATAAATACAATTACAATAAACGATTCATCTGGTTTAAAACACTTAAAAACATTTATTTCCTTAAAACCGTACCTATATAGTATATATGAAGCAGTGATAGCCTAGTGGTTAGAACGTTGGTCTCCCGAACGCGGGGGCCTGGGTTCAAATCCTGGCACGCACCTCTAATTTTCAAAATTTATGTGCGTATTACAAGTTAATTATCACTTGCTCCGGTGAAGGAAAACATCGTGAGGAAACCTGCACACCTGAGAGTTCTCCATAATGTTCTCAAAGGTGTGTGAAGTCTACCAATCCGCACTTGGCCAGCGTGGTAGACTATGGCCTGTACCCCTCACATTGTGAGAGGAGACCCCGAGCCCAGCAGTGGGACAATTATGGGTTGTTGCTTTTTTGCTTTGTACCTATATAATTACCATGATAAAATAACGAATAAAAATAATTTAATAATTTAAAAAACGTAATTTAAACTGTACAAATAAATTGCCTATAATTAGTAGATACATGTATGATGGCAAAATATGACTAATTGATCATGACATAGTAGTCCTTCTTTTATTTATTAATTGTGTGTTTGTGTCCAATAATCTTCAAAGGTAGTAATAAAAGGAAGCAATAACATACTTACTTGTTACTTTGACTAGTATTTAGTGACTTAGTAGGTGAGACTTGCTGTAATGAAACATTCAATAAGGATAAGAAAACAAGCAACCGAAATACGAGGCTTCTGTTCAGAGTACAGACAGGCATTTGATTAGAGAAAATATGAAAAAAAAACATTATGTCAATAAAGAAAAGAAATCAAAAGACATCAGCCTAAAACCGCCTTCGAAATAAACAAAAAATATATACAAATCGTAACATTATAAATAAATTGGACTAAAATACAGTGTGCAGTAAGTAAAACCCAGTAAAGCGCAATTAAAATAATAGTGCAAAAGCATCACACCAATCCTAGAGGCAAGCGATGATGAATCATGAACGATGAAGCTGTTTAGATGTAGGTACTAAGCAAATTACGTTTTATTAGTTAGGTACCTGTACAATGAAAATACCAAACCGAACAAAGAAGAAATCACAATCAACCAAAATTAGTAACAAGAGGTAAAATTGCAATACCATGGGGAAAATATTAATGGAACGAATACGAAATACGCGTTGAATATTTTTAATTTTGCAAAATTAGAAAATAATGTCCCATATTTGGAACATTGGATGTTAGCGTCATTGCGTATTCGAGCCAGGTATAACTTGCGGCAAACTACTACATTTCCCTAAATTCAGTAACTAATTCATTATACATTACTCTATAAACCTGAAATCGACGTTATTTTTCTGAATAATACAGCAATGTATAACGAACAAGTCACTGAATTCAGCAGAATGTAATAACCACCAATAACTTATTCATCATACATTGCTGTGTTAACCAGAAATCAACATAAATTTTCCATCTAACACAGCAATGTACAACGAATGACCAATGACGCCGGTGTTGTACGTGGTACTGACATAGCTTCGATTCGGAGCCGCGGGCGGTCCGGTAGCCTGGTGCTGCCGACTCGCTCCCTGAACGGAGAGCTGGACACCCCGCCCTGCTACCACACACACGCATTAACGTAACTTCCATCCCACCTTACCTATACTAAACGCAAAGACTCGTGGCAGGCGGAGTAATAAAACGTGCAAAAGAGACGGCACAGATCATTTTCTCTCTCGCACTTGCACTGTTTATTAATGACGTCACACAGGCACAGAGATGCGAAACACCTAATTTCCATAAACAGTGCAAGTGCGAGTGAGAACATGATGTGCGCCGTCTCTTTTGCACGTTTTATTACTTCGCCTGCCACGAGTCTTTGCATTTAGTATAGTGTCTATACAGGGTGTTGGAAATGGAAGACAGACTATGTACACGTTCCAGTTATTATTTTGCATGCATTGAGAACCTCAGCTTTGATTTTGTAAGGACGGTTGGAAGTTTGTACCAAAATAATTTCTGGTTCCTAACTATTATTTGTGCAATCAATAAGGACATTTCAAAATTATATATTTTTTTATCAGAATTCTTTCTATTGCAATTAAAAATCATTCTATACAATTGTATATTTCACCAAAAACTTAAAACATTTTATAGGTTCTTTTTACCTTAAAAAAGTTCACCATTTTTCAAAGCAAAGAAAAGCATAAAAAGGGCATTTAAAATATTAAACTTCTTTTTGATCGAATGAATTGACAAGGAATTATTATTCCAGTTAAAATCAAATTCCAATTAGTTATATATTTTAACACCATTCAAAAAGCGATTTGTCCTACACAAAACATAACAAAACAAGCTTATTACAATATCAGGGTCGCATACCGTGCAATATAATAGTTTCTTATTTAAGCTGTGCTCGTATATACGCATGTCACATGTACAGGTTTATATGATTTGCAAGTAGTTATATGATTTACTATAATATTATAGTTATAAGCCACGTCGAACTACGTGAGGTGATCAAACTACTTAATACAAGTGTAAAATCTAATAGTGTTACATGTCCAACTAATCATACTGGCAATTGAATTAGTTTAGCTGAAGTCTGTTAAGTTGTTACAATTAGTACGTACTGCTTATATTATATTAATACGAATCAAATTAAATAATAATAGTATACGTAAACTGCCACACCAGTCCATTAGGTTGTTTTAATTTTTATATTTAAGCCCTATTACTCTGCATAATGAGCATACAAATTCATACCCCAAATTCAATAGCTGACGTGGACAATCGGTGGTAAGTGGGAACAAAATACTCATGCGACATCGATCGAGCATACCCTGTGTATAATAATACGTTCAATGAAACATTTTCTCTTGGACTGTCAACATTGAAGATAGAACAGCCGTTAAATTAGGCAAAGTAATGTTATAGGGTACAAACATTTCGCAGTGTAATTGTGTGGAAACTGTATGAATATTAAATGAAAATATACTTGCAAACAATACTAAAGTTAAAAATGGACTAAAATTTTAATTTGGATTATATTATGTATTATGTATTACTCATGAAAGATATGATACAATACGCCAGCAAAGAAATATAATTAAAAATATTAAAAAAAAATATTGAAATAAAATTTTAAAACCAAAAAAGGTTGATTCGATTCTCTATAACATATTCAATAGAATAAGAATACAGGTTACACGCAGTATGAATTAGGGAAAGAGAAAGTACTGAGGTGACTGGGAATGTAAAAGTAAATGCGCGAAAAATTAAAACAACTTCAGTGTAACGCTGCGAGCGCATTGAAGTTGACGTGTGAAGTGAAGTGCAGTCGAAGTGAGATGAGTCGCGAGGTGAGGTGAGAGTGAGGTGCCGCGCTGTGCCGCAAGTGAGACACTGATCTCTATAATAATAAGATATCACTTCATTTAATTGCCTACTTGAATGGTGCCATTACGGCGTTCGCAATGAGTTTTAGTAGTGAAATCCTTATGAATTTAACTATGGCATAATATGTGGACAAAAGATTTTTTTCATCGTAGATTTTGCACAAAGACGCTGCATCGATTGGTTATATAGATGAATAGGGAAAAGAGATGGATCATCGAACCGAATTTCGTTTCCAAATGTATAGCTGTTAAACTTTTAGAACAATAACTCAATGATATTATAAATATACAATATATAATAATACTAGCAGTTGCCCGCAGCTTCGCACGCGAAAATTATGCTCATCATATTTATTTTGTACCCCTCATAGAAGAAAATTTAATAACAGGTTAATTTATATTGAATTTAGGAATTTATAAAGTAAAACCTACGATACAATCACAAATCATTCCTCAGTTCAAGGGTTTTGATGTGATGCCCGGACAGACAAACAGACAGACAGAAAGACAATAATTTTAAAAACAAATTTTTGGTGCTCTAACACGTTATTGATGTGTTATTTATTGATTGTAAATTTCAATATTAGTCCCTCTCCCTCTTTCTCTCTCTTTTCCTCTTCCACACTCAGTCCCTCTCCAGCTTCAAGTACCTCTCCCTCTGCCGCTCCCTGCCCCTCTTCCTCTCCAGTTCTCTGTCCCTCTCCCTCTCTCGCTTCCTCTCTCGTCCTCTCCCGCTCCCTGTCCCTGTCCCTTCCCTCTCCCGCCCCCGGTCCCTCTCCCACTTCCTGTTCCTCTCCCTCTCGCGCTCCCTATCCCTCTCCCGCTCCCTGTCCCCCTCCCTCTCCCGCTCCCGGTCTCTTTCCTGTTTTTGTCCCTCTCCCCTCGCCCTCCCATCTGTTGAAATTTTTTCTCACTATAAGCTTACATATTAATTTTCATAATGAAGAAGTTCCTAAAAAATTTGCAACCCCTTTATTTACCTCTTAGGGGAAGAAATTCTAAAAAAACCTGTTACAATTATTTTTTGTTCTTAATTATAAGCTTACATATCAAGTTTTACATTACTTCAGAGTTCAAAAATGACAAAGTTTCTTAAATATTTACATCCCCTTAGTTTTGCCCCATAGGGGATGAATTTCGAGAAAATCATGAAACAGTTATTTTTTGTGTCTAACTATAAGCTTATATACAAATTTTCACCCTTCTTACTTCAAAACTGACGAATTTCCCACACTAACTTGCACACTTAAGAGTTTCTTAAATGTTCTTCACTTCAAAAATGATGAAGTTAAGTTAAGGATTAAGTTCCATCGCCTAAATTAACCCTTAAGGAATGATTTTCCAAAAAACAGACACGTGTGTAACTGTAAACTTACATTAAAAAAATCATATTTATAACCTTTACAGTTATTACTGGCAAAATTTACTGGTAAAGTTGATTTGAGTATGTAACCAACCCCTATTTTTAGGGGATGAATTTCGAGAAAACCGTAATACAATTATTTTTTGTGTCTAACTATAAGCTTAAATACAAATTTTCACCCTTCTTACTTCAAAACTGACGAAGTTTCCATACTAACTTGTGCCGCCTTAATTAACCCTTTAGGGGATGATTTTCAAAAAAAACATAATACTTAAAATTAAGTTTCTAATGTTTAACTAATATGTAAATTTTCATATTTTTAACTACAAAAATAACGAAGTTGCATACTATGATAAAACGCCAAAATTAACCCTTTAAGGGATGATTTTTCAAAAAAATGTGTTAAAGTTAACTTTTATTTATTACTATAAACTTACATGAAAAATTTCATATTTATAACTCTAAAACTGACGAAGTCGGCTTGTATGAAAATGACTTCTAACCCCTATTTTTACACTTAGGGGATGAATTTCCAAAAATCCGTTCTTAGCTGACGTCTCCTTAGCATAAACTATCTCCCTGCCAAATTTCATCATAATCGGTTCAGTAGTTTCTGAGATTTTTTGTTTAATCAGTGTATCTCTTTTCAATTTTATATATATAGATAATAATAATCTTTCAATGATATAAAAAATATATCTCTATTTGGATACTCTATCTCTTTTCTACACTATGAACATTAATCCATTTAATCCATGAACAGACAGAATACCTAACCTAGGTGATGTATTACAGAGATCAGTGTAGTGAGGTATGTGAGGTGCGGCTGTGTACCTGTGCGCTCCGGGTTAGGAAGGAGGTGGAGTGCCGGCGCCGCGTCAACTCGCCCCCCGCACTCCCCGCGCACCCGCCCGCCATCTGCCGCCACATCGAGTCTTCACCTCGGGCACTAACCCCCCCGAGCCACAACTTTCTGTCCCCCGACCCCCCCGAACCCCTGTCGCCTCACAAAACCGGACCACCCAACGACGGCGTTGAGCGCCCGACGTCACGAGGCTATCATTTCATACGCACACTCGCGCACTTAGGGCAATACCTCACCGAGTATAGCAACTTCGATGTCGCTAGCCTCTAGTAAAGAACAGCCCTTAGAACTAGTCACCCGACATCGAGTGAGGCCCTTGACACATCGATACATCGACTTCAAGACAACAACAACGAATACGCACAGACAGTCACCTGAGGGTACAGATTATTCTGAGCATGCTCGGACTCAAACGGGAAATTTAAAAATCACGTGGTGCGCAAATGAACGATTTCTACAACATTATAATGTCAACAACATGCAGACATGATGCGACATGGCTACGTTGTTATTAAAAATTAGGTTCAAAATTGATTACTGTTTACTCATGCGCTAAATCATCGGTGAGATTTGTAATTTCATGTTTGAGTTATACAGTTAATTAAGAAGTTAATACTAGGAATTATTGTAATTAATACTGAAAACAGAATGTAAACAACAAGATTTAGTTATTTTTAACTATATAGGTGACATAACTTGGTTATTCATGCAGTGCTGCTTTCTACGTGGCACACATAACTTCATTCAAGTGCAGATTATTCATGCTAAATACATGTTAGATTAAACAATATGCACAGTGCATGTAAAAACTTTTAAACAATTACAATACATATGTACAGAGTACCAGGTCTAATTTTATTATAAAAACATTAAAAGCATTTTATTTTCTCTTCTCTGTATAAAGCATATAAAAATTTAGACAAAAAGTTTTGTAAATAGTTCTATTCTGAATAGGTTTTTAGCAGGATTTCACGTATGAACGAATATTTTCTGTAAGCACGTATTAAGAATTCTCAATGAGCATAAGTTTAATTCTGAAGGTTACATAAAATCACAGACATGTGGTATATCTATACCTGTGCATAAAATAATGTTCATCATTCCAGTTATTAATATTGAACTATAAAACATTTATTTTTCGTACAAATGATAATTGTTGACTTGATTCTTTTGTTATTTCATTAATTAATTAATACTAGCTACTTTAATTTACAACAATAAGAACTAAACTACTAATGTATATTGCTGTTATTTACTCTATTTATGTACCAATCAAATTCAAATTCCAATACGAACTGTTCTAATTACGTATCTTTTTTTCCATAAACTAACTTAAAGTTCATATTTCATAAAGAATATTCCATAAACTAAATATTCATAAGAAAAACCACTGCTAAAGAAGGACTCCAATATTTTAGCATACTAACTTTTTTCTATAGTTTGGTCTACAATCTACATGATACTTACCCGTTGCTTGTTTGGCCTTTTGACCTTATTAAAATACGTTTCAGTCATCTTGAGGAAGCCTTCCGTCAGATTGTCAAGGTCATACCGCGTGGGAGTGGGATAGATGTCACAGTGGGTCGATTCGTCTTCTAGAATCTGCTTGGTGGCTGGATTGTACAGAGGTAGAAGCAGTGTGCGAAATCGCCAGTATTTTGCTGCCTAAAATATAATAAAACAATGGATAAATAACAACACAGTTTAAGCTATAGCCGCTGTCTATGAACATTAAGATTTGTAAAATTGTATCTGTTAATCTATACTAATATTATAAAGAGGAAAGATTTGATTGTTTGCATTGAACAGGCTCCGAAACTGCCGAACCGATTTGCAAAATTCTTTCACTGTTGGGAAGCTACACTATCTCCGGGTGACATAGGCTATATCTTTTTTACTATTTTTCCCGAAGTGAAACGAGGGCGATTTCCTAGTAATAGATAAATCTTCATCTTTTAAATGTAGCAATTTCTTTTGCATTTTTTCTCCTCGAAAATAAAGATCCGTAACTTTGAAACCTTGATGTCTGCAATTTTTAATGATTTGTCTAAAACTCTAAACCATCCGTAACACAGGGAATATTCATAAACAGATATTGAGTGTGAGTGTTTTATTTAATTTATATTACACTAGTTTTCACCTGCAGTTTTGTTTGCGTTATACTTGGGTTAGCGAAGATGCCACTACCTGGATTCAGTAAAAGTTTTACTTCCGAATTTTCTGGATAAAAGATACTACATACATGTCCTTTATTGTATTTTACAAAGTGTACGCAAAATATCACCTCAATGTAGTTAGTGGTTAAGGTGTGAAAGCGAAACTAATTACCTCAGTTCTATTTTTATAATATTACTAATACACCATAGTTAAATTAACTAATCTACCGTTCTTTACTATTATATTATATAATAAATCTATGCATATATGCTAGCAACCCTACATTTGTTCATAGTAGATGAGGAACCCTATTTTGGTTACTATAGTATTGGAGAATAACACCACTGTCATTCATTGTCAAGCTAGAAAAATAGCAAAATATTGTATTATTGGAAATATTGAAAATATATACTTGCAAAGAGAAGGAATATAACTTTATTTTTATTGTAAATAATCTGAGATCCCTGAAGCTATACATACTATAGACAGATACATCGCACCCTCAGTGGAAAAAGAGCATAAGTCGTCTTACGTTGAATTTTAGTTATTAATATGATTGGATAGACGGACAAAAGCTGCATATGCTCATTTTTTTCAAATTTTTATCATTAATCTTGACGGTTTTGTGCAAGAATGTAAATTCCTTTTACTGCTTACTGATATTTGAACAGTTTTTTTGCTCTCCTGTGAAATTGCAATTTTCATCTTATGCCTTTTTCCACTGAAGGACATGTCTATGGTATATACACTACAGACATAGACTAACCTCAACAAGAGCGAAGTCGGTGTCCCCCCGGGTACAAATGTAATGGTCCATGTAGTTCCAGTTGTAGTTCTCCAGTTTCTCCGTGGTGAAGGACACCCACGACACCTCGTACGTGTCATGGTTCGGCGCGTGGAACCGGTACCGGTAGTGGATGTTGAATGGCGGGTATGGATGTCTGGAATTAATAATAAATAATATTACTGATTGCCTTCCCTGTAACATTAAGTTAAAAATGTATTAAGGTGTTTCGGTTGCAGTGGCTATTGGTATGCTAAGTAGAGTAATAATCATTTCGTAAATAATTATGTGTCTATCTATTATGGTTTAAAAGATATGTTGAATAACTCAAACCAAATTTCTATATAGAGAGTAGGGACCCCCTTTTATTTTATTTTTATTTTTTATTATTTGTTGTCGGTCCTCTAATTTCATTACGTTTCGAGAAATAGAGCCGTGTGACAAACTGACGAACAGACAGACGAAAGGACGGACCTCGTTTGCACCTTTTGAGTACGGAATCCTAAAAAGTAGGTATTGTAAATAATTATGTATGAGACTTAAGTCAGGTACCAGACCGGCTGAAAAACAGCACTTCACGGGATCATTATCTCGTATCAGCCAAAGCTGATCCGTCTCTTTTTGCCTTTCTTTATTAGTTTATTGGTTTTTCAACCGACTTCATAAAAAGGAGGAGGTTCTCAATTCGACTGTATTATTTTTATGTTTGTTACCTCAGAACTTTCGACTGGGTGAACCAATTTTCATGATTCTTTTTTAATCGAAAGCTGGTGCTTGTCATGTGGTCCCATGTATATTTGAGCGAGATCTAACAATGGCACCCATGATCCAAACAAAGAAGTCTTAAATTTGCATTAAGTATGTGCGCGACAAATGCACGAATAACTAATATCACGCCAACCGATTTCGATGATTCTTTTTTTATTGGAAAGGATGGATGTACTTCATTTGAAGTCGGTTTTTTGTTAAAATTTTAGATTATTCAGGTTTGTAGAAGCGAGGCCGGTTACTAATAAAGGATTAAACATTAAACCTGGGTCGATATCTGGTGACGGTGATGGTGTCGCCCACTAGCGTCAGCTCGTGGAAGATACGATTTCGATGATTCTTTTTTTATTGGAAAGTATGTACTTCATTTGAAGTCGGGTTTTTTTTTGTTAAAATTTTAGATGACTCATGTTTCGAAGGAAGGCCGGTCTCGCTAGTTACTGATAAAGGATTAAACATTAAACCTGGGTCGATATTAGGGCTTGAATATCGAAATCTCGGAATCTCGTAATATCGGAATCTCGGACCGTTTGATCCGATATTACAATTCCGATACTGAGTGGTCCGATATCGTAATATCGGAATCAGTTTTTTATCTGTGGAGTGGCGCACAATTCGAAATTCAAATAAATTTTATTGGAAAGCCGTGTTATTTTAAATTCAAATTCAGCCATTTGTTTAAATAGTTTTTTATTTTTGTGAAATTGTGGTAGTTTTTGGCATCATGGATAAACTGAAAATATGTACAATTTTCAAATATGAAATTTCCTACGTGGAAATACCGCTGCGCAAACAACACGAAACATTAACGACTTTCACGGGCCTAACACTGCCTACATAAACGCGGTCCCTTATTGGTTCAATCGTTTTAAATCTGGAAGTTTTGAGTTGAAAAACAAGCCTCGCGGTCGGCCGGACCATTGTCAACAAGGACGAATTGAAGGCGATAGTGGAAGCGAATCTAACTCAATCTATGGTTGAGCTGGTTGCGGGCTTTGTAATTAGTATCAAAACAACATTGAAACACTTGCGTCAAATCGGAAAGATAAAAAAGCTAGATAAGTGGGTGCCACACGAACTAAGCGACCAACAGTGAGACTTGCGCGTCGAAGAAATCGGAATAATCGGCATAGAAACGGGGGAATTCTAAATCGAATTGTTACCTGCGATGTAAAGTGGATCTTGTACGACAACCGCAAGCGTTCATTTCGTTGGGTGGATCTGGGTACAGAACCTAATCAGTGCGCTAAAAAAAAATTCTTATAGGAAGATGATGGTGACTGTTCGGTGGACCAGTGCCGGACTTGTACATCACAGCTTATTACTGAATGGCACAACACTGACGTCAGATGTCTGTTGCCAAGAATTGCAAACAATGATGGAGAAGCTCGTAATTCAACAACCAAGACTGATCAATCGCTCTTCCCCATTGCTTTACCACGACAACGCGCCTTCACGACAGATCATCGCAAAGCTACAAGAGTTACAGATGAAAGCTCTCCTTCACCCACAGTACTCATCGGACCTTGCCCCAACAGATTCGTGCTTTTTTCAAAATTTTGACAATTATTTAAGTTTAACACCCGAGAGGCAGTACAAAACGATTTCGCCGACTTCATCACCTCCAGTCCGCAGACTTCTACAGTAAAGGGATAAAGAATCCATCCCATCCCATTCATCAGCCATTCGAGGTCCACTGCTGGACATAGGCCTCCCCTAACTTGCGCCACTCTGACCGGTCCTGAGTCTTATGAATCCAGCGGATGCCCGCTGTCTTCTTCAGGTCGTCAGTCCATCTGGTCGCGGGGCGTCCTATGTTCCTTTTTCCGAGACGTGGGCGTGGACGACAAGATATGACGCAGTTTCCCGAACGCAGCCCATCTGAGTTGGATTCTACGAGTGACTTCTTTCTCGAAGTTGGACTTAAGTACCCATCTGGATCACTTGTCCCAGGTAATTGTATTCGTCTACAACTTCGAGAGCAGCGCCGTCAACAACAACCGGTACGGGTGTGACATGGACATTCGACATGATTTTCGTCTTGTCCATGTTCATCTTAAGACCCACCCGTTGTGAGGCGTTGTTCAAGTCCCCGAGCATTGTACGAAGTTCTTCCAGGGAACCCGCCAGGATGACTATATCATCGGCATATCGCCGATCGGCATATCGGTGTATTGGCAAAATTGTATAGATAATTTGGGCCAGTATTTTGATTAGCTAAAATAAAAAAATACCAATATTTTTATATTTTGAAATTTTCATACAAATCTCCAATTTCATACGTAAAGACCTAATATATGCCACGAGGTATGGTCGACTAGGCCATAAAATTGAGCAAGTAATTATATTTTAGCTACCTGTGAAGCACGCGGTAGAGCACTTTCATCTTTAAGCAAATTCCTGTTGCGAGCCTGCTCTGCTTATTGCACAAACAAAGAAAGTGATACAATAGCTATAATAGTTCTATCTATCTCACTCACACTTTTATTTTTTAAATCTTGCTTATTCGCAAAACGGATAAAATATCGCTTCATTTAGTATTTAGTTGGGTTCGTAAACTTGCTAAGTTTTGTGCTAAATTAAAGAATTGTGTTTAAAACATGTTTTTATTGTACTTAATGCAACTTTTTTACTAACATTTGCAATTTATAAAGTATATGTACAATTCCGATATTAATATCGGAATTCCGATATTGAGATCTAATATCGAAAATCAATATCGGAATTGAAAACCTTCCGATATTACAAGCCCTAGTCGATATCTGGTGACGGCGATGATGTCGCCCACTAGCGTCAGCTCGTGGAAGATACGATTTCGATGATTCTTTTTTTATTGGAAAGTATGTACTTCATTTGAAGTCGGGTTTTTTTTTGTTAAAATTTTAGATGACTCATGTTTCGAAGGAAGGCCGGTCTCGCTAGTTACTGATAAAGGATTAAACATTAAACCTGGGTCGATATTAGGGCTTGAATATCGAAATCTCGGAATCTCGTAATATCGGAATCTCGGACCGTTTGATCCGATATTACAATTCCGATACTGAGTGGTCCGATATCGTAATATCGGAATCAGTTTTTTATCTGTGGAGTGGCGCACAATTCGAAATTCAAATAAATTTTATTGGAAAGCCGTGTTATTTTAAATTCAAATTCAGCCATTTGTTTAAATAGTTTTTTATTTTTGTGAAATTGTGGTAGTTTTTGGCATCATGGATAAACTGAAAATATGTACAATTTTCAAATATGAAATTTCCTACGTGGAAATACCGCTGCGCAAACAACACGAAACATTAACGACTTTCACGGGCCTAACACTGCCTACATAAACGCGGTCCCTTATTGGTTCAATCGTTTTAAATCTGGAAGTTTTGAGTTGAAAAACAAGCCTCGCGGTCGGCCGGACCATTGTCAACAAGGACGAATTGAAGGCGATAGTGGAAGCGAATCTAACTCAATCTATGGTTGAGCTGGTTGCGGGCTTTGTAATTAGTATCAAAACAACATTGAAACACTTGCGTCAAATCGGAAAGATAAAAAAGCTAGATAAGTGGGTGCCACACGAACTAAGCGACCAACAGTGAGACTTGCGCGTCGAAGAAATCGGAATAATCGGCATAGAAACGGGGGAATTCTAAATCGAATTGTTACCTGCGATGTAAAGTGGATCTTGTACGACAACCGCAAGCGTTCATTTCGTTGGGTGGATCTGGGTACAGAACCTAATCAGTGCGCTAAAAAAAAATTCTTATAGGAAGATGATGGTGACTGTTCGGTGGACCAGTGCCGGACTTGTACATCACAGCTTATTACTGAATGGCACAACACTGACGTCAGATGTCTGTTGCCAAGAATTGCAAACAATGATGGAGAAGCTCGTAATTCAACAACCAAGACTGATCAATCGCTCTTCCCCATTGCTTTACCACGACAACGCGCCTTCACGACAGATCATCGCAAAGCTACAAGAGTTACAGATGAAAGCTCTCCTTCACCCACAGTACTCATCGGACCTTGCCCCAACAGATTCGTGCTTTTTTCAAAATTTTGACAATTATTTAAGTTTAACACCCGAGAGGCAGTACAAAACGATTTCGCCGACTTCATCACCTCCAGTCCGCAGACTTCTACAGTAAAGGGATAAAGAATCCATCCCATCCCATTCATCAGCCATTCGAGGTCCACTGCTGGACATAGGCCTCCCCTAACTTGCGCCACTCTGACCGGTCCTGAGTCTTATGAATCCAGCGGATGCCCGCTGTCTTCTTCAGGTCGTCAGTCCATCTGGTCGCGGGGCGTCCTATGTTCCTTTTTCCGAGACGTGGGCGTGGACGACAAGATATGACGCAGTTTCCCGAACGCAGCCCATCTGAGTTGGATTCTACGAGTGACTTCTTTCTCGAAGTTGGACTTAAGTACCCATCTGGATCACTTGTCCCAGGTAATTGTATTCGTCTACAACTTCGAGAGCAGCGCCGTCAACAACAACCGGTACGGGTGTGACATGGACATTCGACATGATTTTCGTCTTGTCCATGTTCATCTTAAGACCCACCCGTTGTGAGGCGTTGTTCAAGTCCCCGAGCATTGTACGAAGTTCTTCCAGGGAACCCGCCAGGATGACTATATCATCGGCATATCGCCGATCGGCATATCGGTGTATTGGCAAAATTGTATAGATAATTTGGGCCAGTATTTTGATTAGCTAAAATAAAAAAATACCAATATTTTTATATTTTGAAATTTTCATACAAATCTCCAATTTCATACGTAAAGACCTAATATATGCCACGAGGTATGGTCGACTAGGCCATAAAATTGAGCAAGTAATTATATTTTAGCTACCTGTGAAGCACGCGGTAGAGCACTTTCATCTTTAAGCAAATTCCTGTTGCGAGCCTGCTCTGCTTATTGCACAAACAAAGAAAGTGATACAATAGCTATAATAGTTCTATCTATCTCACTCACACTTTTATTTTTTAAATCTTGCTTATTCGCAAAACGGATAAAATATCGCTTCATTTAGTATTTAGTTGGGTTCGTAAACTTGCTAAGTTTTGTGCTAAATTAAAGAATTGTGTTTAAAACATGTTTTTATTGTACTTAATGCAACTTTTTTACTAACATTTGCAATTTATAAAGTATATGTACAATTCCGATATTAATATCGGAATTCCGATATTGAGATCTAATATCGAAAATCAATATCGGAATTGAAAACCTTCCGATATTACAAGCCCTAGTCGATATCTGGTGACGGCGATGATGTCGCCCACTAGCGTCAGCTCGTGGAAGATACGATTTCGATGATTCTTTTTTTATTGGAAAGTATGTACTTCATTTGAAGTCGGGTTTTTTTTTGTTAAAATTTTAGATGACTCATGTTTCGAAGGAAGGCCGGTCTCGCTAGTTACTGATAAAGGATTAAACATTAAACCTGGGTCGATATCTGGTGACGGTGATGGTGTCGCCCACTAGCGTCAGCTCGTGGAAGATGCGGCCGATGGAGAGCAGGTACCGCTTGGAGCTAGCGGTGGGCGGCGCGCCGCAGTGCGTCTCCATCACCTCACTCTCGTTCACACCCACTATAAGTTGGAACCCCTGGAAATTGGGATGATGATGCTATTTTCTAGATCCACACGTTGGACGAGTAGCATTGGAGCCAACGTTGGCACTAACGTGTGGAGCCGGCCTTAGGAATTTCATTTCATAGATTCAATTTAAAAACAAAAATTGATAAATAAAAATCATTATCAAATTTCCCACCAAAAATGTCACGTGACGTCACTGAACTATATTTAATACTATCGGTCTACTGAAGTTTGTTGAACTTCCATATAAAATACGAGCAATGATGTCGTAAGCTCAAAATGGCGTTTGAGGTCACGTGACAGTGAGTACTTTTTTTAACATTTTAAATTAATTATTTTTAATTTATTGGGATTGATTACGACAACATCCCTATGATACGAATAACATTTTTTTTGGATTTGCCGGCAATTTCAATACCGGAATTTTCTGGAATTCAAATGAAAGTACCGGATTGACAATCAATACCAGGTATTTAAGCTTTATATGCGATCGCGTACAATGCATAGAGCAAACTGCAACTCAAGGAATATTGTCTTTTTTAGTTTGCCCGCAAGCATTAGCTTGCATTAGCGATGTGGATTACCACATCAGAATCGTTTCAGTAGTTAATACTTTAACATACAGAAGTAAATTGTTTCGTTACTTTGGCAAGTCTACAGCACAATCCTGATGTTTCGTTTTCATTCAACAGTTTAATAGTTAATTATACCCTGTGCTTGGTATAATTAAATTCTACTTTCATCTATCTGTTCTAGTGCAGACTGTAACTTTTTGTTCACGCTTGTCTATTCCGTGATTAAACCGCAAAATACGATAACATACAGCACAAACAAACATAAATTAATAAATGTACAGACCTGTGCTAATCGCTGCGACACTAGCTCCTTAAAGACCTCAATAGTAGTGAGCGGTTCCTTGTAAATAGCTCTATTTTGTGCGAAATCTGCATTCACATCGTCCGGTAACAGGTAGTAGTCAGACACTAAGTAGTCGTTTTGCAACGAACGCTTGTCTGGGAAGTAGTCCGTAGTTATTGGAAGACAAGCAGGAATGGTAAGCGATTTCCAATCCACACCTGCAGGAGAAATTGGCTTTAGTGTTAGATAAAATAAGAGCCATTTTGCATTACAGCACAAGTTCAAGCATCTACTTTATTGTGTGTAGGTTATTTACATACAGGTTAATGAGACTGAGGGGTTAGTTATACAAGGTTTTAGTAGCCAATTTTAAAATCACCTGAAAATTATAGCACTTTGATTAATTTATAAAATCTGTATTATAAGAACACAACATCAAACGCTGAAAAAGGACAATAAAGCAGGACGCTTATAAAATGAAATTATTCATAAAAATTTAAATAATAATTCTATAATTAGTAATAAATTAATTTCTAATTAAATTATATTCTATAAGTTAAAAATACTTCTAATACAAATGAATATGTTTGATATTCTCTATCTATTATGGTTGAAATTATTATTATTACTATTTATTTATCATGTTACTTTGTTTAAGGTTTACAAGATCTATAACATAGCAAACAGGCATGCATTTGACTATGATAAATACTAGCTTCGAATTATAACGTGAAAGAAGGCTGCAATATATCGTTACTCATGACAATGGTTAGAACGTGTAAGAGCGTGTTAGCAATGCCGCACCCTTCAGGCCTGAACAATCTGAATCCCCTATTTCTTAGCGAATCTACTATCTAGCAAACCAATTTTCAACGCAAAAGCTGCGACACTTACATTCTGCCGTGAAATAAAATACATAATAATATCGAATTTGCCAACTCTATTCATATTAAGCAATTAGCACTTTGCATAGTAGAAACAACCCCCAAGAGTATTATTGTTACTTATATCGATATAGACAGGGTTCGCAATAACTATTCGATGCAAATCCAATGAATGTGATATCAAACCTATGGCTCGGTTCGCTACGGCCGCGATCGTTCCAACCAGATTGAAGTTATGGGTCAATGCGGCGATTTCATGAAAAATTAAAATGTAAATACCATAGTTTAGTTATGAGTACATGATATGGTTACATGATATGGTTGACGAAATCTGTTATTATGATTTACATTTGCAATAGTGCATACTACAAATAGGTAAATTTTACTTTTACAATGAGTATTGGGTTATTTAAATTTTAAAGTAGGACAATGACTATAGTTAAAAGTAATGTTATTGTGACAATTTTACAACGAAGATTTAACCCGTATTGACTTATAACCTGAAGGGATGAGGGGTGCCATCTACGGCCAGAACAATGCGGTGTGATAACGCACCACAAAAACGATGTGGTAACGCAAAAACTTTGTCGCATACCGCATAGTACGTTATCAGAAATTTCCACGCGTTTGCGCGACTTCGTAAATTTTTGCTATGCGTTGTCGCACCGCAAGAACGATGACGTACCGCAATGCGATGCGTTGTCGCAACGCAAACATTTCATGACATACAACATCGTTCGTCGCCGGAAATATCCACCCTACGTTATGCGACGTCGTAAATTTTTGGGATGCGTCATCGCACTGCATTGTTGTGGTCTTGTCCTTAGATTTTTATCATCTCCTTATTTGAACCCAGGTCATCATTATTTGATTTTTACATGAAAGCTGTAGGTACAATGCAAGTGAAACATCTGTAAAGTATTAGTTGTGAGTGTGAAAATATTTATTCACACTTAAACACTGTGTTTAACTGTACACGAATTTCGAAAACTTTCAATTCGTACCTAATAAATCAGAATTATGTTGGATTCGTCGTTATTATTACATACAAAAATGTACTTTTGTTAAAGTAGAGTCATTAGTTATAGATTTTCTATCGATTGAAGAAAAATCAATTGAGCTTCTTGCCGGTTCTTTTCAACAGAACTGTACTGCGAATTACTCTTTTCGGAAAAACGAAAATCATTTCTGTTCATCATCAAACTGTGGTTAACGTGTTCCACTGCGCTTAAAAAATTCTGATAACAATGACAGATCAGTGTTGACAGTCTGTATCAAGCGCCATCTTCACATTTATCTTAAAAAAATTGTATCGAAAAGTGGAAAATCTCAAACCACCTTTGGATTATTGCCTTTCAAATGAAACCATTTTGAGGCATACCGGTTGGATGGTTTCAGAGTCTATAAAGAACATCTGTACAAAAAAAAATGTGTTTTATATATTTAAAATATTATACTAACCTGTGGTAAGCGCCGGGGTCCACTCCTGTTCCCCAGTGGCCCCCCACAGCAGCGCCAGAGACGCGTTGTTGGTTGTGTTTGTTGTCGAGGGGGGCCCCAAAGCGGTTCCTAGGACGCTTAGAGCACCAGACGCACTTATTACTCGTCTGCGGCTCATCATATTACCTGAATATGTATTAAAAATCTTCAGAAAATATATTAATACGTTACATAAGTTAAAAAGTATAAAAGGCGATGAAAACAACGCAAGTACGCACGCTTACACACACACATACACGCACATATATATACACATAAACAGTGAGAGAGAGAGTGAGTTACATTACATACGCTATTATGTAATAATATTGTGTGGGCATGTATATGCCCACACTTTTTGCACTGATTTAATATGTTGTATATAGCTATTAAGTTTCTCATTATAAGTGACAATGTACATATAATAATTAATAATATTATGTCTTATGAGAAATAAATAATCTTTAAACCGAATATGCACTCAGTTCTCTTTACTTTTACTCTTTCAGATTTAGTAGTATAAACATTAATCGGACATTTAAGTAGTTGTAAAAATGTCGAATCGCTAAATGTTGAATGTTTCCTTTTTTTATAATAACTTTAAAGTTTAAACCTTGAAATCATTAACTTTAACAATAATAGTGATTTTAATAAAACATTAAAATGTAAATATTATAGTAGATAGATAGTAAGTGGTTAATAACAATAGTAATAATTTCCGTAATTTGATCTCATAAAATAAATGTAACTCATTGAAGTATAATGACATAGAACAGACATCTCGAACAAAATGTGTGTCCCGCCCGGGAGGGTCGATTTTCAAAATTGAGCCCCCGTTCTCCTTTCAAAACTGAACGAATCCATTGAAAATTGAAGTCACGTGGCGCCAATGCATTTGGACATACATGGTGTTCGCGGTGTCTGTTCTAAACGCTAGTAATAGTACTTCAATGATGTAACTCACCATCAACTTGATAGACGGGATGGTTGTTATTGATGGTGGTGGTTCCATTCTCTTTGGGCGTGTTGTTCTGGTGCTCCTCAGTCCTGGAGGCGGGGTCTCCCGCGGGCCGCGCTTGGTAGTGGTGTTGTTGGATCAATACTCCGGTAGGACCTGTACAATAGTCACTTGTATGTACCATAGCCTAGTTGGTAGGATGGAAGTTTGAAGGACAAATATGGCCGACTGATAACGTTAGTAACAGACAATCGATTGGGTTGGGAATGTTGGCATTAATCTATTAATTAGAATAATTGGTAGTTGATAGGACAAATACCTATAGCCAACTAATAATGTTAGTCATAGACAATCGATTGGCATGGGAACAAGTTGGCGATTAATTTACCGTCGATTCATTTAAATCGCATTTATCACAATTAAATACTTTACTGTCTAAGAGAAGTCTTGAGAGACTGTATTGTTTACAATCACCAACTAAACAACAACAACAACTCTTTATTGTACACCAATATACAGTGACATCTTATACTATTAATAGATATAATGGTACAACAGGCGGCCTTATCGCTTAAGAAACGATTTCTTCTTAGGGAAGAGGACACTTTAATAGACAAAGTAGAACAATCCCACACAAACTCACCCTTAGGAAATATGTGCGTCCATCGTCGTCTATTACTGGTGAGCTTGACAGTGACGTGTGAGGGGTCGAAGGGATTGATGAGCGCTCGGCCAGTGCGGATCACCGGCTTGTTGGTCGATATCGAACTCCGCGGAGATAGACGATTCATCGATATCGGGGAATCGGTCACGTCACTGCTCGATTCATTTACGCTGTATTTGTCTGGAACGTATCAGAAATTATTTATGATATTGTATCAGTTTAAAGAAACTTTATTTCTCATAAGATTTTTACATCACTTAAAATGAGAAAAATACTAAACTAAGTTACGGTTTGTGTCCGGCATGCATTCTGCATGTATGCATTCTTGTATGTGTTTTTTTTAAATTTTGTTCGTATCTAAGCAACATGATCTGACAAGTGATCTAGCCTGTAGCTTCCCACTAATATCAACATTCAATGTAAGTGTATGGTGTAGCGCCAATGAATTAATATCTATTCGTTCACTGTGTAGTGGCCCATTCACACATTGCCATGTTTAAAAATCGACTTTTTAAGAAAAGCGATGAATATCGATAAACTTTTTTTAGCAAGCAAGCACATAGGTGATTTTGAATTTGGTGAATACATTACAATAGAAACGATGTACACACATGAGTTTTTGAATTCGATAGTGCTTCAAAATGTAAAATCGTTTGGGGTAAAAAAATTATTTCAAAAAAAGTGACATGAAAGAGGTCTTTAAGTCTCAACGACGAAATATGCGCGATTCAGCATGCTACGAGTCACACAAAAAATATAATGTTTCTGCCATTACTTAGATGGGTATCAAATATAATATATCTTATTGTTCTACAATAAAAACAAACTTACTGGAACTATTCAAAATGTCTCCGAGACTATGATGAATATCAGGGTCCGAGTTCCTGAGGTGTATGGCGGGAGGGCTTTTTCTACTGATGCCTTCTAAGCCCGCTACTGACTTCTTCTTCGTCCGTGGAATTCTTTCCCTTTGTACGCTGTATGTGAAACAAAATGTATTGAATTGAAAAAACTGCCTATGCATAAGGTGTGATGTTGTATGTCCTATACATATATGATAAAATTATTTCTGATAAAATAATAAGAAATTAACTGAAATACGAGCCATAATCGAATTATACCCTAATGTTTAAATATTCAGGTTTAAAGCATTTCATTTTGATGGCTCTTGTTAGATATGTTCCAAGTAAGTGTCGGAAATTAATTATATGTTTATTTATTAATAACAAGTTTAAAGGAAATAAATTTTACCATGTACTATGAACCAATGGCAGTTGAAACACCTGCGCATCATACGCATCATAGTCAAAAATAGAATTATGCATGTAGTCATCATCCTTTAACAGTTTCCCTCCTTTCTCGTCTTCATACATCTTCTTCAGAGGATCCTGACTTTTCCTTGGCGGCAATTTGATCCTCGGAATGAAGTTTGAATAAGCCACCTTCTTATTCGTCGAATAGAAAGACAAGTTAATCCAATGAGGCATGGAGTAGTCATCTATTGAGTTCACGTTACTGTCCTTATTATGAAATTTTAGCAATGGCACTGCATGTAATGGTTGCTCTCCAACACAGACTAAGTCACTGCCCACACCATTGTCTATTATCCTCTGTTTAGTGACATTGGTCAGTTCTCTGTCCACTTCGAATACACCCACACCTGGTGTGATGACCACGCTAAGTTGACCCGTACGGTCAAAGCATCTGTCCAAGTAATGTTTTTCGAAAACTGAAAGTATATAAGCCCAGGTTACAGATCTCCTGATACAAAGGCCTGTACAGCTCGATACCCAAATATTTGGACGACAAAATCAGCTTATAAGAACAATAACAATGATTTAAAATGGTTTTCATTAATCTCACATTATTTCCACGCAATATCTAGATAATAATATTGCTAACAATTTGATTGTTACAGAGACTTACAGAACAAGTTCATAGTATATTATAAATTGAGAGCGATTACCATTTAAACTCATATTGAGAACTTCAAGAAAATTTCCTTGAGCTGCTGTCGAATTGATTGCTGTAGGTATTTCTATGTTGGGCCTTTCATGGTATTGCAAAACTATTTTTTGATAGTCCGTAAACAGTCTTCTTAGTTGTAAAAGAACATTTGACCAGTCTTCATACCTTTCATTTTGGACTGCCACTCTGTAACAATATGAATCTTATATTTACTATACTACTATTATACTTAATTAATTAGTTTTTAAGAGTGTTAGATATAAAAAATTGTAGGACACTATACATTAGTTAGCTCAAATTTTTTTTTATATACTTGAATAAACATTATGATACCTTACCATGTATTTGTGTATGATTTGTTAACATTTAAATGTTTAAATACAATATGTTTATATAATATTTCAATGGTACCTATAAAAGTCTTCATAAAATCTGCCCCTATAATCTTTTTGTAAGCATTCCTTCATGTGCTGCGGAAATTCTTCCAAAGATTTGGCTTTATAAAAGGTTCTTGAAAACAACACAATTGTTACTTCATGATTGCTTCCATTTTTCTGTAACAAAGTGAATCACAGTTTAGTATTTCTGAAGTCACAATTTAAACAAAAATTTACCATTAATACTAACTTTAATCATCCAGTGGAAAAAGATTACTTAATTTTTACATACCCTTTTTTTCTACCTTTTAGGGCAGAGAGTTTTAGATACAAAAGTAATATATTGTTAAAAGTTGCTATATAACATAATTAACACAATTTATTGTCCACTAGAGTAATAAAACTAAGCAAAGATACATTACATACCTTCCATTTTGCAAATAGATCTGCCAGAAAACCATTAACAGCCTTTTCAAAATATAAATCTCCATGAATGTCAAAGTCCCACATTTCTGATGACATTTGAATGAACAAGTACACCATGGAAGTTGAAGATCTGAATACTATCTTAGTGTCCTCGGTGATGACTCCGCAGGCCACCCTGTCTCCTTGTGACCACATCTCATAAACTTGACACCTGATGGCTCCACTGCAGTACTCTATTTTTTTGTTTAAATATACACAAGTACTGACCTGCAAGTAAAATAAATATATAGTTTATAGGAGACATGAACAAACAGACAAAGTTTTCACAAATAGCATGGTATCAATAGGACACATAAACAAAGAGGCAGAAAGTTTTCACCAATAGCATAGTTTTGCATTTTAACAATAAAATAAATAAGTTTTGCATTTTCACAATAAAATAAATAAGTTACAAGGCCTATGAATAAGTAAACTATTCAATTGTTTAAGCAATATAGCATACAAAACACTGCAAAAACCCAAATAAATTAAATTTTGTCTAATCTAGCAGAGACAGAACATCGGAGCATGTTCTTATTAATGTTAATGTAAGTCAATGTATCACACAACGGCACCATCTAATATGCATGAAAATTACTTACTAGTTTCACAAAGGAAGAATACTTTAATATCTAAATACTTACTAGATGGTTTTTCAGACGCCACATTTCTGATCTTCCCATATATTGCTCCTTAAATGTGAGCTCCACGGAATCCAAGGCAACATCTGCCACATTGACCTTATTGACATACACATCAGCAAAAGTCCTCAGTTGAAATGTTGTGGCTATACTTTGTTCAACGCTTATAGTATCTGAAAGGATATTTAATGATGTTGCGATAAATATAGGCTATTTGTCATATCAACATCATACAAAATCATAATGTATCACGACAATAGTGGTGATTTATGAATTCTCAACACAAATGCATGCCTATAAATGTAATTTAAGACACAAGGTGGCTAAAATCTAAAAGTTTACAAATTTTTCCTTTACAAAGTTTATCCTTTATAATTGTAAAATTAATATGACAATTCATGATCAATAATGCAAATATAAAATTATCAGCATTACTCACCTCTGCCCCGACCCGATACATCAACTTTGTTTACTTGTAATAATAATCTTGGATAGTCATTTTCTGGATGATAAATTTCAACAATGTCTTTCTCTTCTAAGCCGGGGTACTCCTTGAGGTTAATGATCAAATCCGCAGCTATATAAACGCAATAAATACATTATTCAAAACATCGCTTTAGATTACAAACATTGAGTGGAGAAAACGTAGAATGTACTTACAGCTGAAACTTGACTGGTGAACAATTAATTTAAAGGATTTCATTTTTATGTGAGCGTGACTTAAGAGGACTTCTTTTTTCTCATTATTATACAGTATACTTGGTAAAATACTCAAATAAAAACTATTTAACACACAACTCAACGCAATCTTTTTACCAAACAACCATAAAAATAATAATAATACTTGACGTTTGACAAATGACAATTGACGTGACATTTGACTAGCGATGGGAATTATAGTTATTTTTATTTCACGATAACGTCGTGAAATTATTTATTTTTGTCACTGTTATATCGCCAGTGATAAATCACCCGACCGTCATATTTATTAGTGACAATTATTTCATATTTTGTTCAATCGGTTACATGTCGCAGTTATAGTGATTTGTCACTTGATTCACTTATTCACAGTGTTGGAATATTTCTTAAAAAATTCGATTAGGGAGCACTTCAATAACGTGTTAGAGCACAAAAATATTTTTTTTAGAATTAGTGTCTGTCTGTTTGTCTATCCGAGCATCAGATGAAAACCCGTTAACAGATTTTGATGAAAATTGGTAAAGTTGTTAAGGTCATATTTTAGGATAGGTACTTTTATCCCGGAAAAGGAGATGTTCAAAAGTAGTCCTTTATTCCAAAGAAATTTGTGCAGCCGTAATTTATATTTCATTTGAAAGCATATTTTCTAATCTACTTGAAATTTTAAGACGTATATTATATTGATCCTCCATATTTTTGAAAATTGATGAAATATGTTCGTCATAATTTAAAGGTGGAAAGGAACGCAAAGGTTTTTTCTTTCTAACAGTTACATACATCCTTTTCACGAATTATGAATATACCTGAGGTCCACCTATTATATTATTATGTTTTCAATACGTAACTATTATATTTAACGTTATAAATTGGTGTTGTAAATGTATTAAATAATAACATTAATTGTAAACCAAAATCATAAAACGAAACGACATAGATCCTAATATGATATTAGTAACTGTCACTGTAGTGTCAAATGTCAATCAATCAAATTAAATTGTCAAATGTCAATATTGGACAACTATTTTTAAAATGTAATCAAAACCATGGATATATTACTCCATCTGGATCACTGACTTTGTAGAGGAACCTGAAGATCGATGACGTTATACATATACGAAGGACTATTCGACCAATCACATAATTGGATGAGGATTGAGGTTGTCCTTCACAATTGTAGGGTCCACACTTACTTAGAAAAGCTGTGTACTATATTAGTATGGTTCTTCAAAATGTATTCTATTGGTAATTTTTCTGGTGGTAAGAATTATAATATTGAAATAATACATTTTATTAGAAATTCTTCAAAATTACCGAATTTAATTTACAATACAAAAATGGCCCTTCTGATATGACGTCATCAATCTTCAGGTACCTCTACAAAGTTACTTATCCAGTTAGAGTAATACATCCATGATCAAAATAAAATGTCAACGTTAAATCATCACTCAATGTCACTGTCAGTGTCAGATTAGAGTTGCCAGAACTTAAAAGTGCTCAGTGTGGCAAGCTTTTTATCTATCTATGGAAATTCAAAGACAAATAAAAAAAAGAGGATCCTTTTTTATTTTCACAACTTTGTCACAATCGGGATAATTTTCACTTTCTCCACATCCAAGTTTTTTTTTTGTACAAATTTAGGACCAGCCCCCATATATTTTTTGAATATCTCCTTTAAAGTTTTCCATGGGAAACGGGATGAAAGTTTGTATGGAATACTTTTAACATAACGTAAAACATAATTTCCGTATGCGAAGCTGCGGGCAACAGCTAGTTATTATGATAAGCGAGTAAGCTATGAGATCTGTAACCTACTACAGAGCTTCTGTCCTATTCAAGAGAGGCTACTCTCATGTTTGCTACAATTGACTAGTGTATTTAATTCCTACATTGTATAATAAAGGTATTTAATAGTGGAAATATTTATGATTACATACATTACCAATGTATTACAAAAAATATTTTAGAACAGAGAAAATACACTGGTATCGTCCATGGATATATTACTTGAGTAACATATCCATGTTAGAGTAATATATCCATGGTATGGTCTAAGCAGGGAATAGACAATAAAGCAATATTATTAGTTCTTCACTATCTATGGTTCTTCAGCAATCAAAAAATAATGTTGTTTTGTGGAGGACATAGAACAATGAGAAATTGAACAATCATATTATAAGCTTAAAATAAGACGTCCGTAAATCATGATGCTTTTATAAGATATGGTGGTAGTTTATTATATTAATACGATTACGAGTGAAGTAAAATCTCACGGTATCACGACTATCACGAGTCACGACTTGATTTAAGCATTATAAACAATTTCAACTTTCAAGTACCTACATACATAGTTCTATAAAAACCTTATCATGTTTAAAATAAGACTTATTTTCATTTGAAGTTTTTGTAACGTAGCATTATTTACCTGAGCAAGTTAAAAAAATCAGACAAACTAAAGTCTAATGACGTTCAAAATAAGATGCAATTTCACTTAAACAAATTCTTTAAGCTGGTGGCACTGTGTCGCTCAAATCACAAATATTGCTTTCTCTCTTTCGCACGATGGAATTCTGTAAAATATAATGTAGCTTGGCCGCGCGGCCGGTGACTCGCGTGATATGGAGCCGTAAAGTTATATCACGCTCGTGATATGTAACAGGGCGTTCCATTTAATGTCACTCACGTGCCACGTGAAATTTTTTTCACGAGTTATATAACTAGTGATGCGTGAAATGTGCCATGCCTACATTTGACCTTGAGTACAGATATAATACAAGCGATGGACAAACACAGATAGCTCAAGCTCAAGAACCTTAATGTACAAACTGGACCCGAAGCTTCGAAAAGCTAACGGAAGATGAATCACATGACTGGATGAATATTTTTATGATCCAGATAGAGTAATGTATCCATGGTATTATTCAACTTTGATTTTTTTTATATCAGTATAAAATAAAATCATATGACATGTCCTGGGACTATAAATAACATGGACACAATACAACCAATCACAGGCTGGATTAAAGTGTCTTTCATAATAATTATAAAAATTATAATATTGAATTAACACATTTTGTTATAATTTTTTCAAATTTATCCTTGTCATAAAAACTAATGTTTTTATATTATTATTTTTGTATAAGGTGATAATATTTATTACGGTTAATTTCTTTTATTTTAAGTGCAGCACATATAAATATAAAAATATTTTAAAACAATCGAATGATATATCTTGAGACTATACATAACATGGACTCAATAGAAAATGGCCATTCCATTGTGACGTCATCCGTCTTCAAATACTTTTACGAAAATATGTATCCAGTTAGAGTGATATATCCATGGATCTACCATAATCAACTTCGATAGTACCGTAACAATTTTTAGTGTTTCTACAAGTTTAGTGTTTGTAGTACATTTTACTATATTTTGACCCACACAAAAATCTGACTTTAGTAAGAAAAAACCTCAAATCTTATACAATCTGCCGTATTTTATAATAATCTACGGTATTTTACGGGAGAATCTACCGTGACCCAGTTTTTGGACCTGGCAACACTGCACGTCATTTACATCACATTGTGACATTTGTGACATTCTTTGATTTCTTTCACCGTCCAGTGTTGCAAAAGTTCCCGATTTATCGGGAGATCTACTGATTTTAGCTATCGTCTCCCGATATCCCGATTTAGCGACCGTTTCTCCCGATTTTTTGCATTTTCTACCAATAACATAATATTTAAAGCTAAAAATAGAAAATAATGTTCTAAATACAAAATACAAAAGAAATTGAGTCACTCAGTGAAATTACAGAAGAATTTTAGGCAAGTGTAGTGTAGGTAGGTTACATAATTTACATTAATAGCATAAATTAGGTGATGGGCGATGGCTCACACAGCCATGTTCTAAAATATTTGTTCATACGTATTCAAAGTGTTGAGTTTAAAAATAATTAAAAAACACAATAACCCGGCTCTGTATATAATAAAATACTATAATAAAAAGGAAAAACAAGCCCAGTAAGTCTTCTTCTTCTTTATTAATATTAAAAGACGATAAAATTCTCAATAATTTCATTTCATTGAGGGAGTTAATAAATTAGCAAGAATGCTTGTTTAAACGACTTTGAATCGTTATATGTCCTAAACTTTTACTTTAAATGAAAAATTGTGAAGGGAACCTAAATATCATTTTTGAATACCTATTCAACGATAGCCCACTTGACTTAGTTCGTCAATATATTTTTTCTTTCATTTTGACAATTTGGCGTAGGAAGACGAATCAATTGATGTAAGAATATTCAAAATTGGTCAACACGTTTGGTCTCTACAATGCCATAAAGGAACAAACATACATAAAATTACCCTCCCTTGCGACGTGCAGTCGAGTAAAAAGATGATCAAACTAACTTGTTACAATTTTAATATTATAAATAAAGACATGTTTGCAAAAATGGCTAGTAACATGGTGCGAAGATGTTAATGTTAATAAATTTATTAATAGGTTATTTTTATGTATAAAAATTATTGTCATAATAACATAAAATAACTCTTGCTTTATTCAGATTAAGAATCTCCCGATTTCTCCCGATTTTTAGCTGGCAATGCTACCGATTTTTGACATTTCACTTTTGCAACACTGTCACCGTCACGTCATTCAGTCAGTTGTTTGTTGGTTGTTGTCGTCATAACGTTAAGTCGTTGTGCTAAAGTGTTTGTTTTCATGTTCACGAAGTAATACATAAACACTACGTTTCATGTTGTATTTGTCACGAATTTAAATATTTCGTTCGTTTCACAAATAATTATTGTAGTGTTATTTTTTTAATGTATGAATGTAAGCTGTACTGTAAAGTCAAATAATATACAATGAACTTGAGAGAATATAAACTATTTATTTCGTATCTAGCAATTCTATCTACCTTCCTTCAATTTCTATCGGGCATGTACGTGTCGAATTAACATAACATTGACTTATTTTGTTTAATTTTAATGAAACAACAGTACACTGTTTACAATATGATACTGTTATGTAGGATATTGACAATCTCATATTTTCTTCTTTTGCAGACTTATTTGCAAGCAATATGTTAATAAAGGAACAACAGGCGAAGCCACTGCGCTTCCGTTTATTTTGGGGGTGCTTTCGTACGTATCAGAAAAATATGAATAATGAGTGTTGTAGCAACCGCTAGAACGGCTAAAGTTTGTACTAAATTCTTAATTTTCAGATGCAACCTCTATCTTCTGTATGGAATTGCGAAATCAGACCAAATTATAATGTTTGTAAACATTATCGGCTTAACGCTGATGACGTCGTACGTGGTTGTGTTTTACCTTTACACTTTCAAGAAGTCATTTGTTCTACGACAAATACTAGCTACACTTACCATTGCTTGCTTCATTACTATTTATTTTTGGGTAGAAGTAGATAATGAATTGCTCATCATGAGATTAGGTAAGTTATTTTCGTCTCTATTGTTATAGAAGCTGTTAGCTTTTTTTATAGAACTGGCCAATGAACAAGTTGACAATCCACTTAATTATAAATGGCCACCTTCGCCTTTGCTGGATATCAAAGGCATCACTGATGTGTTGCTGACTAAGAAACAAAAGAGAGAAAAGTTGATTCCCAAGCCCCCATCAGGAACACGAGTCATTTGGCAGTTGACTCTAGCAAACAATAGCTAACCTAAAACAATACCTATTACAATAATAATTTAACATTATTTAATAATTATTATTGATAGTATAATCCATTTGTGAAGTCGTACCATCAAGTTGGTTGGCTTTTGTTTCCTCTTACAACACCCTAGGATACTGACATGTGATTGCATTCACTATTCTAAGCTGCTCCATTACAGCCAATAGTTCTCTCTCAATGTGTGTACCATGATAAAACATTAGCATGTTAAAACAAGACCATATTCCTCCTTATAAGTTTTCTTGTAAGAAAAATTCTAAGTTTAGGCTTAGTATTTTTGGGAATTAAGAGGGTGGCAAGAGACATGGTCAGTTATCCCCTTCACAATAAGCCCTTTCATTTGAAATCTTATTCAAATACATTTATTTTAAAAGTCGCCTGTTTGTTTGGTGTGAGTCAGTCTAATTTATCAGTAACCTTTATATTCATCTATCTTATTAGTTACAAATAATAGTAAGATTTAGTAACTAATCTAATCTAAAGATAATAATGTTATAAACAATCAGATTGAATTAATGTTGTGATTAATAAAATTATTTTTGTGGCTGATAAAACTTTTTAGTAAGTGGACTTACTGCTATAAGTATAGGCATAAAACTTGATCTTTTTGATAACAAATATTATTACTTCCTACTTCTGATTTCAAGGAAGAAGGGGCGTAATCCCCTCGAAATGAAAAAAAGCTATAGGAATTTAAACCCCGCTATAGAAATTTCAAATAAAAAAAATATTAAAAAAAATATTAAAGTAATAAAAAAAAATTATAGGAATTAAAAACACGAAGCCGTTCTCAAAATATCTACATGTCTCTACTTCAAGGAGAGGGGGGAGGTAAAGACATTCTTATGTAATATTTTATAAGCAGAAATTGATTTCTAATTTATGTATAGTGATGGATATTTTATTTCATAACACATTTTCAGTCTTTAGGTAATTAACTAAGATTTTCGCACTTTTTGATCATATGATTAAATAAAAAAGATGCTACGCTTTTTTCCTATTTAAAGTATGTACCTAAGACTTTAAATTATTTGAAAAAATGCTTATAATAGGTAACGTAAGATAAACCATTTGTGTCTAAACTACTGTGTCTGTCTGGCCATTTCAGAGGAGTGCAACCACAAACACTGTGACATGAGATTTTTATATAAATATTATTTTAATGCAATCAATTCTTTGTTGTTCCAGGTCTTCTGGCATGCTCCTTTACCCTGCTAATGATTGGGGCACCTATGAGCAAGCTATTATATGTGATAAGAACCAAAAACACAGATTGCTTACCATTCCCTCTAATACTGTGTTCTTTGTTTGTGTGTACGTTTTGGTATTTGTATGGTGTGATAGTCGAAGATTTGTTTATTATGGTAAGTTGAAAGATATCAATGTTATTATTTAAATGACTTTTACATATTTACTTTACCCATTATTAGGAAAATTTGCAAGTGATTTTGTTACAAAAGAGTAGTGTTCACATTAAAATGTAAAATGTTTGCGTTTGTGGAGAACCCTTTTTGTTTGGCACACACACACAGGTCCTAATGAGTGCTCAGGAAAGGAATATTTGTGTCCCTCCTAAGTGAGTTCAACATTTCTGGCTGCAGTTGTTAGTTAGTAGATAGCAGTCGGCTTTGCGAGCGTGTTTACTACAATAATAGAATACAAGCTACTAATTTGTAGTTGTTTATCAGTATTAATTTTACCCATAGTAGGTATATTTGATATCACTTTTAGCAGGTGTATGACTACAATCATAATCATTTATAACTATCTCACATGTGTACCAGTTTTAATATAATAACAAGTGACCTTTCTATTTAATTAACTTTTATATAATTTGTTTTAGGTGCCCAACTTCATTGGAGGACTTCTTGCCGCAGTTCAACTATCAGTTTTTGTTATAATTTCAAGAATAAGTTATAATCGTTTACCGACGAAAAGTATGGCAGCATAATGACCGAGAATTCTATTAGAGGAATATATTTTTGACTTCATAGGAGCTAAACGAATTTATTTATAAATAATTAAGATAGATAACGTAATAATTATGTTAGTAGATAATTAAATTCTATTTTGCCAGTATTTTTTATAACATAAATGAACTATATATGAAAGTAGTAGATTATACAAAAAATACTATTTAAAGTGGTGTAATACACAGATGATGAATAATAGTTTCATAGTTACATTACAGGTTATATCAGTCACCTCATAAACTTGTGATAAATGCATTTTTTGATCTCATAATATTAATCGGAGTCTCAAATTGTGCTACATGCAGTTACAAATGTAATATGTGTAAATGTGTCTGGATTTTGTTTGTTTTACAGATAGTAGAAAATATAATAATATAACAAACACATAGACATAAAAAAAAACAGACGGATTGTCAGCAACGAATTCAGTGAAGCACCCATAGTAATACCAACTCCTCTATTCGTACATGTATCACACGCACACATTGACACCATGCTGTTATTAATCCGCCGCCATTAGCGCGTTGGATTGGTCGGACCGCACTAAAAATTACGCACACATGGTAAGCGGGCGGCGTCACTCTCGATAAGACAAGGTGACTTCTGTTCTTTTTTTAAGTCTGTGAACAAACACTATGATTTTGACAGTTGCTAGGCAACCAACTTGAGGATATAGTATTGAGAATGGCCATTATTTTTGAGGTTTGTTTGAAGTAGTTTTACTTTTTGTTTGCTCCAAGAATAAATTCAGTTAATTTATTTTCGTCAGTGTACCTAGTTTTTATTTTGTTGAATGAATGAATATTTTCAGTTTATTATAGTTTTTTAAATACCTACTCATGAAATAATTGTTTGTTATATTGCAATGGTTCCTTTCAATTGTGCTATCATATTGTAGGGCTAAAACATTTAAACTAACTTTAATTAATTTTTAATTAAAGTTAGGTTTGCCTTTGTTGAATGGATTTTGGAGACAGCTGAGATATATCCATTAATAATAATAATAATACAGGACGGGTGCATATTGCAGGGTGTACGGTAAAACTCAAAAGAGTTTATGTTTACACCCTATTCATATGTTACTTTCTTTATTGTCAATGAAATAAATAAATAAAATAAATAAATAAAAATAAATAATAATAATAATAAACGCTTACACACTCATACTCCCATCCACAGTAGGTTAGCTGAGTCGCGGGTGGCATGGACGACACATATTATAACACATCATAACACTCATGACCCGAGTACAAATATTATTATATGTCACATACATAAATATCTGCCCCGGCCGGGAATCGAACCCGGGATCCCTCGCTTTGCAGGCAGGGTCGCTACCAATAGGCTACAAGGTCGCTATTTATAACTGCAGGATATATTATAAATATTTCGAGAAGATGTGTGTTGCGTTATAATTATAATTTTGAATTGGTTGAAAATGTTTTTTTGTAAGTAAATAATCTATTGGTTTACAAACTAGAATGTTGATAATAATATTTGTAACATAAAAAGCAAAAAAATTCAGTTAATAACATAAAGAATTTACGTCTGTGTAAAATTCTTCAGTAGTGACAAAATGACAAATGTATCAATACGAGTATAGTACACACTGCAGCCGCGAACTGCGCCATGCGGTATCTGCGATACCAGGAAACTGTCATAGACAAAATATGTTGCATCTCGATCTGTCTGCAATTTCCTTTATCTGTATCTTGATACATGGCTTATTATGCTATTGAAAAAAATGCAATTCGCAATTGCAGTGTGTAAAGGCCCTAAGTACCTAGATAAGTGGTTCTTATAAATGTAGGATTCATGCAGGTTGAATATTAAAACCCTACTAGTATTGCTTAAATAAGTGAGAATAAAAGAACATGAAAAGTAAAATATAGTTGGTTAAGTATAAATCTAACCTAAAGTGCAAATTATTTTTGTATTGTAAGTACCTACCTACTCCTGGACAAATAAAGTACCTAAGGAGATTAATGGTGTTTTACTGCTACATCTTTTGGCCTTTTCAAAAATATTGTGTTCTAAATTTGAATTTTGGAACAAACTAGTGTTTGTCTAGTCGAAATTCGTTGAAAACTTGTGTACCTACTTCCGGTAGAGCTTTAATTAATAGAATCATGAAAATTGTCAAGAACATTGAAACAGTAGTATAAATACCTTAATAAATTTGAGGAAACTATGAATTTCAATGTTAGGCATTTGGCTCTTGAAAGAAGCGTTGTACAGACTATACAGTAGGAGAGAGAGAGCGCGCAATATATTGTGTGTGTCACTTCAAACCGTCTGAAAATCACATCAATAGTTTTCCTCTACTGTCCTCTAGTGAAAGATCCATTCATCTTTTTTCACCAATGTTTGAAATGTTGGTTAGTTATAAAATCAGTGGCTGAATTAGTAAATTAGGTGGCGATGTATAAATAAGTGGGGCAAGAAAAAATAATTCTTTATTTGACGCTTTCTTTGGAATGTTCAGGTGGCATTTACAAAAAGGCGAATTAGTTTATTAAAGCCTTCTTATTTTCTCATTGGCTTAGTTATAAAATCAGAGGTTCTCAGAGGGAGAGGTACTGTCTAATAGACAGTAAAGTTGGCATTTAAAGTTGGAGCATATTATATTAGGTACTTATCTTGACACATATCTGAATAGCAACATTTCTAAATAGCTGGGTATTTTAAAATCATACTTAGTATAAAGAAAACATTAATTGATCTGTAAATCATTTTATGATGTTGTATATAAATAAACTTACGCAATATTTACAAAAAATATTTTCTATTCTCTTAAATAAGTATTACCCATTGAAATGGAATGCGCTGAATCGAGTGACTGGAGGGTAGTCTATAATTTTATTATCACATTTATTGTTATACCTACCTATAATTTTTTTACCTAATAAGTAGATAGGTTTAACTAAACTAAACTAGGTCTAAACTTTCCGCTTTATTTTGTCAACCTTTATTTTACATATTTTTTTACACACACAGAATCCTCGATCGTTTGGATTTACAACACAATAACCTTTCGAATTGTAAGCTGTTATAGCATCCATATAAGGAACTAAACTAAATTGGTCAGACTGTTTTTGTACAACAGCCTCATAACCAATATTACCAGGGTCCACAAGAAAGGCAACTACGTAGTATGTTTTATTTTGTACAGCATCTTCGTATGTATGACTTCTCAGAGCTGTTTTTATTTTAAATTTGTAGCATTCTGTGCAGTTCTGTGTTTTTGTATTCGTTGCTCTTTTATGTAATTGTTCTGAGATTACTTGTAAACTTCGAATAACATCGCGTTTCTTGCTATCGACAGGAATCATGTTATGGCAACTGCACCACTTTTCGTCTACTCCGGCGTCTTTACAGGTTCTGTGAGGTGACACTTTCTCAAACAAACTCGTACACAATGGGCATGCTTCTGATGTTGTGACTGCATTCGATCCCTGACTTATCTGTAAAATTCCTACCATTGTTAGATACAGGTCGTAAGGTGTGACTAGTCTTTCTTGATTAAATTGTAAATTCCTGTATTTATCTGGATATAGCTCCCTGAATCTCTTCGGCACCCAAACTTGAGACATCGGTAGGCGTTCTTCGTAATAAGACTCCACCGGGACCCGCATCTTTCCGAATCTTATCCCATGGTCACTAATAAATATTATAAATGTACTATCCATTACGCCGCCATTGTACATTTTGTCGAAAAATTCAAGAAAATCCTTATCGAATAGTGCAGGATTGTTAGCTTCGTTGTGACTGCAAGAATTTATCCAAAATAATCCGTAGAAATTTTCTTTCTTATAAGCTTCGGAAAACTGGTAGGCATAATCTAAAATATGATTTACTGATGTCATTTTCTTGGTGCAGACATAGTTTCCAGTAACAGTTTCACCAGTAAGGAAAAATGGTCTCATGTAATGGTCTGTCGGAGATTTCTGAAAACCGTCGTATTTAGAAAAAGTGTCGGGAAGGCTTAAATATTCTTCGCCGTAAGCCGTGGTGTAGCCAGCCTGCTTGAACTTGTTCCACAATAAGTATTTGCCACATTTATCCAATCCTTTGGCACAGGCTTTGTACATGGTTGAGCCGTTTTTTCCTGTTTGCAGAGACATTATGTTTGGAAACGTGTTGTATCCTACCTGTAGTAATAGGAAAACATAATAGGTAAAGGGTAATAAAATCGAATGTAGGTAGTGTGATTTCAATCGCAATAGTTATTAGTTAGGTATTGATAAGGTATACCTACATAATTATATTGTATATTGAGGAAAACTTAATTAAATATCTGCGACAAAAACATAGATATTACTATTGGTAAAACAGTTTTAATCATTGTTTTGCGTAGGTACAAAAACTATATCTACTTAGTAGGAAGGTAGGTACTAAGTAGCTGTTGCCCGCAGCTTCGCATACGAAAATTATGTTTTACCTTATTTGTACCTCTTGCAGAATTTTACGAGATAAAAATTTTCCTAAAATATGACCCGGAGTATTAGTAACAACTTTACCAATTTTCATCGAAATCCGTTCAAGGGTTTTCATGTGATGCCCGGAAAGATAGACAGATAATAATTCAAAAAAAAAATTTTTGTTCTCTAACACGTAATTGAAGTGCCCCCTAATCGAAATTTTGAAAAAATATTCAATGTACAGTTCAGCCCTTTGCAAAAGCTTTATACAATACAACTTCCATCTCTTACGATTTACACTAAGTATTAAGAATATATAGAAAAAAAAAATCTATTTAAATCTTTTTTTGTAATATTTTACCTTTTGATATCCTCGAAAATCTAGCCAACCATGTTCACGCAAATATTGAGCAGTCTTAGGCATACTGGACAGTAACCGTGCTCTTGACATTGTGTCTATGCCCAACACCAGAATATTCCAGGCGTTCATTTCAAGCTTTCTATGATTTTCGCCCGTTACAACCTTTTTCAGAAATATGTATGCATCTTCGTAAATACTCTTTGATTTTGCAAAACACGATATTGTGACAATTTCCTGCTCCAAGCGTATTTTTGATCCGTTTTGAAACGCTGTACACATCGAATATCTGAAAATGATTAAATTAACGCTATTAATTGTACTATCATCAGCGTATGAAATAGAATAAAGTAATTTTTACATATCTTACAGAAACAGATCGGTTTTACAGTACGAAATCCTAAATAATGCCCTAATGAAAGTTGTTAATTTTCCAAGTAGGGACTTACTGAAAAGAAAACAGGCAATTATGTAGATACCTTTTCAGAAAACTGTTCGGGCCTCTGTATCGGTAAAAAATTATACCTGAGATAATATTTAGGTACCTAATATACACATTTGAACCCATTACAGATTCGATTAAAATCTCTAAATTTTCAAACCGAAGGTGAAGAGAAACTACAGAAACCTGCACATGTGAGTTCTCCATAATGGTCTCATTTTCTCAAGAATGTGTGAAGTCTGCTAATCCTCACTTTGCTAGGTGGACTATGTCCTGTAGGTACTGTATCCCTCACGGAGAGCAGAGCAGACCGTAGTCCAGCAGTGAGACGGTCATGGGTTGTGATGAAATAGATTTAGATGACCAACTTTAAAAAATAGGAAATTTTCATTGTGTTACAATTTCGAATTTTTTCACTACCTGCTAACGCGATCGCAAGTATCATAAATATGATTATTATTATAATATAAAGGCGTTGCATTGGCAATTCCTCTGGTGTTGCTCATGTCCATAGGCGACGGTAACCACTTACCATCAGGTGGCCCGTATGCTTTTTCGTCTGCCCTTCAGGCTATAAAAAAAATAAAAAAATAAAGATAAAATTCTACACTAAAATGTAATTGTAAACTTACTCCAGTTCCTTTAATGTTATTTTTCCTGATACATTTTTCGGAGCAGCGAAACGAACGCAACAGTGATAAGTCTTTCCATTGCTGTAGATATTAATTTTCGCCTTGTCAATTTTCAATTCAATTTGGTTGTTGTCTATTCTCTTAACGAAAATAGCTCTCACGCCGCAGGATCGATTTAAAAAAGTTGATTCTTTAAATTTTAATGACTTCCCGTAGTTCGGTATGTAACATCCAGGAGTGTCAATTAAATATTTTTCCGTTCCTGATAAAAAAAAACTTGTTAAGGGAAAACATTAAACAACCTAAGTACTCTATTCTCTACTACTTGAGTACTGCAACCAATAGATTTTCTGTAACCAAACTTAAATAGCACCTCTGTGAGAATAAGCACTTTTGAAACATAAGATTGGTTGAAGCAACTTGCTTGTTAGCAGGATTCTGTCTCGGGGTGGTGTTCGACATGTTCTGATGACTCTTGAAAACGGGAATAAAGGTCGAAGCTTTTCTGAAGGTTCAGCGCGCATAATTTCAGAGTAGGTTCTTATCATCTAAATGATTTAAGCTTTTCGATGTAGGAATATAAGTAGGTACTTGCCTTTGAATGTGTTGTTGAATTTTTCTATGTCCTTGTGATCATTTTTAACAAATGCACTGCTTGCGAATGAGTATCCTACGTTAAAATTATTGTAGTAAATGAAACAAATTGGAATCCACGATGTTAATATAACTATTTTAGTGAATTTGAAAACAGTCATTATTTGTTTTCACTATTAAGTATTTGGTACCTGAAACCAGAACAGTTATTGAGAAAATTGATTCTTTAGGTAGGTGCATGAAATATAATTGGGCAAATAAAATAATTATTCGTATTATGGCGTAGGTCCTGTACATGAATATAATACGTGGGTCGTACATTGAAGTATTATTACTAGCGTATAGAACAGACACCCCGAACACCATGTATGTGCCAATGCATTGACGCCACGTGGCTTCAATCTTTAATGGATTCGTTCGATTTTGAAAGGAGAACGGGGGCTCAGTTTTGAAAATCAAACCTCCCGGGCGGGACACATTTTGTTCGAGATGTCTGTTCTATGACATTATACTTCAATGAGGTCGTATAATTAGGTGGCAGAAACTGAAAACAACTTATTAAACATCGTGTTCCCGTAAATACAAATATTTTGCAAACTTCGGCCATTATTCTGCCTCCTTGGTAGAGTCTGTGGTAGAGTTTAAAGTAAGGATAAAATGAAGTATATTACCAATTTTATCATGGATTCTCTACCAGCTAACCATTGGACAAAATAATTGCGCGAAAGGCGGTTTATAAAGTAGATTATACAACATACACACAAATATCTACATATAAAATATATATAATAATATGATACATACCAATGCTCAAAAATAACTTACACATTTACAAGATATACCTTCATAAATAGTACCTACTAGTGTATTATCTATTTATAATAATTATTTAATATTATAAATTTGAAAGTTGGAAAAGAGGATGGACATACATATAGATGCTTGTGACTCTTTCACGCAAAAACTACTGAACGGATTTTCATATCTGGAAAATAATCCGGAAAAACTCGGACAGAGCGCTAATATCTTAATATATATAAATTACGTGTCACGTTGTTTGTCCGCGATGGACTCCTAAACTACTTAACCGATTTTAATCTTTGCACACCGTGTGCAGTTTGATCCAACTTGAAAGATAGGGTAGCTTATATCTCAATTTATAGTCGCAATATACATAATTTTCGCGTACGAAGCTGCGGGCAACAGCTAGTCTAATACTATACAAATAAATATCTAACTTAAAACGCCTCCGTGTTCCCATACTGTGCCATAACATATCTACTTCGGTGATGTAGAAACTGTTTTGGGAGCGGACGCTCAATGGCCAACCGGTCATAGTACTCGTATTGTGATTACGAAGCTTATCGGTAATAATATTACAAGCTGTTGCGCATATATGGAATGTGATACAAATAACGCCTAGAAACTACGTTCTAGTTTTGGGTTTGTAATATTTATTTGCGCTTCCCGGATCCTGGCAATAAAGTCTCCCACCACAGGACAGCAGTCCCGGATTTATCAATAGACCGTATAGGCCGCGTTCTAGGGGCGGCAGCGACCTAGGGGCGGCAGATTTCATAAGATGATATAGATGATTTTGCTATTAAAAAGTGTCGCAAAAAATTGTAATTCTTGTTTTTTTACGCACTTTCTTAGTGACTAATTCAGTGCCTTCCTTACTATGAATGGAAAATTATTATTTTAGAAAGGTACATGGGGCGAAAATTAATTGGCCTACACTCATAAAAAATATAAATCCGTTAGTGCAGGACAGATCTCTCCTCATTTCAAAAGGCCTTAATGCTCTACCACGTTGCTCCAGTGCGGATTAATACTGGGGTTAATGGCTTACAGACCATTCTGTTATAAGTGTATCACTAAAAATAATAATAGCAAATTTTTTATCAGGTACTTATAATTGTATAATATATATTTAGATATACTTAATTGTCGACAAGGTAACATTGATAATACCTATGTGCCCTAGATGTATAAAATCATCTATGCGTATTTAGTTACAAAACAGAATAGATTATGTACTCGTATAACTAATATTATCTATAGTTAGTTACAATGCAATTCAATGCTCGTTCCTGTTGCTTGTTGCAATCGCAAGCAGTCCAGAGTTGGGTAACGACGGATGCAGATAATGCAGTCGTTTTATTTATTACTAGGAAATCGCCCTCGCTTCGCTCCAGGAAAAATAGTAAAAAAAAAGAAATACGGGTATAACATAGCCTATGTCACCCGGGGATAGTGTAGCTTCCCAACAGTGAAAAAAAATTTCAAATCGGTTCGGTAGTTTCGGAGCCTATTCAATGCAAATAAGCAATCAAATCTTTCCTCTTTATAATATTAGTCCTATAGACTAGCTCTCTGCTCGCAGCTTTGCCTGCGTTTTTTGGGATAATAAGTACCCTTTATCTTAATCTAGATCGTGGTTTACCTGTAGGTATGCTAAATTTCATGAAAATTCGTTCAGTAGTTTTTGAATAAAAGAGTAAAATAAAAAATATACATAAAAACTATTATTTTTTAACCTACTTCAAAAAAGGAAGAAGTATCCAATTCGACTTTTTTTCGTTTTTTTATCTTTGTTATCTCAGAACTTTCGTCAGAGTGAACCGATTTTGATGATTCTTTTTTTAATCGAAAGCTAGCGCTTTTCATGTAGTCCCATAGTTTTTGAGTTATCCCTGATTTTGAAGTCGTTCTTTTCTTTTGCCAAGAATTATCTATATAATAATAGATATTACGCTATGGTAGGTACATAGTAAAATTTTAAGTAGGTACCTACTTAATTTGAAATAGTGGTATTGATTATAATTGAATGAGTGGCTAATAGCAACAATGCTTAAGTGCTTCGAACCACAGAACATCTAATAATTATTAGATGTTCTGTGCTTCGCACGGCACGTTAGTGCGGCCTCTTTATTCTACTTATTATCCTAGTGATTTCTCACTGGCATAGATAGCGTTTTTAAATGAGCTTCAGGTATTTTCAGGTATTATAAGGAAAATGCGTGCATTAAGATTGTTAAAATACAATAAACCGGTAAGAGGTCGGAAGGTAGAAAGCGGTTTTAATTTTTAATGTTAATCTATACTTATTATACTTTTTTCGACGGATTGGTTGATTTCTGAGTCTTCTGAAATTTTTTATAGGATTTAAATTAAGAAGTAGTTTTATACCTCTATTCTTCTTTCTTTTTTGGCTGGCAACGCATCAGTGATGCCTTTTGGTGTTCATGGGCGACAATAGACACTTACCATCTGGGGATCGTCAGCTCGTTTGCCGACTTCCATAAAAAAACAGATTCACCTTAATTATCAAAGTTATTGAATTGAATTTCAACATATTGCTTTTCTAAATATAGGTAACTTTATTATTATATTTATACTACTAGCTTTTGCCCGCAGCTTCGCCCGTGGTAGAGCGGTTTCGAAATGAAATTTTTAATTAATTAATTTAGATTTATACGCCTGTGGCTTCGCGCGCGTGGATGTCGATTTTCTACAAATTCCGCGAGAATCCTGAATTTTCCCGAGATAAAAAGCCTATGTGTTAATCCAGGGTATAGGCTTTCACCATTCCAAACAGCCAAATCGGTTAAGTAGTTGCGGCGTGATTGAGGAACAAATATCCAAACATTCAAACATCCTAACATCTTCACAAACTTTCACATTTTTAATATTAATAGGATTCAGTCCCTATAATCTATAATAAAATGTTTTAATTATTATGCAAAGTAAATTTCACCGAAATCTTTGAACGATTTTGACCTACATTAAACAATTAATGGTGTTACGACAATGCTTGATAATTTATTTCAGTAGATATGCCTAGAGCACTAAAGGACTAAAGCTTAAGAAATATTAGTTAACAAATACTTACGATTTTGTAAATTGTTTTTATACAAGTAACACATAATTTATTAAAACATCCTTGAGAGCCTTTCATTGACATGTACACAAATATTCCACGTTATGTACGAGTACATAAGTTAAGGGCCCCTCGTCACTCTATTGCGTTACGATTGCTGTAAAACGCGAAAATTGTTTCACACAATAACTCTTGCAAAGTACGTCCGTTGAACGTGACTCACATTGGTTCACTGCCAGTAGTGTACTCACAGTATACCCAGTAATGCCGAACTGGAGATGAACATTGAACAAAATACCCAAGTTCATAATGAAGATAGATTTTTAAAGCTTTAACCGTGAACTGAGAACTGAATGAGGAGTTTCTTTACGAGTTTTCTACTCCTCCATGACAGAGCACCTTTCCGAAAAGCTGATTTAAAAATGGTAAAAAAATTATGTCGTGCATAAGTGTACCTATCAGTGATACCTATATGAATAAAATATTTTGATTTTGACTTGACTTTGAACTGATGTTGCATTTCGATGCGTCAAGCACCACCTCATTGTTTTCACGGCCTTAGGCCCAAATAATTAACTTCTACGTTTTTTGTGCTTTTTGCAATCTACTCAGTTTGCTTCCTAGTTATTGTTTGATTCAGTATTATTTTTTATAATTAACACCTGTGTGTTATTATAATTGATAATTGAACAAATAATGTTACAAAATTAAAAAAAAAACAAAAAGGTTATCACACCAAACAAACAATAATATTACTTACCAAATACAGTCAACAATATAAATTTTAAGTAGGTTTATACATATATAGGTATAATATTGTTATAGTTTAACTGTTTTCAGGTATTAGGTCATTCTCGGGGTGCGGTTTCTCACTAAACACACGAGGGTATAGCTTTAGCCAATTAGCAATTAGCTAATTACACTTACTTACACTATTTCAGTATGACGACGAACAGTGTTCAGCGGGGGTCCTGGCTTAAGAACCACATTATTACATTACTTACATATGTATGTATTAATATTAATTAGATACCGAGTTCTAGGAAAAATATAACATGTGCGTGGTCGGTAATATGCAACTATGCATCACTATATTATCAAAAATTGACATACTCTGTTATCTTGTTTACTGAACTATTCCCAAGGCTTTTTGTTCCATCAGATGAACATTGACCTGTTTTAATTGCACTTTGTTACATTAATGTTCTCATTAAACAGTTAAGTATACATACAGACGTATACCAATAAGGTAACTTCGATAAAATTCGCATGCATGCTACTTCGATATTGTGACTGCTAGGTGGGAATAAAATGAAAAAAATCCAAAACATGATTCTAATCTTCAAATTCAATTTCAAAATCATTTACGCCCGTTCTTAATATTCTATTTATCCATCCTCAAGTCAGTTGACCAACAATTATCTAAAAGTCATAATTTTTTTACGTAGGTACTAAGCTAACTTATCCGAAATTATAGCTTATACATAAGTAAACATAGAATCATCATACTTAAGTTTTTGGCGTATAAAATAAGTATAAATAACGTGGTAGGTCATCATAGTGAAGTGGGTGCCGTCGAATGTGTTCAGTCCACAAGTATTTTGTCAATAGGCTTATGCACTAGCTAGGTAAAACTTAGGTACATATCTTATGAAATTACATACCTACATTAGAATAAATTAAATAATAAAGCGTAACGAAAGATGCAAACTTGATTTCTCATACAGACAGATAACCTTCGCGATCGGTGGACTGCGTCAGATCGAAGGCTGTGTGTTACTTGAAAATTGTCAATAAACAACAGGTAGATAAGGATTATCTTCTCTGCTATTTGAAAAGAAAACGATTTTTATTCAGAGATTTTATAATTAGATAATGTCACAAAAAATAAAATATAAATTTACATGAATATTCTTACATAGAGATTTTATTAAACATTGAATAAGTACATCTGAACATGAATAATAGAGTTAGTAACTATACATATAAGAAAAACTCGACCGAAATTGCTGCGTAAAGCTTAAACTGCAGCGTTAATTTTATACATTTAACGAGTAGCACGTGACGATTAAATAAATTTTATCAATTTTCACAAAATTAACCCTTTGCACTCGAGAGGTGACTCTCGCTCACCACTTTGTTTGGTGCGGAAATTCGACGCGCTGTGTAAACTACTTATAGTACAGTCAATAAAGTAGTTGTAGAGTGCGTGAGTGGGAACCTAAGCGATTTCTTCAGAAACTTATTCAGGGTGCTTAGGGGGATAACATACTAAAAGTCCCCGCGTCTAGGAGGTGAGCCGGAGGGAGGGGGGGGGGGGTTACAAAGGTCTCAATTTTAGGTTTTTCGCCAATATCTCAAAAACGGTGCGTTGTAGCAAAAAATGTTCTAAGATGAAATGAATGCTTATAAAATTTTCTATAACTTTAATTCTGTACACTTTTTCTATATCTCCAACCGTTTTTGAACTACACGCTCCAGAAATGTCGAAATTAAAGTAATTCAGCGTGGTAACCATTAACTGATGCGAAAATTATCTTAAAATTTATAGTAACCTAAGCTGGGAGTACCTCCACGTAGTAAAGGCTGTAACAGTAAGAAATCGCGTTTTTTATAACAGTGGATAATTGAGCAGAGGCGGGAAAACAATCATGATATTGATGAAGATTTCTTTTCGCTCAATATCTTTAATGCTCGCTGTAGGAAACGCGACCTTATTGGCTAAAACTCCTATTGATATTGTATACTTGCCTTCGGGATTATGTTATTATAGGTTTTCGCAATTTTATTTTGTCTGGCACGGTAGCCTAGCCGGTAACGCAAGGGGGGGGGGGCAGCCACAAAATATTCTTTTCAGATATACATACACTGTTATTAGTAACACAATTGGGTTATCCAACATGAGTACTAATAAGAGTCCTGTATGCATTTTGTATGACGAGAATGTCGTTGAAGGATGTAACGATGTCTCTGAGGGAAAGAAAAGGGAATACCGGGTCGTATTAAAGCTAGTAAGGAAAGGAAAGACGGCAAATATCGAAGTTTCCTTGACTTGACATCCCTTTTGATTTACATCAGCTGTCGTAAAAATGACACCCGAATTGATACCATTAAAAAAGACGTTAGGCAGGCATCTTTATCTAATGAAGAGGCAGGGCAGTCGCAGCTCAGACCTTCTGCTCTACCATTTGCCTTCAAGAATAATTGTTTTTTATGTGCATGTTGCCTTAATGAAGGTATAAAAAAGCCTTTTAACAAAAACAAACAAAAAAAATGAGTATCTCATCGTGGGAAAGTAATCCATGTAAGCAAATATTTCTTCCATAGCCTCTACGACATGGGTATCTCTAGAGATCTCAGTTTTGTAGAGTTTTGGGTAACTGACAGGCTTCACAAGTGAGAAATAGTGTCTTCGTGATATTTTGCTCCTTCAGCAACAATATCGGTAATGCAAGAAAAAATATCAAGAACTTCGTTACCCCAGGCATCATTTCTCGAAGAACATACTTGCTTGATACAATATTTAGCAGCTCAAATGTACAACCCGCCTTTTTTTCAAAGGCTTTTTTATATCTTCATTGAGGCAATATGTACATAAAAACAATGATTCTTGAAGTCAATTTATGCAGCAGAAATTCTGAGCTGCAACGGAACTGCCTCTTCGTTATATAAAGATGCCAGCCTAACATCTTTTTAATGGTATCAGTTCAGGTGTCATTTTTACGACAGCTGATGTGAATCACGCTGTTATCATGCTGAATAACTTAAATTGCTACATTTCTGGAGCGTATAGTTCAAAAACGGTCGGAGATACGGAAAAAGTGTATAGAATTAAAGTTATAGAGAATTTTATAACCTTTCATTTCATCTTAGAACATTTTTCGCTATAACGCACCGTTTTTGAGATATTGGCGAAAAACCTAAAATTGAGACCTTTGTAACCCCCCCCCCCCCTCCCTCCGGCTCACCTCCTAGACGCGGGGACTTTTAGTATTTTATCACCCTAAGCACCCTGAACAAGTTTCTGAAGAATTCGCTTAGGTTCCCGCTCACGCACTCTATACCCTCTTTTGAGTCATTCCTTGACTGGACTATTACTTATGTTTCTTTATTTGGTAATTGATCATCGTGGTGAGTGAGACTCTCCTCTCGAGTGCAAAGGGTTAATAAACAAGAAAGCACTTTTTATCACAGATAAATTATAAGTAACATCGCATTAAATCATAAAACTGAGTTAATTTGACAATTGTCAGTTTTTTGGCACACGCAGAACAAACGATCTTTTGATCTAGAGTCATTTGTCTTCTGGCTCACACAATTACCGAGTCCTTTATAGGGTGATATCACACTTACTGGACCGAGAAGCTTTATGTCTGACCCTATTCGCGACACGCTCGCTTCATAAGATACATTTCCAGGGTTCATTGAAAATGCCACAACATAGAACAATTTAATCTTGGCGTTGTCATAGTAAAAATGGATTCTCGTTACATTGCTTAAAGCTAAATCTGAGCAAACCCAACATCTTTTTGTTTCAATTCTTTTTATAATAGATTTTATGTGTTGAACGACGAATCGGATGATCTTCGTACCTTCCGTATCCTCGATGTCTAGGGGGTACAATTTGTGACAACTGCACCATTTATCCTGAATTGTGACATCCTGGCAAGTGCGATTAGAGCTAACGACACTGAATAAACTTTGGCACTTAGGACATCCTATAGAGGTACTAGTAACGTTGCTACAATTTGATATACGAGTGATGTCTTGTAATGTATTAAACAAATCGTAGTGTGTAGTCAGTCTAAATTGATTAGTAGCTAAATTTTTATACTCTTTTGGGTGTTTCCATTTGAAATGTAAAGGGCTCCAGATGAATAATAAAGGCATACGTTCGTCATAGTACGATTCCATTTTGTTGCGATGATTTCCGAAGCGTATGCCATGATCACTGAAAAAGATTACAAAAGTATCTGACAATGCACCTGTATACGCAAGTCTATTAAAGAAGTCTTCAAAAATGTTGTCTGCGTCTTGTGGTCGACTGTTTACATTATGGCTATAAGAATTCATCCAAAAGAGTCCAAAAAATGGTGTGTCCTTGTATGTTAGAACGAAGTCTAAGGCGAAATCGAGCAAATGTTTCCCGGATGACAGTTTTCCTGCGCACACGAGTGATTTATTGCCCACTTCGTTTTCCCCTTTGACGAAAAATGGTCTCATGTAATGATGTGTAGGTGGCCTGTGAAAGGCGTAGGAACTGCTAAAAGTATCCGGTAATCGCAGGTAGTCTTCACCGTAAGCAGTGACGTAGCCTGCTGACTTGAAAATGCTCCATATTAGGTAGTCGTTGCATTCGTCCATTCTTCCCAAACATTTTTTGGAAATGTCAGATAAATTTCGGCCCATAAACGCAGCCATCAGGTTAGGAAATGTGTTATCACCTATCTGAAACAATGTTTGTATGAAAAGTTTTCGTAAACCGTAACTCCTAAGTCAAGTGTAGGTTGGCAAATTTAAATTTCCAGGTGCAGGTTTCTTGAAAAGTTTTTTTCAGTGAGTGTTAATCGGTTTAAAGAACTTTATTTCACATTAATTATATTAGTTACTTATTATAATTAATTATTACTTTAAATTAACAACTGCAAGACATTTCAAATCAAATTCCCTAATACCGAGCATCGATCAAAACTCTATTAATGTCTATACTCTATCTTATAGATACTTATAAGTATTATAATTATATGTAATGTTACAACATTGCAGTTTTATTTAAAATTGTTGTATTTTTACCTTGTGATACCCCCTGAATCCAAGCCAAAAATTATCTTTGAAGTAATGAACGGTACGAGTCATTGTCTGAACGAACCGTGGCAAAGACATTGAATCCATTCCAAGCATCAGTACGTTGTACTTGACTTTGCAACTAGTTGAATTTTGTTTAGTTATATTGATCTTCTTAGCGAATGCATAAACATCGTTGTAAATAATATGTGAAACGTTTGTAACGTCATTACCAAAACATAAAACGTTAACGAAGTCCGATTCTAATTTGTAATTGTTATCACTTTCTATTATTCTGCACGACGTTTTTCTGAAAAAAATGGGTCATCAATTTTAAAACGAATATCAAGTGAAATCAGCATATCACTTTAAAGTGCGAATATCTCACTTTATACTTTGATTGTTGGATCGGGGGTTCTGTTTAAAGAATCTGTAACAGCAATAGTAATCTTTACTGTTCTTGAGCAACTGTCTCAAAATTTTATCATCAATTTGTACACGAAAAGTTGTCTCGTTTTTCGTTAAAAATACAGCACGTCTTCCACACGATCCAGGTTTTGAATTTTTCTTGTTATATTTTTCATAATTAACCATTAAAAGTGGGATTTGACATCCCGGTGTATTCAACATTTGAGCTGAAAATTGAAAAGATTTAATGTTGTTGTTACTAGTTGTTTTCTTTTTGATTAAAATTAGTTTCTTACGATTACCTTTTGGATGATCATCTAACTCTATGGAATTGTCTTTTTCATCTCCAGACTTATCGTCATATATTTCGTTCAGCGATACATGTTTAAATGGTGTCCCCACAATATTTCTTGCAGTGCTACTTATGAAAAATTGTCTTACTGGCAAAGGAATTCTGTATTGTTGTATTGGTGGGTAACGATACAGGTAGTATATAAGAAGGGTTATAAAACAGGAACCTATTGTCACAACCCATATTGCTATTTTTATCTTTCTCATACTGAATATCTTCTTAATTTTCCTTAGCCTGAAAAAGATAAAAAGTTAAATGAGAAAAAGTTTTGGAATATATAGATATGAAGTCCAAATAGGCTACGCTAGGCAATGCTAGGCCAGACATGGCATACGCTAGTTTTACTAGACTCTATGTATATTTACGCTTGTTAGCCTACTTTATATTACCCATTTTGTTTGCGGATTATCGCTAGCAATACTAGTTATATAATTTAAGCCCTCGATAACCTTGGAGAATGTTGTTTTGTGTTTTTTAACTTTTACATATCTACTTGATTTGATCTTTACTGTTAAAATCCACTGATGATTTTAAGTGGTCTTATTAATACGGTAATACGATCAAATGTATCTTAAGGACCTTCTGATTTCAACATATGATATAGTAACTGTTTCCTATGTTTATCATTTATAAACAGCGTTTAAAAAATGGTAATGATCAAATTTTTGGTCAAGAAGCGCTGAACGACATGAAAACCTTGGAGATGACTGATTGTCCCTAATGTGAAACTCATTTTGCGTCCCATAATTTTATATCATGCAACTACTGCGTACAAAAGAATAATGCTGCTCGATCTTTGTAAGTCATTCATAGACATAGTGAATATGTTAACCATTACAATAAAATTGCTCCAACACGCTTTGCATCACTGAATAACACTCTCGCGAGGTCAAAGGTACATTAGATGTTCTGAATTTGTTATAAGCTTGTGTGGAACTATATTAAATGATTGCGTTGCATTAATATGAAAGGATATATTGTCATTCCTGATAACGATGTTGTTTTATGAACTAGTTATCTATTACTTCTATGTAATGGGCTGTCGGTAACTTGCAGTTCAACCTATATTTTTTCTATCAAGGTGTAAGGGAATCCGATTTCAGTTTCGATAACTAAATTAGCAATTAAAGGTTTCTTCCGTTGTGTTGAGGTAATCTTTACAAGATGCAGTGACCTAAGTAGGTTAGGAATGCCCTTTTTTACTCACGCTAACTTGAACATCGTCACGATTTTTGAAGGCTGTTACTATAAAAACTAAGGATGGGTAACTTAAAATTTATTTAATTGTAGGTATTTCTACACTAACCTCGGTGTGGGTTGTAGACAACATCTTAAAAATTGAGCACATAACATCCTTCTGTTAACTTCTTTCTTTTTAAAATATGTTCATCACTTTAGCAATGAATCCAAATCCCAATATTGGATTCTATTTAAATTAATTCTTTACGCACGACCAACTACGATTAAACAAATCATTTTCAATGTGAGAACTCACGACATCAATCATTGCTTAAACATTTTGTAAACAATAATAAGCGTATCGTGTTTGTAAATACAATAGTTTTAATTAAACCCTAACAAAAAGAATGAAGTTACAATATAACTATTGGTAACAGGAGATATTCTATACGAGTCTTGCAACAATATGTTAAATAATTTTATTAATGCTCTTCTCATTTCTGTTTAAATATTTAGATTCGTTTTACCTATACCCGTGGGCCGTGATGTTAAAATAACAAGTATGAGTAATACCAATTAAATGGTCACGGTATCATATGAGAGGAGAGTAATGATTATAAGCTTCATGATAACTTGCACGAATAGGTGCAGAAGGTTAAATAAATTTAAAATAACTAAAAACTACTTTGGAAAATATCAGATACTAACACTGCATCATTAAAAAGCCACGATCTGGATAGTGGGTTACAGACTGCATTTTATTGAAGACTGAGTTGAGCCAGTTTTCTTTTTCATTTAAAAGCTTAATAAAAATATATAAGTATCGCACCTAATTTACCTACCTACTTGTTGTTGTTTTAAAGTCTCCAAAAACCTGTTAACTAATCTGTACTGTGGTACATCTAAATTTAACCGCGAAAATAACTAGATACCTACATACTTATCTATTTATAATACAATGTATTATTTATTACCATCACAAAAAAATAACCGTAAATACCTATAATTCTAGGAGAATCAAGCTTTTTAAATACATTTTACAGGGACACTTACCCATTTTTGTAATTTCAATACGATATTCGTAATTTGATGTAAACTTTGAGGAATGCACGTACTTTAGACTTTACATATTTGACTAAAATGGGTTCGGGTTACTGGATGCTGAGACGCCATTTTAGTTTTCGATGAATTCGAGTTTTCTACGCCTGCGCTATGAACCCATTATAGTTGAGTTAAACCTTTGGGATACTGTTTCCTATAGCTTTCCTATGATGGAAGAATCCATAATATTCATCTACAATAAAAAATTTGAAACTCTAATGACATTCTCTGTTCAGTAGTAAAACTTCTGATAGTTCTGCAATTTTTATTATAATTTCATAACATTATCTACTAAAGAAATTTCCATAATGTCGATAATATTTAGTTTAGATTGAAACAGAAAGATTTCGTAAGAAGTAAGATAAATAAATTGTAACAAGAGTTTGTACCTAGTAGGGTAAAAACACGGAACACAGAGACAAGAGGAAAAATTTCTCTCAAAAGTTGTACCTACCTACCTCATTACACGTAGAAACAAATGCTTAAAAATTTTGCTACAATATAAGTATGTATTTTATGAACACCCTGTTCTTTGTACATGAAATGACGTAAACGTGTATACACATACTTACGTGAAGATAGTTTACATTTATTTTGTAATATTCCAAAATAAACGCAAAAATGTTTTCCACTTTACAAATGACTTATTGAACACAACGCCATCTGGCGTTAGCTGCACGATATTATGGTAGAGACGAGGTAAAAACTATTTACACCGCACCACACGTCATGTTACGCTATGCATGCACATGGACTTAGTTAACGTACTTTGAAATAGATGGTAGTGGAGTAAATTAAGATTACTCCTAAGTCACCTACCCCCGGTGCAAAAGTGCTTCAAATTCAAAGTCACTGAACTCTACATCAAGAATTGGTGTTTCGGGTATTATGTAGCGTATCATCTATGAATTGGGGTGTAAGCTTCCTATAGGTCTCGTCAACTTATTAGTAGATTTTCATTTTATGTAGTTAATTTTCATAGAGTATGGCATTTTGAACAAAAAACCGTAGGTATGTAAAATTAAGAATTAGTAAAAACTTTTCAGCTAATTTATTTCAAACTAAGAGGCTGCATCTAGTCGATAAATTCAAAAATATTGGGCCTTCAGTTGAGGCGTTATCTGAAAATTCAAATCCGTTTTACATTTCAGCCGTTTATGTCACTATTTATAGGATTCCGAAGTAAAATCGGAACCCTTATAGTTTCGTCATGTCCGTCCGTCTATCCGTCTGTCCGTTCGTCTGTCCGTCTGTCCGAAGTATAGCGCCGAGACCCTTAGCGCTAAAAAGCTGTAATTTGGCATGGATATATAAATTTCATAGCCCTGCCCTCACTCACAGCCCTGCGGATTGCGTCGATCTTAAGTGATCGATAAAGTTAAGCAACAGCGGACGCGGTCGGTAGTTGGATGGGTGACCGCTAGTGGCAAAAATTCTTGAGCATTTACGTGCTTCGGAGGGCACGTGAAGCCGACGGTCCCCGTTGTTATCATATGATAACAGTCGTTAAGCCATGTCGGAGGCCCTCGGGCGGTTTGAAAACTTCCGAAACTTGGGTTGGCCACTAACCCCTCCACCAATCCGCACTGGAGCAGCGTGGTGGAGTATGATCTAGGCCTCCTCAAGAGGAGAAACCCGTGCCCTGTAGTAGGCCATTAATGGGTTGAAGCCAGCCAAAACTTCAGAATCGTAGAATAAAATATTTAAAAACTTTTTTTTCAGGGTACCTCCCCTACAGGTAACGTGAGGATGATTTTTTTATTCATCGCGTACCCTATAGTGTGGGGTATCGTTGATCGTTAAAAAGGTCTTTCAAAAATATTATGAGTCTTCTAAGACCATTTTTGGGATTAGAGGTCCGTTTGCGATATATTGGCTTTAAAGTGTTAATTTTGGTCAGAGTCAAGTGTACCCCCCTGCTAGCTGAACTATTGAAGTTGTACAAGTGAAAAAAATATTCAAAAATAGTTTTGATAATCATGAAAAATTATGAATTTACAAGGAAAACTATCACGGCTATGTTAGTATAAGTAGTTAATGAGTAGTCGATAAACTTACTACTTCGGAACTCTACATTGCACGTGGCTTGACATGCACTTGCCCGGTTTTTTTAAATAACTAATTCATAGGAATGTTAACTAAGAGGTCAATTCAAGGGTCATTTATGTATTTATTCTTTCAAACGTATGTTTAACCGGGGCCCTCAGTTTATAAACATCTGGAATGAGGATGATGATGCTCAAGTAAAACTACGATAAATCTATAATGTTAATATCTAGCCAGTTGAGAATGACATAAATCATTTTAAGAAATTCTTAACGGAATTCTAAAATAGAAAGTATTGACACAAAGGTAATTCTTCCTGAGATTTATATAATACATTATGTAGGCATCTGAACTGAGAGCTCAAAACATTTTGTCCATAACATCTTTAATTCATGTTTAAGAAATTTATGAGTGCTTGCTTTAAGTGTTAACAAATTTTAACGAAATTCCCTATAAATCCAATTTGCTATGCCAAGAAAAAAGTGGGACCTCAATCCAGAATTCCAGATGCAGATCTGCCAGACCAACACCATTGGATAATCAAGAAAAAACTACATTACCTATCCTATTTTATTTAAACTTGTTTACCTTACCTTACTTGTTTACCTTACTTTTTGTTTTTTTACCTTTTCTTTTTTTAATTTGTTTACCTTACTTGTTTACCCGTTGATAAAAAATAAAAATCTCTTCGAATGCCGGGTGGAAGAACAAATCTAAAATAAAAGGGTTCCTTACATTAATGCCAAGAAGGAATAGGATTTATGGAAAAAAAATATAAATAATGTATAAATATATTTTATCACATTCACACACAAGAATACACTATTTTACAATAAGTTACACTCGTTACCTTACGCTAGACTTAACAATAATTACTCTAAGTTAATACTAATTGTATTATTCCATTAAAAATTATACATAAAACTTTAAAATTGTTAGTGAGTGTCCATAAAACTAGAAAAGTTCAAAAGGAAAAGTTTTAAAAACAAAAGAAATTAAAATTTCGTCGAAAATCGTTTCATATACGATGTAGTATATGAAACGATATTGTATTTATAAACGTATAAATACAATAAAATAAGTTTTATGTTGAAAATAAATTGCAATAAATACAAGTTTACTTCAATTAAACTAATTAGAGTTATTCAACACTAACGCGGAAAGCGGAAACACTTTCCTTTGCGATAATGTTTTATTATGCTGACCATACACGATCAAGTGTACTTGTCAAAGCAGCGGACTTGACGCCACATCCTGTAAACTTGACGGTGTATGGCCACGGTATGACTATCTGGCCATATAGCTATCTCATGCAAACTAGATGCCGCAAGTCAAACTGCAAACTTGACAAGTACACCTGATCGTGTATGGCCTCCATTATTATAACAAAAGGCAAAAATAATAAATAACACGCATAATGACTTATGTGTACTAAAATAAGAATATATCTTAGCGTATTTCAATGTTCTTATACAAATCTGTATATACAGTGCATTTCTATACTAAAGTTTAAGGGTGCGTTTTCATAGTGCAAATAGCAATACTCAGCAGTCTAATTCACGTAATTTAACAAGTTCGATTGCAGTGCAGTTGCAGTCACGTTCCGATCAAAATGACACTTTCCGTATTCTCTTAGCTTTCGTGAGCGCTGTCAAACACGCTCACGTCACGCCAGCGCTTGTAAAAACGCTCACGTCACAAAAAGGTATTCTGTTGATGCGTGTCAAGATTTTCTGATTTTTTGAAGTTATACTTCTTTTGGCGCGATGGTGAAAAATGATGAGAGTGAATTTCTATGATGCGCGCGCAAACCGACACCTAAATTCTACAACGTGAAGTTAGCTAAATTCTGTATTTTTCTGTATGCAAAAAAGTTTTCACAGTATTTACCTCATTACAAACGATTTTATAATCGATTGAATTGATTCATAATAATCGATTGATGGAATATAATAATATATTTTATGTATTATTTGTTAATTATAATTATAATATTAATTTATTTCTTACATGTTTTCGTATTCCATACATATTAAAACTATGTAATATATTTAGAATTACCATTCAATCGTTACGCTAATTTTATTAAATTACATTTCGAATATTTTGACATCGATTAATCGATTGACAACAAAGATGATGTAATCCCTAATAATGTCATTTTGGTAACCATAGTATTTATAAATAACACCACTGTACTGTCATATTTGTCATCGATCTATCATGTTTCTACGCGTGGTTTTTTGTATTTTTCTATTAAATATTTTCAGCGTACCTATTTGGAGTCCTATTTACTATTGAAACTCATCGACACGCACACAGTTATTTTAATTTACTGTTGTATTCGATTTCGTACTTGTGTTTTGGTAAATGTGTTTTCGCAGTTCCGCTACAATTTCTGGCAAACCAATACTATATGAATATGGACTACTTAATCGCCTGTTTTGTGACTGACAAAGGTTCAGAATAAGTCCTGAACACTGGATAACGTACCCTATGCATCTTTAGAAGATCAGTAGTTTGCTGTGGCCATACTTACAATGAGTATGTTATGGTATCTTGATTGGACAAGGTACCAACGAAATATAGCGCCTCCTGCACAACTAGACGAAATATTAATATAAATGATGACTAATAAAATCTCTTGAACTATGCAATAGCTTTTATTATACAACCTTTTTATGACATTCGTTTTGGGTAAAAACCATTTAAGTAGTAGATAGTATAATAGACACCCGCCAACTTAGTTTTAACCATTAAGGGCTCCCACACAAAACTGCGATGCGATGCGATGCGAATTCGCATCGCAGGAACTTGCGATGCGAATTTCTGCGATACGATTTAGTGCGGCAAACCGTTTGGTAGGGCGACCATACCTTCAAGTGTAGTAAGCCGTACTGGACGTGTTTTTAGGAAGCGTAAGATGGATCGCAAAAAGATTATTGCACTGCTGTTATTGTTAAATAGATATAAAAGAAAAAGAAGATTCTGGGTTCATCCATTTATTACGATTATGAACTCTGATGGGAACTATTTTACTCAAAAGTACTATGCGTTGAGAACTGAAGAAGATAAATTTTTTGATTATTTTAGAATGAGCATATTATCTTCATTTGAAGAGCTTTTGAAAGGCGCCGCGCGTCTTTCTCTAAAGCTGTCTCAGAGCGGACTTAAATGGCGTCACCAAGGATGACGTAATATCGCATGAATGTGCGATGCGAAGCAGATCGGAAATTCTTGCGGTGCGTTCGTGCGAATTCGCAGATATTTGCGATGCGATGCGAATTCGCGGTTTTGTGTGGGAGCCCTAAACTCGTAGTTTAAGTGTTAGTATTTTTGACTTTTTATTACGTTTGTAATGATTACTCGTAGATGTTTGGTTTATAGTAAGTGTAACATACATATTAAATAGCACTGTGACACGAGTATGACATAATCATAACCTATAATTAAGGTGATTCATTCTAGGATTTCCTTAGTTGGCCATTGCTGGCAGCCGTGAAAATTGGAGAAATTAAACCTTTTGCAGTGATCTAATTGACAGCCAATTTCCAGTCTTGTCTACCTGGGCCTGAGTTTCTATGTAAGCTGGGTTTCTCCTTTGGCGCGTTAGTTCCATGGCCGCCATATCGTTCTATCCGTGATCTGCAGTCTGTGATTTTGTCCAGTTTCGTGTCTATCGAAATTATAGTACATTTTATTTATTTGGATTTCAGGACTTTTATAATTTTTAAATTCGCGTAGAAAAGTTGTTGTTTTGTTTGGAGATTGAAATATTAAAACATCACTTAAAATCTTTCTTTTTATTCTGTGCTGAAAAATTACAAAAGACAATGTAGTCTGTACTGATTGATCGAGTCTATGGGTCGATTTGTCTATAGTCCGTTCACAGTTATTTTACCTCTAGCTATTAAAGTCAAAGTCAAAATATTTTATTCATATAGGTATCATTGATACACTTATGCACGTCAATTTTGGCTTTTCGGAAGGTGCTTTGTCATGGAGGAGAAGAAAAGCCTAAATAAACTCCTCAGCACATCTTTTAAAAAAATATTACAAAAAAGATATTATCATACAAAAGTTTACTATTCTGAGTGGAACTGGTTGCAGAGCTATTCCATGCGTCTTTGTCATTTAAATACTCGTCTATACTATAATATCTTGCCTAACAATTGTGTTTTTACACGTTTTTTGAAAGATTCTATTGGCAAGTCACGTATTAATTTTGGGATTTTATTATAGAAACTAGCTGTGTTGCCCGCAGCTTCGCACGCGGAAATTATGCTTATCATATTTGTACCCCTAACGGAAGCAAATTTAAAAATAGGTTAATTTATATTTAACTACTTATATAAGGTTTTCATGTGATGCCCGGACAGAGAAACAGGTAGACCGACAAACAATAATTTAAAAAAAAATTTTTGGTGCTCTAACACGTTATTAAAGTGCCCTCCCCCTCTCCCGCTTCCTGTCCCTCCCTTCCAGCTTGTCAGTCCCTTCCGCTCACCTCCCCTCCCTCTCTCCTCCATTAGCCCTCCCCTTCCCCTCCACTCCCCTCCCCCTTACCCGTCATTAGACCTCCCCTCCCCTCCCTTTCCGCTTTTTTCAAAAATGACGAAGATGCGTACCTACTAAGTTCCATTCCCTAATTTTGGAGCTTTCTAGATTATTGGATAAATTTCTAGAACATTTTATATTGATCACAAAATTGGCATACAATCTAGATCGTTCAAGAAATTTCTATATCATTCTAAAATCTTCCAGAATAATTCAAATCATTTTACATCAATGATAATCACACATTTCTAGAAATCACATGTTTGTTAATTCTTTAGAGGAATAACTGGTTGTTGCAGCGAATAATTAAAACTTTTTCGAGAGCAAACATTTAATTATTGTAAAAAAAGTACAGAGAGAATGAATGCATTCAAGCGACAGTCGACAGATAACAAATAATTTTACGTGGATAGCTTCCTAGTCATGTACCAGCAATGCGCGGCTCTACAAAACATTGCTTCCACGAAAAAGTAGGCGCTTCAACACGTTTCAACCCCCGTATCTTCTACACCCTTATAGGTATCAACTTGCAACCACCCTTATCTGAGATTTGAGTCTCATACTTATTGCGACATATTCACACTATGCGCTTGCGACGTGCAGTATTGGCTACAAAGTGAAATATAGGGACACACACGTCCCCTTTTATATATATAATAGATGTACACCAAGCCCTATGAAAGATCGTTGCACTTTACTTAGGCGGAACGAAGGCGTAATTAATTGATACATTCTTTTTGTTTGGCGATTATTAATATCAAAAATTGTAAAAACAGAAAAAAAAAAAAGGGTGCGTGTACTTTTGTACGCGCGTGAGAAGTTATACTTCTTTGGCATGAAAAAAAAATCAAAAAACAATATTAAAAAAACATTGTTCAAAATACAATATTCAAAAACAGCAATACTAAAAATAAAAATTAAATAATATTTTGAAATAATTTAATTTACGAATCTCTATAGTCAAACTATATGTGTTAAGCGCCATCTGTGATTAATTTTGTAGTATATTCTAATATTACTTTGCAAAAACAAATCAATTGTAAATCTTTTTTTTCTGTTTTTACAATTTTTGATATTAATAATCGCCAAACAAAAAGAATGTATCAATTAATTACGCCTTCGTTCCGCCTAAGTAAAGTGCAACGATCTTTCATAGGGCTTGGTGTACATCTATTATATATATAAAAGGGGACGTGTGTGTCCCTATATTTCACTTTGTAGCCAATACTGCACGTCGCAAGCGCATAGTGTGAATATGTCGCAATAAGTATGAGACTCAAATCTCAGATAAGGGTGGTTGCAAGTTGATACCTATAAGGGTGTAGAAGATACGGGGGTTGAAACGTGTTGAAGCGCCTACTTTTTCGTGGAAGCAATGTTTTGTAGAGCCGCGCATTGCTGGTACATGACTAGGAAGCTATCCACGTAAAATTATTTGTTATCTGTCGACTGTCGCTTGAATGCATTCATTCTCTCTGTACTTTTTTTACAATAATTAAATGTTTGCTCTCGAAAAAGTTTTAATTATTCGCTGCAACAACCAGTTATTCCTCTAAAGAATTAACAAACATGTGATTTCTAGAAATGTGTGATTATCATTGATGTAAAATGATTTGAATTATTCTGGAAGATTTTAGAATGATATAGAAATTTCTTGAACGATCTAGATTGTATGCCAATTTTGTGATCAATATAAAATGTTCTAGAAATTTATCCAATAATCTAGAAAGCTCCAAAATTAGGGAATGGAACTTAGTAGGTACGCATCTTCGTCATTTTTGAAAAAAGCGGAAAGGGAGGGGAGGGGAGGTCTAATGACGGGTAAGGGGGAGGGGAGTGGAGGGGAAGGGGAGGGCTAAT
>OZ010686.1:12291594-12387998 GCA_963932265.1 Thymelicus lineola
ATACTCTGACTGACTCTAATGTTCTTCTTAGTCAATACTTATATAATTTAAAATTCTTTAATTATTTTCGAGGGTCACGAAAAATCTGATCGCTACTTTTAATAATCCTTTTGAGTAAAACTTACATAACTTTGAAAATCGTTAAATTCCGGAAGCTAAAGTAAAGAATATTATGTAGAAATGTGCCTAAATAGGTATTGTAATACCTATGTAGCTCAGATTAAAGAAATAAAAGGGCTATGTAGATATAGCAAGTTAGGGATAGATGTCGGCCATTTGCCCTTAAGATGTGAGCATAAAGTTTTTATTGAGGCAATTATGCGTACACTTACATAATGAAAACACGTTTAAAGTGTGGTCGTTGTCAAGAAAAAGTGCCAGAGTATCACTCCTCAGTCTTATCAGGTGTGTCGTTTACATTAAACTCTTAAAAATAAGGTGAGTAAGGTCAGCATTACGTATGTACAGATTTACTAAAAAATATGTTTATATTATGATGAAAAGAGGAGATTGATATATAACAATTCATAAAGTACTTATCGTGATTTCTAAGTATGAAATTTATGTATGTATTTATTTTGATCTAAAGTTACACAACAACTCGGATTTTATCAAACACAAAACAACTACGCATACTATGCCATTAAGTGCTGATTTTCTTTCTAAATCGTACCGTGTTGTAATGATAAGATTGTACTCGTAGATACCTAAACTATAATTATAAATATTACAGTTCCAATATTTTTGTATTTATTTCTCAGAAACATTTTTAACCATAATTATAAGCCTCTTAAGTAATACTCGCCACTTGTACTAAAGTGGGTTTGACAAAATTGTAGCTTAAATCATTTTCACGAAACGAAATAAAAACAGTGTTAGCTTATCGAAATGCTGTAACAAATGGGTTAGATTGAGTCTGTACTTAAAGGGTAGTAATAATCGTAAAGAGCTCGACCGATATGTTTGTTATATTATAAATTGTTGAGATCCATCCAGGAGTCGCAATTGAACTAGAGATCTATTGAGAACTCCGCCCTTCAAGGAGACGGCGGCGCTGGGCATTCTGTAACAAAATTTTGGTTTACTGTTACATCTTTTACTTTTAGAAATCAGATATTCGGATGCATGTTTACCTAAAATGTGCTATTGGTTACTTTAGGGTAAACGGCTTCTTCAAATAAAAAAGATGTAATTAAAACCTCTGATTACATAAAAAAATTATTATTATTATAGCGTAGTGCTAATGAAACGCAAACAAGACTTATCACCGTGACCTTTATTTTTAACCCCCGCCCCATGCAAAAATATTTATTATGTTTTTACATGTGTAAAAAATTATTTTCTTGTCCCTTTCTTGCCGGCAATGCATCAGTGATACACCTGGTGTTGTTGGTGTGCATGGGCAACGATAGCCACTTACTATCAGGAGGATGGTCACCTCAGCTCGTTTGCCGGCTTTTTGGTCCCTCGCCAAAGCGGTCGAGACTAACTTCTGTCGTCCCACGCTACCTGCGCTGGTAAAGCCGGATGGCTTTCTGGCTCATACAGCTGAAGAGAAAGCGAACCTTTTCGCATCTCTGTTTGCTGAGAACTCACGTCTAGACTCTAGCAACAACCACCCACCACAGATACCTAATTGCGGTACCTCTATGCCAGAGGTCCGTATTCATAATAAAGAGGTACTTAAGACCCTGCGAAGTCTAGACGTGAACAAAGCCAGTGGACCAGATGGTATTCCAGCGGTAGTACTAAAGACATGTGCACCCAATGATATTATAACTAAAGATACGTTATGCCATTACAAATCAACCAAAAAATCTGTTCCGATCGAGCTTCAACAAACACACGTTTATCTTTTGTTTCATTAAACCGATCACACATTGATAAATTATGTAAAAGGGATGGCACTACTAAAACCATAATAATAGTGAAAAAGACAGCTAGTGTTTGTCGCTCGAGGTCGCTCGCGTCACAGCGCGTCACGAGATCTATGACCAAATGGCACACATTTGCACACTTAGCACACTAACAAATTCAGTACGGAACAGTCAGTAAAAGTTAAAAGAAATATTCGATATTAGTACCAATATTTAACATAACGTTTTATGTACTTACCTATGGTATGTAATCCATCATTTTTATTCAATTTGGAGATATGATTTTTTCGAAATCTCAAAATAACTCTACATTTTGGTGAAACTATAGACGGCCCAAAGACGGCCTCACTCACGGCAGCTATCAACTGTATGAATTGAAATCGCTATACTTATGCACATTCGACTGGCGTACTTCTAGCGCCGTGTTGGCATGTCTTGTATATAATGTCATTGTGTGCACCCGAGTTGTCTCCTGTGTTGACACGCTTGTTTCACCTCTCTATTGAGACTGGGATAGTTCCCAGATCGTGGAAGCTTGCCAACGTGCAGCCTGTGCCCAAAAAAGGCAGTCGTGCTGACCCCACTAACTATCGGCCCATCTCAATAACCTCCTTACTCTGTAAGATTATGGAGCGTATATTGAACACACTGCTCATGGCATACCTAGAACAGAACGATCTCCTCAGTGACCGACAGCACGGGTTCCGCCGAAACCGGTCGACAGGAGATCTTCTAGCGTATGCCACTCACATCTGGGGTGAAGCCCTCGAAAAAAATGGGGAAGCGCTTGCCGTTTCCCTTGACATCTCGAAGGCTTTTGATAGGGTTTGGTACACTAGCCTTATGAGCAAGCTCTCTGCGTATGGCCTATCCCCTGGCCTGATCCACTGGATCAGAGACTTCCTGAGTGACCGTTCATTCCGAGTAGTTGTCGGAGGTTGCTCGTCGCAATCAATGACAACTAATGTCGGAGTTCCTCAGGGGTCTGTTCTCTCCGCAACGCTGCTTCTGCTGCACATCAACGATCTGCTCATGCCCGGTATCTATGGGTACGCAGATGACAGCACGGTTGTAGAGAGATACCTGCCTAAGGGTCAGGCCAGTAAAGACCATCAGTCTGAAAGAGAGGCTATGGTGCAGCGTATGAATCTTACTCTTCAGGCAGTTTCCGAATGGGGCAATGCCAACCTAGTGGGATTCAAAGCCACAAAAACACAAGCGTGTCTATTCACCGCTAAAAGGAGTCCGTTCATCTTGACTCCTACTCTTCAGAATGTATCCCTGGAATACACCGACCGCCTTCAGTTATTGGGCATTGAGATATCCTCGAACCTTAACTTTGGGCGGTTCATTGAATCCAAAGCTAAAGTAGCTGCTAGGAAGCTTGGAATCCTAGCAAAGGTGCGGCGGTACTTCACACCACAACAACTCTTAACCTTATATAAAGAACAGGTTCGGCCTTGTATGGAGTACTGCTGTCACATTTGGGCTGGTGCTGCCAAATGCCACCTGTCAGCATTGGATTCAATGGAGAGGCGTGCTAAGAGACTTATTGGTGACCCTAAATTGGTTGAAACCAATCTTCAGAGCCTCGAGCACAGGCGCAGAGTTGCTAGCTTCTCGGTATTCTACAGGATACATTTTGGAGAGTGTGCGCAGGAAATATATGATTTGATTCCGCCATCCCCATTCCACCATCGAACGTCCCGACGCACGGCGGGTATCCATCCCTTCGTCGTTGACATTCCTCCTGTACGGACGAAGCGCTTCGCTTCGTCATTTATTATGCGTACAGCGAAGGATTGGAATAAATTGCCCGCGTCGGTATTTCCGCTCGATTATAATGTGAGTGTCTTCAAGGCAAGAGTGAATAGGCTTTTACTAAGTTAATGCGCTTTACCATCAATGACTACATCGCCACTTACCATCAGGTGGGATTGTAGTCAAGCATTAACTTATAATTTATATATAAAAAAAAAACTGCCATTAATAATAATTCCCGACTAACCGACTTCAAAATTAGGAATAACTCAAAAACTATTCATCAGATCTCGCTCAAATTTAATTAGGACCACATAACTAGTATCAGATTTTGATTAAAAAAAGAATGATCAAAATCGGTTAACCCAGTCGAAAGTTCTGAGGTAACAAACATAAAAAAATACAGTCGAATTGAATACCACCTCCTTTTTAGGGTTCCGTAGCCAAATGGCAAAAAACGGAACCCTTATGGATTCGTCATATCTGTCTGTCTGTCCGTCTGTATGTCACAGCCACTTTTTCCGAAACTATAAGAACTAATAAACTCTTGAAACTTGGTAAGTAGATGTATTCTGTAAACCGCATTAAGATTTTCACACAAAAGTAGAAAAAAAAATCAATAAGTTTTGGGGGTTCCCCATACTTAGAACTGAAACTCAAAATTTTTTTTTCATCAAACCCATAACCCGTGTATCTATGGATATCTATGGGTATCTATGGATAGGTCTTCAAAAATTATATTGAGGTTTCTAATAAAAAAAAATTCTAAACTGAATAGTTTGCGCGAGAGACATTTTCAAAGTGGTAAAATGTATCCACCTCCCTGTAACTTCTAAAATAAGATAAAACTAAAAAAAATATATGATGTAAATTACCATATAAACTTCCACCGAAAATTGGTTTGAACGAGATCTAGTGAGTAGTTTTTTTTAATACGTCATAAATCGTAAGCCGCAATTTATATTAAAACATCGATCAAAGTTACAACGAACTACAAGAAATTTATATTATGTTACTTGCTGCTACGGAACCCTTCATAAGCGAGTCCGACTTGCACTTGACCTTTTTTTGAAGTTGGTTGAAAAATACTAATACTAAGGGCTTGTTGCACAATCTTCAAGTAGAGTCCTGAATAGGCTATTCGCCGGTTAAAGTGACATTTTACATACACGAAATGTTAACTTAACCAACGAATAGCTTACTTCGGACTTACTTGAAGATTGTGCAACAAGCCTTGCTGCGGTAAATGCTACGAAATGAAAAAAGGTGTAATAACTCACTACAAACAGAGCAGGCGATCTCGTCGCTGTTGTCACCGCAGCCGTCGCGGCCCGAGCACGCGACCGCCGTGCTGCGGCAGCGCCCGTTGCCGCATCGCAGCGGGCAGAAGTCAGCTGCGCGCCATCTGGACAAGATACGTGTCTGATATGATACACATACTACACCTAAACTTTTCTTCTGTTTCATTTTTTTCCCCTGATTAAATTTTTCAGGAACCTTGATTGAATATATTTTTATATAAAACTATGCCAAGACGGAGCTGAAATTACGTCAGTCGAATTTAGTCAAGTATAGCGATTTTAATTCAGACAGTTGATAGCTGCCTCTGAGTGAGGCCGTCTAGTCGTCTTTTTCACTATTATGGTTTTAGTAGTGCCATCCCTTTTACATAATTTACCAATGTAATAAGGATTGGTGTAGTGAGACAAAAGATAAACGTGTGTGTGTTTTGTAGCTCGGTCGGAACAGATTTTTTGGTTGATTTGTAAGGGCATAACGTATCTATAGTTTACTATCATTGCATAAAACATATATATTATATACCTTGATTACTACACCTAAACTCATAGCTATGGTTCAGGAAAATAATCTACTTCAACAATGTCGGATATACAGCGTGAATTTTTCAAGTGGGCGTGGATGCCTAAGCTTGAAACTATGAAAAATAGCGAAAAGTGGTCAAAGGAGTCTCGGGGTGGATACTAATGAAGACTAAAACTGCATCATACAATTTTTGAAAAATCAATATTCCTGGATAGGAATCGAACCCGATGATGCTGAAAAGAAAAACGCATGTACTTATTTACACCATTCGATAGTGTCGCTAACAAGGATCAAATTCTGGGAAATAATAACATTCGGCAAGCATAACGAAAGAGCATTTCATACAGAATTCATTTTATACAGAAAAGTTTAACGCGGGCGAAGCCACAGGTGAAAGCTTGTAAGTAACTAAATGTATTTACTAACCAAGAAAGTAAAGGCTCCTGAATGAAAATGTTTGGGAATTTTTACGGTTCGATTTTAATTTGGGAGTTTCGGTATCGAAACGTCACTGTTATTGTTTGAACTAATACGGCGTGCACAATGCATAGCTAATTTAACGATTGTTTGGCTTAATTTGGCATACATGGGACTAATTTCAGTAGTACCGTTAGTGCCACCTACTTATGGGTTTTAGGAGGTCAAATTGCACATGCAACTCTAAAACTATTCTCTACTGATGTTCTAAATGTTCTAATCTTATCGGAACGTGTGAATTTGTTTATGGAGGCCAAGAGTCATCTCTTCAGTCTTTCTTGTTGTCAGTACGTTCTCGTTCTAATTCAGTATTGGTCTTAGGATGTGTATTTTAAAGAGATTAGAAATGGTATTTTTACACAACAGTAATAAGTGTAAACAAGACAAGTATTTACCACCTGTAATTTTATTATGCATAGGCGTCCTGAAACGCTGTGGTGAATGTTTTACAATCGTTGGGAATGTGCATTAAAATAATAATAATAATAATATATACATTATATTTATCGTAGACGACCCTGTAGCCTAGTTGGTAGCGACACTACCTGCAAAGCGAGGGGTTCCGGGCTCGATTCGATTCCCAGAGACAGATATTTATGTGACAGATAAAAATTGTGATGTATTATATGTATCGTCCGTGCCACTCGCGACACGGGTAAAAACTTACTGCGGGGGGTATGAGCGTGTAAGCGTTTATTAATTTTATTTTATCATTCATTTCATTCATTCTCACCTGGCCGACGGCTGGTGTCAAGTGTAACTTGACTAAGTTACGACGCACGAGTACGTTATGTTCAAAACGATGAAAAATTTTTATCCTTGAACTTACGTGTTTTTCAAGGCACGTTTAACAATTACTGCTATTGTTAGATTCGTTACATGAAGGTCGGAGTCCTTCGGTTGATATAAGAACTTCCAAAGACTGTACTTTTTTTTAAGACGTTGAAGAGTCTTCTGAGAGTGGTCTTTTTGAAGAAAAAGCACCTCCGAAATGCTATTAAGCGCAAAAAATAACTTTCAGACGGTAACTTACCTTCCCTTTACGAATATAGTATACATACATATATCATTTCGAATTTGTGTTTCAGTTGATCATTAACGACTCTACTAAAATGTGCTAGATCAGCGACAATTGTATTTATGTACGAATCATCAATTATAATGTCTCGTGCGAAATTCCAATTACGATTATAACGAGATCCGCGCTCTGCAATAAGTCACTAATGAGTAGATTTACACACCTGGACTGTTCATTGCAGAGATGCGGAGGTTCATCAGAGGCGTCCTTGCAGGAAATGATGGCATTGCAGAACTCGTAGTCGGGTAAGCACTCGCCCGACCCGCAACGGAATGTGTGTCGGGGACAACTGGAAAAGCGTGGAAATACGAGTTTTAAATACTGTTAGACAACGAGTTCACTCGGACGTATACCTTCATATGTGTCTGTATGTTAGCGCAAACGGGTCGCTTTCATATGGCATCTATCAGTTAATGCAGATGGCGATGATTAATTTTCAGTGAGGCGCGAACGATTAAAGTCAAGAAAATAAATTACGAGTACATTTTTAAAACAGCTATAATTATTGTTTGCGTGTTTTTCAAAGGTATAATAAAAGATACACACCTAAATTCAAATCAAGTCAAATCTCATTTATAAGCAGGTTTTGCAAAACCGTTGTTTTATAAAAAAACATAACAATGTATTTTCCAGCCATTATTAATGCAAAATTGATATAAAAATTAAATTAAAAATATACAACTGATACAACAAATCGAAAAAAAACTGCAAGACTACCTGATGTGAGTGAGATACAATCAATACAGTAGATGATGCAGATTGAAAAGTAGCCATTATAAAATGAATCTATAGTACTCGTTAGATAATTGACGGAGCTTGGCTTAATTTATGAATAGTCCATAATATGGTCAATTTTTATGTATCACATAAATAAATGGGTAATTCTTAACCTGTAAAGGTTTGTTATTTGCTATCAAGACGTGTATTGGAATTGCTATCCGGATCAAAAGCAAATTCTCAGAGAAACTTATTATTCAATTCATAAATGCATCAATTACCTCCTTATATTTTGTGTATTAACGCTTCACACTCATAGTGTGCAAGCAAGAAGCAAAATTACAAGTGCTATGAACGATTAGAACGTACGCATACCGCAAATAAGGACACCATATCTTAGAAACATTGAACAACATAAATATATCTTCGGGAATTGCATTTAGGAACCGATAAGATCATTTTAAACTGAGCAGTAGAGTCATGAAACGTAAAACTACAACAGCTTAACTTAAATATTAATCATGGGATGTCGTAAAGTCGACGGGTCTGCGTGCACATCGTACGCATGCCTTTACGTCGTACGTTGAGGCTAATAGTGAGCTCGGACGCGAGACAGGTGCCATTTATTCCCGCTGCGCTTATCGTTAATCTGTTGTGGAACCTGCCCTGTCCCTATTCGAGTTGATTTAACTCCTTGGAATTTATCTAGGCTCGCATGTCCTTGGGACGTGCTCCGCGGAAGTTAGCTAGGACTTTTAGCTTTTGTGCTTCTTGAGTTTGAAACAGATAGGATCTTGCGGAAAATTGATTTTGTTATTTATGAAGCTCCTCGATTATTAATTCTCGTAAGATCTTATACTGTATGAAATCTATCCGCTCCCATCTCGTTATCTTCTGTGCCTCTATAAAGCATTATGTGATGGTTTCGCGATACTTTAGTAGAAGACATAGGTAGGTACTATACAATATTTAGCCGTAGGACGGATGTGTATGAGCGGTTACTATTTATCAACCTCATACGTCGAGCATTAAAAAAAAGTGTAACTGGTACTTACGATTTTATGTAATGGCTAATCTACATCTACATCGGTATAAATTCTTGTCAAAATATTACTTGCCCGCGACGTTTAAAGTAAATTCATACACGACGAGTCCTATTTGGTAAATAATCTCGCTGACACAAAATAAAATGAAGAAGAGTAATATAAAATCATTAAATTCCAATACTAATTCCTGTTTAGATTTTTTAAAGTAATTAAAATAATTATTTCAATAAAAAACAGTGCCAAAATTAAAAAAATGGATTATATTTATGAGTCAGTGTAACTCACCCTTTCCTCCTAGTGGCGCGACAGTTCCTCTCGTCCTCTCCGCCGGGGCACTGCGGGGTCCCGTCGCAGCGGGCCGCGCGGGACACGCACCGGGACCCCGGGCCGCCGCATCGGAACGCGTGCATGGGACAACGTTCACCGGTGCCGTCTGAGGAGATTTATGGGTTACTTTAGGACACCGTAGAGCATAGTAGTGTCCTAGTGAATATGACTATGATTGAAACTGGGGAAGAATTGCCAAAAATATGGAATGAAAATATTGCCTTAGAATGTAAGCGTTTTCGAGAATGTGAATCCTAGTTCCTGGTTTTTAATCATTCACTACTTAAGTCCAGAAAAAGATGTAATTCTAGAAATGTTAGCAATCTGGTTTTCCCATAATAAATTTTACCTACTTGCATGTGGTTTGGTTAAACTCAATTCAGATCCAACATCCCAATTAAAGAAGTCTAAGGATGGAAGGAGCAGTCTTTAAATCTAAAAGTACCTTAAAATAATGCTCTAAAAGTAAAAAGTATAGACCCAAAGTCAAGAAAAAGTAACCCAAAGGTTAATGTCCAGCAAGTGCAGAGAAAGGAAAATGTGCACAGATAGCTACCAACCTTTACCAATACCTAAGCATTTTTCATCCGAGCCGTCGGGGCAGTCCTTGCGGCCGTCGCAAACGAAGTACCAACTGATGCACGCTCCCGTTGACCGACACTACAACAATTGAATAAGAGCCAATTGAATAACACTCGGATCAAGGGACAACGACATCCAATCATATTACAGTATACACTTTGTTTAGGGTAATGTGTCAGTGTGCAAGTCGTTCGGCAATATCAATGGAAAAATAAATCAGTTGACTTACTTGGAAAGTACCAGGCAAGCATCCTCTGTTGCGCACCGAGCAAGCCGAAGTCGAATTAGTTCGGTGTGCGCAATCACAACGCTTGTTAACGCATCTTGTGTGGGGATCTACTAAATGACACTGCTCGTCCGTAAAACAGGGCATGCCCAGAGAAGCCGGACCTACATCTAAACCGGTAGCAGCATCGGCGCGATTCTTATGCTTATCTATAAGAAATAAAAATAATAAGGTACATGTAAATTTTTAAAGGTAAAGGAGGAATTTATTGAAATTGGGAACAAACCTTTTAGTGAAGATTTCTTCTGATGACCATTTTTAAATGGCTTGTTCCCTGGTTCCTTGCTTGAGCCTTTCTTGTTTGATTTCTTGTCAACGGTTGGTTGCGTTACGACGCGGTAAATTGGCTGGTCGTTAGCGTGCAAACTAGCAGTCAATTCGTCGACCCTTATCAGCTCGTTTGGTTCTCCATCTTTTCTGTTCGACACTGGCAGGCGTTTGGAAGGCTCACTTGTCGGCAATTTCAAGACCGTTTGCATTAATGGACTGTCTTCTAGAGTGCTAAGGACATCATTTTTACTAGTGTACATTGGTAGCTTGCTCGGTTGTACATCGTCAGAATCAACTAGTGATGGGCTAGCTTGAACTTCTGATCCGGGGCTAATGTTATTCTTGGGAATTGACATAATGGCTTGACCAACCGTGGATTTGTTTGAAGAATTAATAATAACTGTTTCTTGTCCCGTAAGCATAGCAGCAGTTGCGGCGACTGGTTTGGTAGGAAAGCACTTGTCTCCAGCTTGACGGAAGAATGAATTACACGCGCATCGCCCGAAGAGATTAGGTATGACAAATTCGCAGTGAGTTTCCTTATCCCATAAACGACAATGCTCATTGCTGTAGCAGACGTGACTAGGCGGTGCGGCTGGAATATAGTAATAACATTTAATTTATAGCGTATTAAGTTCAATGAGACCTGTTAGCTTGTCGGCTGGTGTGATTTTCAAAGTATAAAGTTGCCAGCTAGTGGTTAGTAATTTTCTTGACACTGACCATACGGCCTGCCATTGCATGCTCTAATAACTGACTCCGGGATTACGGCTTTAACTGATCGATTAAATACAAAGTTGCAGTTTGTATGTCAACACTGCAGTGCAGAGGGTTATTCAATGTTAATTGAGTAAGTTTTATGATTTAGGACTTAACTTTTATTTTATTTTATTTATACTTATTTTTTATTTATAAGTATTATAACTTCCGAGCTGTGACATTATTTATAGCGTAATGGGAAATATTTTATGAAGTCTCTACAAAAGTTTATCGTACGAGTATATTATGAGTTCATGATACATACGATATATCGTGTCCAATGAATTTAAGATCCTTCAAATCACGTTTCCCGTAAGCGTACATTATGATGAAAGTTCGACTCGTTGTTGCACAAATTAATACATTTATAATGACGAATTAATACATATATAATACATATATAATAATGAATGAAATTGACGACACGTCCATTAAATGTTTTGAATGTACAAGTAAATACAAATGATAATTCGACTATATATTATATGCAAATCGCGTATCGTCAATCACGAAATGCATATTCGTATTCACCGCGCAAGACCTCTTAATATAGATTATCACGACTACAATTATTTATTAACATGGCAGGTACCTATGCTGATAGTTAATATGTGAGAAAGTCTTGTTGCTTTGCATACCTACTGCATTGCATGTGCAGTAGAACTCGAACGTTCTCTAATTTTTAATATCAATTCTTTTGTTTTGTCCTTTTATTAAAATTGCTATCACAGTCGTATCTTCCCTAATTAAAAATACTTCATCATCATCTATAACGGTAACATCCGCAACATAATTATTATGACCGTATAGTTTATTATTGCGACATATTATTATATTAGTCTCAACAATTGAAATGAGTTCTTAGAAAAGTTCGGTTCGCACAATAAACCGGGCATTCTCGTTAGAACGACGTTCCCAGTGCTTGTTGGGGCTCGACAGAACAATCATCTTATTTTCCCAGATATGACTCGTAATATATTGTAGAGATGTGTTCTATTGTAACTGTTTCTTCTTTATTAACTGGAAGAACTAGTATGCTGAATAAAAGTTGACCGTAAACCTAAAATGAACATGAATATATTCTTTGGTATAGAGAAAAATCCAGTTATGTGGTCACTTCTGTTGATAGAAGACGTAACAGTAGGCGTCAACGCCGTGTTATCAACAAAGAAGGAAACAATGAAACAGCATTACAAGCATTCTTACACTGTATTAAAAACTGTATCTACCCAACAGAATCCTACTACCATGATCCTGTAACCAGGTATGTTAGTCCTTCATCGTTGGTTCTAAGTAGTAGACTTAGAAGCAAACATGGATAGCGAAAATTTAGAAGATACTTACGAGAAAGGCACGTGTGTTTTCTAAACTGCAGATGTCCATCTGTACAGCGGCAAACTCCCTCCAAGCAAGCACTGTATGCCACCTTGAGGTTACACTGTTCGGACACCATGCATTCTGATCCTAATAGCATAGCTGAAACAATATATGTACCGCATTTCAATAAGAGTTGTAGTTGATAAATATCACAAGTATAGTTTTATTATAATCACAGTATTAGATTATATAATTCTATATTATTAGATTAATTCTTTAATTCTATATTATTAGATTAATTAATTCTATAGTATTAGATTATATATATATCTGATGGTAAATGACAACATCTCACAAAGTATAAACGCGTGCAAAATTATTGCATTGATGTGAGAGTAATCTGATCTACACTTCTTTTTTACGATTAATTAAATGTTAATAAATAAACATCTTTGTGAAAAAATGTTAAAAAGAAGACTAAATACTCATTGCAGAAAAAGATCGTTTCGTATTTGTTAATAGATGTATTGTATAGTAATAGATTGAAAGTTTAAAAGGCGCAAATTATTTTCTATTTTCCTCTTCACGCGGATGAAGATTGAAGGTGGACAGTCAGCGCTGAGTGACGGGTTCATGACCCAAGGCGTACGTGACCCTATTCCAAGTTCACCGTTGCCTCGCGGGTGTGGCTATCAATTTGCATCCAATGGACGTATTCCTTCTAACATTATTTCGTATGTAAGCCATCTGTAATAAGGTTAGCGGCTACATTCCTCGAGCGATCTCTGCACCGATTTGGCAATCACTTCCAAAAAAGTCGACTCGATAGATGTCTCGGACCGATATGATCGTTCCACTCTAACGGATGAGTACATAATAATTATTAAAACTTGCAAAAAAGTGCGATGTACAATGTACATAGCTACAATTAATTTGTTTGTCATGTGTTAAAAAACTCAACTACAACGCAAGTTAATTAAATTTCCCGAAGACGGCACCTGTCATCATGATGTATTGACTTGTTGCTCGACTATGTCGTATTTGTTATTTAAAATTTAATGATAGCTAAATTCCTTTCCGCATATATTATATGCGTCAACTTTCAAGCGATTAAAAACATATACTACTGTAGCATCGGCATGAATAAGTCGGTTGTTATGCAAACGGTGTCTTAGGTAAAATGGCAGGTTGATTGAGACATTAATTATATTCGTGTGATTTGTTTAAACGAATAAACATGAGCAATTTACACACATAGTTGCAGAAAATTAATTCCGTGTTACAAATAATTGTTAGTCGTTATTTTACACACTGACAATTAAGATATGTACACTGACAATTAAGTCACACTGACCATTAAGAGACACTAATAAATAAGTTCTTTGTAAAGTGACAATAGGGTCTATTTAATAATGGAGACGATTAAAACGTTTTATGGTTGAGTTAAGCACATTCGATATAAGATGCAACCCTTTATTGAAGCAACCCTTTGCTTTACTGAAGCTTTTATCTTTGTTTTACAAATTTTCTTAAGATTTTCCGGACGGAGAATTTACTGGGCGGAAATGGTTTATGGAAATATACTAGTGGATGCTAGTTAGTAGTGACCCATGTTAGTTTAAAAGAAATTCACTTATTTGAAAACTATATTTACTATTTCCTCGCCTTTTTTCTAAACGCAATGGACCAATAACTTTGAAAAAAAATACTTATACCTGAAATAGTACAGTAACATAAGGAGTCCATAAAAAACCCTTACAAAACCCTTACCTTTCAGTTTAACCCACATTTTTTCCTTTTTAAATTTTATTTATTTATCAATGTGCTGAGTACGTATCTACTTATAGTTCATAATCATAATTATTATTTATTTAGATTCATTGAGGGCATACATTTTAAACAGCAAAAAAGCTTTTAACAGCATTCAAGCCTAATTAAGCACTTAAAAGTTTCAGATAAATATAATTAAATGGCATATGCCGCTTAATTTCACAATTGCCCCCATTTCGTTGTCGGAAGATAATTCTACTGAAGTGTTCCGAAGTCTGTACTGTTATTTTTGCGCCTGTCATAATGAGCGCTAATTGTAATTTGCAATGTTATCGCTTTTATGACTCGACGTAAACTGACAGATGATTTGGCACAGATCTAAACGCAGCGGTAGAATACTGTTTATTAGATTCGGCGCGGTACAGCGTAAAAATAATATGCGTGACTTTTCGATTTTCAATCAAAAGATTAAATCTTCGGCCTAATTCCGAGTATGGGTGTTTGTCTCGATGACCGCGTTAGATCGATATTGATCTGGTTTCCGATGTAATGGTGTTAAACGATTTGTATCGGAACGATTTGCAATTAGACCATCTCGAATACGGTTAAAAGTCAAGGTCGAATGATTCGTTGCATTTGTCGCAACAAAATCGCATCTTTTATGCGAATTTTCTTCATTCTTCACTTTTTAATGGATATTTTTAGGTTTTATGACATCATAGATTTATGATTAATAGCATATTAAATAAGTTAGGTAGATGACTAAATTAGTAGACTACCCCTACTCTACTAAAATTATTTACTTTAAATTTAATAGCTTTTTGATACTAATTAACTCATGATGTCAATCTAATTAAGTCAATGTACTACTGTAAAGTCGAGTGAACTACTTTAAATCTTCCATCTGAGTAAACACTTAACACAACATCTCGTGATATTAAAATATACCCAATATTTAATTGTATTTTATTTATTTTTTAAGCTATGATTTTGCGTCCAATCGATTGCGTGTTAACATAGAACGTAGTTATGGAACCTCACTCACCCACATAGCGACGGTAGTAAGGTTCAAGCCTTTTATAGACTGCAGGCCCTCTATCTACATAACGGTTACAATCATAAGAGTCCTAAATCACCTTTTGCGAATTATTCGTGGGAACGGTCAACCGAGACGCACCCACAGAGAAGTATTCAAAATATGTTATTGTTATCTGTAATATTGTCTTTATTCCAATAGATATTTATGAATAACTCTCTCTATAAAATACCGTCAGATGTTATTATTTGTAATATAAAAAAGCCACTTTGAAACACCACATTATTTATAAAGCAAATGATTAACATCATTAATGATATAAACAAATTAACTAATCAATATAACGGTTAGTTTCACACGATATATTTCTTCATTATAATTGCTAGGAATGAACGAATGATTTTGCAAGCTTACTAATTAAATTTTTTGACAAATACTCGTAAGTATTTCAGTGACGTACCTATATTTAATTTTAATCTTTGTTAACATGTTGAATTGGACCTAGGTACCTAAAGTTTGAGACAAATATAATAAACCCAGGCAATTCCTATTTATTTATTCATTTAATGCATCAACAAATATAAATTTGTCTTGTGTAAAGCCAAATGAAATTCTCTTCGTCTCCCAAGCGACCGACTTAACGACACGTTTATAATGATAGCAATATTTTCTCAGTCCGATAAAACCTTCGAGATTATTATTAAATATAATGGCGGTTATTTCACATAATGACGAGGCTTTCCCACTGAATAGTAAGGAAAAGTAAACGATGCAATCTTCGCAAATAAATAGGAACGAGTTGGTAGTTTCAAGATAGTTTCAAGCGGCTTTTAAATACTTATTAAATAATAAATGAAATGTAATGGTTACTTCATGAAGTCAGTTTAATCATTGGTCATATTTTATTAGACATCTAACGTAATTTAAGACACCTATTAAGGAAGGTGAAGGAATATTATCTAAGTTATTAATTATTCTGTGTAGTTGGCAATTTTTTTTATTTTAAAATATATACATTTCTATTTAAAGGTAGCCTATAGTAATTACCATTTCGTACGCCTTACTACAAAAGCGTACGAAGTGGAAAAAAATATTTCATATGATCTGAGATGACCAATTTAAACCCATGCGAATAGTTAATGACAGTGCAAGTGTCGAGAACTTGATACCATTGAAATAATACTTCTTATTCTTTAAGCTTTATTACAAAAACAATTAAACCTACTTTATGCAACATAATATATTTATTTATAAAATATACGATGTACTGAATAATTATGGCATTTATGGTATTATTTCTTTACCGCGTGCTTCTCAAAGTTTAGGACTGTATCATTTGTTACTACGATATTATTAAATGGTTACTTAAATCGCTCCTTAGTTATTTGTATGGTGATTCTTTACAAATGAGCGATTAAATAACTCTGAGTTGGGGCGTTAATCGATTAACAAATTATAAAATAATGAGCTGCAATTATTATTAATTTATTTCCTCACCACATTAACACTTTTGTATACTGCGAAAGACTGCTACCTAAGCTAAGCTTTTAGTCTGTATTCCAGGATTATTATGAACTTGATAAAATATATTAGTATAACCTCAGGTTGAGTACACCTGTCCTAGTCGGATGCAGCGATCAATTTGCGAGTGCAGACCGGACGGTGGAAGTGGACGGTCACCGCCGTTATTACATCAACAAGCTTATTCCTAACCATATTTACCGCCGCATCTTCACTAACGTTTATAATAGACTAGCGCTTTTCCCGCGGCGTTGTCCCTGTTTTCTGGGATAATAAGAACCCAGTATCCTCTTCCAGATCGAGGACTACCTGTATGATAAATTTCATGAAAATTCGTTCAATAGTTTTTGTGTGAAAGAGTAACTGACATCCATACACATTTTCATATATGTAATATTAAATAGGATAAAATATAACCCCGAAGCAAAGTCTATACATATATCTATCTATACATACTTATACACATCTATCTGTACAATGATAATATTTGAGAAAACTATTAGTAGGGGTTTATTTAAGAAATATTCACACAACAATAATTTTATAAATGTTTATTTTTTTGTCGATTTGTCGGTTTGGCTGTGCGTTTGTTCTCGCTAATATCAGAAACTAAATACATAATGTTCAGTGTATTAAATAAGAAAGCAAGCAGGCAGTTAAAAAAACTGTACTTTAAGGTTCCGCATTTTTCCTTCATACTTTTAATGCGGATACTTTAATCTTTCTCGGTTTTTAGTAGCGCTGATACTACGATAAACTGGTTCAAAACGAACATTAGCATTAATAATACATTTAGCGGCATTTATAATAAACATATAAAACATTACGCCAAGTTCACTGCTCCACCAAGAATGTTCAAATCAAAATACCATCAATAAAATGTGTTTTTAAACGATTAACATCTTCTTTAATAGTTTACAAGCACAGGTTATTTACGTTAATATGTTAGAGAATATATTACGATCTATTGGGGTTATTTGTCAAAATAAGTCATTAATGATTTACCAACTTAACAAATTGGATAGCAATAAAATATTAAAAGATTTTTTGAATTCGTTAAAATCTTTAACTTAGCCGCATGCGTCCACAAAAATGTGTACTTCTTTAATTATTCAACAATTTTAGTTTTTTCTTCAATAACAGCGTCTACTAGAGTAGAGCTGCACATCCATAAGAATTATAATTATGTACGCTAATTACAGCCTTATCTTACATACTCCCTGTCACCCAGGGCAGACTGATAGAGCAAGCATTCAGCGCTAAGTTTCGCCCTAGGCGGCCATTAGGTTAAAGACTTTAAGGTAATTTATTTATTTATTTATTTATTTATTTATTTATAGGACACCCAACACAGATAACACAGGAATTACAGCTATAAGTAATGATATTTTTTGAAGTTTTAAGTACAATATCATTGCTTTGAGGTGTTAAAAAATTAAAATAATTATTAACTAAGCATTACTTACCATATTAATCGTATTCATAAAACAAACGCAAGTATAATACATAGTAAAAATTAGTAATATCGTCTCCTATTAAAAAAATCTATATCGGTCATTGAAGTATAATGTCATAGAACAGACATCTCGAACAAAATGTGTATCCCGTCCGGGAGGTTCGATTTTCAAAATTGAGCCCCCGTTCTCCTTTCAAAATCGAACGAATCCATTGAAGATTGAAGGCACGTGGCGCCAGTGCATTGGGACAAACATGGTGTTCGTGGTGTCGGTTCTATACGCTAGTATACTTCAATGATATCGGTATAGCTAGATATGTCAGTAACTGGATTAAGTTGGACAAAGTGGAATGAGGATTTATTGCGACGTTCCATTAAAGTGCGAAGAAAATAAACCGTAACTGAATCGTCTGCAAACAAGGTCATATTCAACGTTCACGCATATGTTGTGTTGTTATTTTTAAATTAAAATTGAAGGGCTTTGTGGCTAAACCAATTATATCGCCCTGGTAACATTGTCACTTTAGATAATTTCTGGAACGAAGTTCCTTATGGCGCGTTGTGAAAGGGGGCTAGACGGAAAATTACGACACTTTTTGATTTTACGAATGACGACACTTTTTTTGAAGTGATTCAGTGAGTTTTACAGAGATGGCGCTGTACTATACAACTTTCTGAATCACGCTAGCGTGATTAATTAAGTTTTACAGAGATGGCGCTGTACAACAAAACAATACTTAATCGAAAGGAACTTCGTTCCATCCGGGTGTCCCTTGACACCTCTCATGTTTTATATTATTTCTATTCTATGTATCTACATAATTATACAATCTTGCTGTAATTATACATAACATGAATGATTTGAAAATAATTTACGTGCGTTACGTACGATTTTTCTTCGTTGCCAGAATTATCGCGAAACATTTTTTTGAATATTGAATTTTAAAAATATCCCTTCATTTAACATTGGTACATGACAAAGAAATATTTAAATATGAAGATTTAATGTTAACAATTTATTTAAGGCTTAAAATAAAATTAATCCACTCTACCCACACCGCGCCGATGTGGTCCATTTTAGACACATATTTTCGTAAAAATAATATCGAGCTGTATTAAAGATGTTAATTTATAATAATGTAAAATATCCAATTTTAAATACATACCTAAATACATTCATAAAATCGAAACACGATTGAGCGTAACGGACAATGTAACGGCCAACATTTTTATCCGCATACCGAGGCTAAATAAATTTTACTTCAGTTACCAACACCATTTATCATGATGCTACATGAAACAATATGTGCGTTGAAGATAACGCAAATTGAAATGACTCGCGGCAGGGATCTCATCAAACGATAGTAGGCACAAGTTATGATTTTCTACATGTAGTACCGACGTATCATACACATTAATTTGTGTATGTGATGATACTCACGTTTGGCACACTGACCACGGGCAAATTCAAACTGACAGCTGACAGCCTGCCATGCACATGTCAAGTTTATGGTCGTAGCGCACATATCAACTCGGAAAGGGATCGGCACCGGATCACCTCGCCGTCAACCTAACGTAAGCTCGGCCACGGCTAGGCGACGCCGCGCTTACGGCTAGGCGACGCCGCGCTTACGGCTCGCCGGCCGCTGGTTGACGGAATGAATGACAGCAGTTCGCCGACGCAGCGGTACGCGGCGCGGGGCGTGCACGAGGAAACGGAAAGTCCACGGATAGCGTACGGTGAGACGTAAGCGCGGGTACGGCAAGTCGTCCACGCACCGTACCGCGGTTCATGAGCTTGTCTCGAGGCGAGGCGATTACGTTACGGATCCGATAAGTGTGCTTTACAGTAGGAAGTTTCATACAAAGAATACTGACATGCAAGAGTTGATACGTTTACGTTCCGTTTACGAGTTGATATGTGTGCTATGACCATTAGACGGCCTTTTACATTTATATACTGCCTCTCAAATTCGCATGTGAATATAATGTTGAACGCACATATCGCACCCTCAGTGAAAAAAAAGCATATTATTATGTCGTGTTACTTTGAATTTTAGTTATTGATATCATTGGAAAGAGGGACAAAAGCCGCATGTGCTCAATTTTTTTTTAAATTTTATCATTAATCTTGACGATTTTGTGCAAGAAATCGTAATGTTTAACCTTTGACTTCTTACTGATATTTGAACAGTTTTTTTGCTCTTCTGTAAAACTGCAATTTTCATCTTAAGTATGCCTTTTTCCATTGAAGGTGCGATATGTCCGCACTGTACGCGCCGCTTTTATATGATTTCATACAAATGCGGTGCGTCTGGTGCGTACGTTGCGGATATAATGTGCGATCACCATAAATCTAACTTGTCATAAATGTCTCGTTTATGTGCTATTAAAAGAACACTTCTAATTTGTTGGTCTTTAAGGTTACCCATTCCGCATGAAACGTGATTACAACGCAATTAATTTTGATTTACAGTGATAGTCGAATAACAAATAAAAACAAACAAAACAAATGGATACATACATGTATGGTAGTTTGTTATTACTGCGTATAGCAAACGTTGACAGGCATGTTATAATATGTCTTATTACGATTAATGATATCTAAACTTTAAATAGAAAAAGTTATATCGAATTGTATCCAAAATATTTCATTTATTTTGTCAACATGAACATGTTGGCTGTGCCCGCAATTTCGTCCTCGGAAATATTGGACTTTCAAAAGAAAAGTACTCAGGATGATCGATTAAATATCTATGTTTCAAGTAAAGCTGTACAGCCCCGGACGCTTTAGGAACCTCCCATTTTTCTTTCTTGCTTTGCTTTTCCACTTTGGAATGAATTTGCAAAAATACTTCTTAATAGGTACTCCCTATATAAATAAAGACCCCTGTAAGCCCGTATTACACAATGTTCATGCTTATAGTTCCATTGTTTCAGACTGAGTCTTACTCTCTGTTTGTCACTGTAGCGTTTTAGATAGTGAATTTCAAATCGTGTTCGCGATGAGTTTATTTGTCGTGTGGATAACGGATAGTAGGTGAGCCAATGATGTTTAAATAAATATAGATACGTTATGCCCTTACAAATCAACCGAAAAATCTGTTCCGATGTCCGCTACTACATCGCTATCTCTTTCTTCACCTGAATAAGAGTTCCCAATTGGGAACTTTTTGAGTCACACAACGCGCGCGCTTATGACATATCTGCCTCTTTTTAATATATAATATTATTGGGGTGACTTGAGGGAGATCTATTCTGTAAAATGTCACTCGACTCGACCCGCGGGACAACAACATACGCATACAACGTATCTAGGTACAAAATATTATTGTAATTTGTAAGTACTTCATATAACTATATTGCCATTGTAAATAATTATAAGCTAGATCAAAAACTGAGTTAATACAATAAGTATAAGATATAAGATAGGGAAATAATAACGAATAGCTATATCAGGTGGGATTGTTCCTTGTATAAATACAAAATGTATATGTTGCGTTCAATAAAATAAGGAATAATTATACTTAGTCAACGTTAACGTGTTTTACATCTCTGATATATTTTCATACCTCCGTAGAGTAATATTGGACTTTCAAAAGAAAAGTACTCAGGATGATCGATTAAATATCTATGTTTCAAGTAAAGCTGTACAGCCCCGGACGCTTTAGGAACCTCCCATTTTTCTTTCTTGCTTTGCTTTTCCACTTTGGAATGAATTTGCAAAAATACTTCTTAATAGGTACTCCCTATATAAATAAAGACCCCTGTAAGCCCGTATTACACAATGTTCATGCTTATAGTTCCATTGTTTCAGACTGAGTCTTACTCTCTGTTTGTCACTGTAGCGTTTTAGATAGTGAATTTCAAATCGTGTTCGCGATGAGTTTATTTGTCGTGTGGATAACGGATAGTAGGTGAGCCAATGATGTTTAAATAAATATAGATACGTTATGCCCTTACAAATCAACCGAAAAATCTGTTCCGATGTCCGCTACTACATCGCTATCTCTTTCTTCACCTGAATAAGAGTTCCCAATTGGGAACTTTTTGAGTCACACAACGCGCGCGCTTATGACATATCTGCCTCTTTTTAATATATAATATCATTGGGGTGAGCGAGATCTATTCTGTAAAATGTCACTCGACTCGACCCGCGGGACAACAACATACGCATACAACGTGTCTAGGTACAAAATATTATTGTAATTTGTAAGTACTTCATATAACTATATTGCCATTGTAAATAATTATAAGCTAGATCAAAAACTGAGTTAATACAATAAGTATAAGATATAAGATAGGGAAATAATAACGAATAGCTATAATATCAGGTGGGATTGTTGCTTGTATAAGTACCTACAATATGTATATTTTGCGTTCAATAAAATAAGGAATAATTACTTATATTTTTAGTATAATACGGGTACTCACGATATATATTTTATACGCCGATATTTCGACCCAGTTACAGGGATCGTGGTCACGGCTAGACTCCGGTACACTCGGGTACTGGGTCGAAATATCGGCGTATAAAATATATATCGTGAGTACCCGTATTATACTAAAAATGTTTACAGTCCGCGATGAGTTGAGTTTAAAATTATGTATAATTACTTATACTTAGTCAACGTTAACGTGTTTTACATCTCTGACAAATATTTTCATACCTCCGTAGAGTAATAACACGTCAGTGGTGTAATAATTCATTAACATAAGGTGTAAAAACCAGCAAAAGGCAGAGGCCATTAAACTTGAGCAGCGTCCAAGTTCTAGTTTCATGTGAATAAAGAATCGCATAAACTAACCCTAATAACATGAATTGCTTAGCGACAATCCGTGGAGATGAAAGAGAATAACAGGCAATCCTCGAAAGAACGATAAAAGATCCGTTGTAATCCACCCATGATCTACTTACTCAATTTGGTGTTGGGCTCGTTTTAAGGAAAGACGCCAGTAAAGAAAGTAAGATAAGCGTGGGATTACGGGACGATCAAAATAAAAGCATAGATGGTATCTCGAGTAATGGGAGGCATCCAATTGTCCGAATATCGCTTGGTAAATTTTGGCAATTCAGCCTCATATGCCCGTACACACTAGTCTTATCATGTTATTTTTCATTTTAACATTATCGAAAATGTTTATCGATATTTTTAAAATTCCAACCTTGATGCAGTGGGTGCACGGGTAATTCCTGTATACCCATGTTCACCGATGGGTTAAGCTAGTGGGTGTACTGGTAATGGCCCACATATGCGTAGATAAACATATCTACTATTGACCATAATAGCAGTTATAATGTTTTACCTACTATCTTTATAGATACTGTTTATATCTTCGAGAAAAATATCTAGTGAAATGAAAGAGCGGCTACGCGAGATGAAGTGTTCTCGGTCGGTAGTTAGAAATGTTATAATTAATTCAAATGAAATTTTGTTAACAGGCCAGTTTGTATTGTATCGTATTGTATAGTTTTGTTTGTATTATATTGTATCTTGAGTACGAAAAACTGTTGTAAGTAAAGAATAATTTTAGATAATTTTAATATTTCTCTCTCATTCAAGCAGACTTTCTTCTGAATTATGTTTATTTTCATCAAGGTTTATGGAAGTTATATTTCTTTTGGCACGTTTGGAAAAAAATATGAGTAAAATTTTGACGATGCGCGCGCACACCGACAGCCAAAAAGCGACATGATGAAGTTAGCTGATAACTGATTCCTTTTACAAACAAAGGGTTGTGGCATACGGGATGAAATATGAAGCTATTTTTGTTCTGTTACGCCAAAGATGTAAATATTACTTCTTATGTGCGTACATAAGTACGTCACACACGTTTTTTCATAAATGGATTTCATACAACTTAGAGGAATTTAGCTTATCCACAAATACTCTTAATGGATAAACAGTGTCTTTTTACATGAATTCGCTACTTCATTGTCTATTTGTAACTGTAACCTAAAACTATTTGAGTCTTATCTGAGGGTAATGTAAACCTAAATATTAAGAATAAGATGGTCATTTAGAGTAAAGTAATATATTAGAGTAAAACATTTGGAATAAATACGAATGAACTTAAGTTTAATATATTTTGCGGTTGCGTTGCAACCTTGCGTTTTTATTGGACGACATTGGAGAAGATGCATAAATATAGAATATCCGTCACATAATGTTGAGTAATTTGCGTGGGACAGTGACACCAGTAACACCGATGTATACATAACCAGCTTAACTGTTTCTAGGAAAACACTGCTTATTGTAAGTTACAGGCTAGTGAAATGTTCGTATGACTATTTATTTCACTTTTCGAGTACCAATCCATCCCCACGAAAACAACTTGTAAAGAATTTAAGTTCCGATACGTATAATAACGAAGAGGAAATTGGGAAATTTTATATGTATATAAAATTCTCGTGTCACAATGTTAGTTACCATACTCCTCCGAAACGGTTCAACCGATTTTTATGAAATTTTTTATGCACATTCAGTAGGTCTGAGAATCGGCTACTATCTATTTTTCATACCCCTAAGTGATAAGATGTTAAAAAAGGTTAGGGTTGTCTACCCTAAATTTTTTTTTTAATTTTTTGGACAAAATTTTATTTTCTTTATACCTAATGTGGCATTAAAAATACATAAAACCCTAAATCTTCACCCTTCTATCACCAACCCCTATTTTTTAATAGACATTTTAGTAATTGAATCTTATAATAAAATTATCCCGCTAGATAACTGATCAATTGTTAGGCGATACGAAGTTCGCCCGGTCAGCTAGTATAATATATAAAACCACTTAATATAGTTACACTTTTACTTTTCAACAAATTAAAATGTTTTATTTTTTAACAGACTTCAACAAGGAGATTTGTTATTAAATATTTTTTATGAACTGTTATGAAAGTGATAAAATTTTTGAAAGTACTTACAAGCTATTTATTTATAAATCCTTACTCCTAATTGGATAGTAACATGAAATTTGCAAAATTGATTTTACTTGACAAGTTCTAAGAACAGATTTCTAAAGAGATGAAGAAAATTACACTTAAAGACAATTAACCCACACTTAACCTGTATAAAAAGCTTCACCTGTCATTCAGCATGTTTAATGAAAAATCCAAGCGAAAGCTATCTTTAATGCAAAGAAAGTATCTACCTCTCGCGTGATTTGTATATTAAATTAGATATGACCTGATTTTACGTGAAAAAATGTTTAAAGTAATAACCATACAATAACTAATAAATTCCCTGACTGTCGGAAAAATAATGATTTATGACTGTCTGTTGCAACTGAAGCTTGTTGCCAACAATGGTAATTATAAAAGGTAATTTTTCCAGACCATCATCAAAAAGTGCCGACGGTAGTTATCGATCATTTAAGTGAAAGTAATTCAAACGACTTACCGCAGAATTCACCACATAAAGAAGATTAGGCACTTATGAAGTAATCGGGATAGTTGGAAGTGAAAACCACAAACAAAACACAACAATTGTCGGAAGCGCTGATGGCATGTGAAAAATGCCTTTTACCAGTTTGTCTTAATAGGAATGACCTTAAAAACTTGTCTAAGGGCATTCAAAAGCGCAACGATATGAAGTGAAATCTTAAGATAACCATCCTCATGTCATGCGCAATAGCATCGATGTGCAACTCAGCACTAAAATACTGCATCTAGTTACTACTTATGGTAATATCTAATCACTCAAGATCTCCATTGTTATTTAATGTGAATTAATATATAATTAGAAGAGAGAAATAACAACTTTATTTTATTTCCAAGAAATTTAATGGTAATTGCGAACCAAAATTATGTTTTAAGTAACTTTCAACAGATTAATTAATTTAGATTAGGTAGGTGATGATTAATAACAAGTAAGCTATAGAATTTTAATAAATTTTGTACAGCTTTTTTGTGTTTCATAGCTGAATTTATTTATTGTGATGTTAGGAAAAATATTAACAAAGTTTTACAAATGACACTGCCTCGGAGAATCAGAGTATGAATAAGATAATCTTTATCTATCTGTGTACATAAAAGGTATTTGCTAAAACTATTTGTTACTAAGGGTATTTATTAATTTAATAGATCCTGTAACAATGAATTTTGGGTCTTTTGTCAGTTTATTTGTGCGTTTAATCTTGTCAGACTCAGAAACAGATTTGATTTGGAGCGATTTTCACTCTGGTGTTGTAGTAAGCTTAAGGTTAGGTACCTATAATTTAGTTTTATTTTAATTGGTTTACAGAAAAAACATGAAAAAAAAATCAACTAAACGAAGCCTTTCATGCTAAATGCTGTCACGGTTTTGTGACCGCTTTTATGTAGACTAGGCACAAGTTTTTCCTAGGTTTGAAAATTTTATTTCATTAATCATACATTTTTCATTTCCAACTGGACCCGCTACGTATCGAATTGTAAGTAGTTAATGAATGACAATACTCTATAAAATGATATTCCGTTAAGCAACAAGAGTAAACTACTTTCCATGGAATGCCTTTGTGTTCAACAATGGGTACCTACGTTTATTATCAAGGAAGGAACGCGAGAAACAATCTCTGTAAACACTTACATTCGAGACAAGTAGTGTTGTCAACTTGTGCGTAATATGGTTGACAGGCGCAGACTCCCATATTGCAGTGGGAATTTGAGATCTTGCACTCCGCGTTGCTCCGGCACTGCGCCCCTAAGAGGCTAGTGTCACGTGCGGCTTGCACTATCTGGAAATAGAAATTGTGTGTAAATATTGTGATATAAAAACGACTTTTAAATGTCCGGCTAACGGCAAGTTTCAATAATACATATATCTATTCGTAATCTATGGATTGTTTATTCTGTGCTATGGATAAGTTAGTGACTTTTTGACAGTCACTAGCCTTAGGACTAGTTATGACTTTAGGTTTATAAATAGATAAAATATTGAGAATGACCGTAAATTATGCAAACTTGCGTTTAATATAAGATTTAGTTTGTAGTTGTGTTATACAGGGCTGAATAATGCTTTTCAAATACTTAAGGTTGCAGTTATAAATGCGTCCAAACTTCCAAAATATTAAAATTCCAGGCATGATGTAGGAATAACATCCTACCACTTTTCTTATGCGATCTAGTATGAAAATTTTTGGGGAGTAATAAACGCTTTTTTGTATTATAAACTTAGACAAGAGCGCGGCGGAAACCTCTTACCATCAGGTCGCTCATCTTCACACAAACATTCAGTACTTCTTTGCCAACTCTACATTAATACAGAAGGCTGTTTTTGAAATATAAACTCTGTCATAGGTACCTTTAAAAATGTTCTACAAAATATCAATACTTTTCTGTAAAACACTCACTTCATAATATGTGTGCATTTGATATTTCAAGAATAAACAGCATCCGTTCTTTGAATCCGTTAAAGGCGTTCAAGAAATCAAAAGAATTCATATGGGAATTTAAACTCGGTACAGTTTCATGTTTCAACTTTCAAAAATTCTTCAGAATGTAAAATTTATGTTCGGTAAACGTTATAGTCAAAACGAAGGAAATATTTGAGACACTTTCTGTGTACGTGAAAGAAAGTTTTGACCTAAGATAACGGTATTTTTCGCAAATTCATCACCACAAAATTAATTCACAAAGTACTGTGTAAATATACGTACATTTAGTTTTGATTATCACCTTTGGGAATTAAGACATCAAAAGAGGAATTGAGGGATTGAATTTTATTTATTTAGTTGTGTAAATCTGTAGTAACACTTTGTATTATGTAAGAGGGGAGAAAACCCTTCGTGATGTAATCATAGGTATTATAGTATCTACTTGCACTAAGGAAAGGGAAGAAAACGTCTTGGAGATTATAAACTGGTAGACGTGTGCTAATAATAAGTACAAACAATAAGGTTCTAATTAATAAAAAAGTCGATTTTGGATATTGGGAAATATTGTTTAGTTATTAGGCGATTTTCTTAAATTTTGTGTGGTATTTTGATGCACAGTGTAAGCATGTGATAAAAGCGTTACTTACTTTAATACTTTTGCGTACTCTTGATCTCAGTAGAAATCACAGAAAAATATGCGGAATTCGTTACGATAATGGCCTTGTTCCGATATAATCTTCATCTAGTTTTATCTTTCAACCAATAGGTACGTGGAACAATCTCTATTTCTTGCATTGCCTATCATTTCTCGTATTGTATTATCAGGTGCCGGTCGGTGTAGTATTGTTTGATGTCAATCTACTTTGCATGCGACACGACATACTTATATAGCACAAATTGCTAAGACAATCTTAGCTAATGTAGCGGTCTTCGCGTATATTAGGATGTCCGCTGTACCCACGCTGGAGATACATCATCCAGGAGGATACTAATTATATCGTGACGAGACACTACAAACCAAATATTACAAGATTTGATTGAAACCGCCTTGAAATTTTTGGTATTCTAACTAGAAATCTTCCACTTATTCATCTAATGGTTTGTGACTCTTATATCATGATGATCGTATTATAGAAGCTGTAATATCCGTGATAAGCTCCCATATTAAGTATCACAATGTCGTGAACCGTTTTGTCTTCTTAAACCTTCTTTTCTTAAAGGTAAACTCCAAGTGTGTTTCGTACAGATATAATAATTATGATACGACACACTAAACCATTTTGTACTGTACGAAGGGAAACGTCGAGCGAGATATTCCCATAACACGCCGAGGGGACTAAGAAATACCTATTCTCAATTTTGAATTTCCCTATCGTCTGAAATTAATATTTAACGGAACGATTCAGAAACGTCGCGCCTATGACTTATTCAAGTACGGATACATGGAATTATTCAGGAAGGAAGAGGGTCGGACATGTATGCTTCTCCATAATTTATTACTGAGCTGCTTATATAACCTATTTCTGAGGGTACTTGGATAAAGAAAATTATTTTACCTACTATGTAAATGTGATAACTTTACAGTCAGCGTTATTAATGTAATCCATAACTGTAAGGCCTTCTGTCCACGTAGACGCATGTCATATCCACGATATCTTCAATTGTCGCTTACTTGCAGCTTCTTGCTTGCACCTTGCTTAGTAAAGTATGAATTCTGTCTATGGAGGATCGTCACAATTGCCTATTACTTATGCCTTGCAGGCAATCGTTAAATGGTGTGCCGTGGACAGTAGACCTAACTCGACTGTTTTCACAAAGTGTGGCTTTCTCTTAATGTTGTGGATGTGCTGTTGGCTGCTGAGCTGAGGATTTTCCTACTCTGGAGCTAATCCTTGTGTGTTGTGTTGCATCAGATCACAATATATCATGCAAATGCATTGTCATTGGAACCAAATCAATTTATGAAATTTCAACTCCTGATAAGAGGAAGTAGTTCTAAGTGTAGTAATGAAGTGAAGATAAAACAAGTTCAATAAAGCTTGTAATAATTATAGGTACCATGGGTATTGGGTAGAGACGAAATGTTATAACGTCATTATTAATCATTTTAACAAATTAATATTTATCAAATTCATTCAAATTGATTCATAGAAGTGGAATTAACTTAGAATTTGCTCAAATACATTCTCAAGATACTTCTGAAAGCAATTGAAGCACGAATGAACTTTCAGTTTCTTTAACCACAAAGTTCCTCGTGACTTCAATATCTTGAGAATATGCAATTTAGATTGATTGAAACACCTTATACAAGATATCGATTCTTGCATAGCGTAATATTTAAGTAATCCACTTTAGAAAAAATTTATTGATAATACAGCTTGATAGCCGATTCGGACATTTAAATTGAGATATTTAAATTAGATCTGTGGTACGACTTGGAAGCTTTCCATTGCAAAAAAAGTTAGGCGGGCCGTTTATCTGCCGACAACGTTAACGAGTTTGGAAATATCACGACAACAATCAAATGAAGAAGACTTTCATTCTTTTGATGCGATAATGATGTTGATGCAGATGAGTCGTTGGCATTCTGAGAAATATAGTCATTTGACTACTTGCGTTCTAAGACTATCACAAGACATTGTACTATAAACGTTTATTCTAATTAAGTATTATACTTTCTATAGAATTATTTAAATATAGATGACACTGTAGTCGAATCATTAGTATCATTACCAAGTTAAATATTCATGAAGAAATTGACTCATACAAATGCAAAAATGCAGCACGGAACAATATCTTCAGAAGCGACTAATTAGGTGTAATAGGTAGGTTGTATTTTACGTGTGGTAATTTTTCAAGCTGCATCTCATTAACAAAGCATACAATTAAAATATATCGTGATGCTGATGACATATCAGAGAACGATTTTATTATCGATATGCTTCAGCTATGAGATGATATCTTCACGGCAAATGAAATGAGAATTTTCCTATTTACGTAGCCACGAGAGCGTAACAAGAGAACACATGGGTATTATGTTTCATTGACTTTCAAGTCATTCCTATGTAACTGTAGTTTAAGGAATGATACGTATCGGTATCCTACATATGGAGATACCAGACATATAAGACACGTCAGTGAACTCAGTAAAAATCTATTGTAACATTGTCTCATAAGCATTGAGAAAGATTCCTATAAGGTAGGTATCTGTTATTCAAACGTGACAATAGTTTATTATGCAGAGGGTAAATCCTCGGAATTACATGGAATGAATGAGAATTTATAAGGCTATCGTTAAGCAATGTAGTAGCTACGTTTTATGATGGTATTTTTACACGTCCGTACTGGTAGGTATATTTGATGATGATAACCGTTAATACTTTTATAGAACGAGAATTATACAAGTTTTTGGAACACAATTTGAACACCTGGAAATAATTTAGAGACACCAGGTAATGTGCCGTGGTCATATCAAGGCTTTCATGAAAGAGATGTATGAGTGCGTTATGAAGACACACTAATTGATTGCTTATCTATCTCATAAACGACAGGTGGGAATTACATGCAAGACTTAACTTGGCAATCAGAGTCTACGAACTGAACAAGATCGATAAAATTTGACTTTGTTATATGTCTGACGTAGTCGTGGTATTTTAAAGCGACGCCGTGGGCGAGCTTGTCGTCTCTGTTTCTATTTAAGTTGCTGAACACCAAAATTTATGGAGAAAGGTCAAGTACAATTAGTTCCACTTCACGCCACTCCCAACAAGTGTAGTAGGTACTTATAGCAGCTAACATAATTGCGTGAACATCTTAGATATGAGAAGATTTCTGATAAATTTGGTAGGTCTTTCGTTCTACACTTTTGTCATGTTCTCATTGTCAGATCTCCCTTCTTGTCCGACAACGCGTAAGTGACGCCTGCCGCGACGCTTAGGTATAGGTACATAGCTCTCATAATTTGATTATTTGATTATTCTTAATCCTACACAGATTTTATATTTCTACAGTCAAGTATGCTTAATGGAATACTCAGTATTGTTTGTATGTACCCCAAAGACATCAGTTGATTATTATTTTACCCGCGATCTATACGTAGGTACACTAGGTACCAGTACAAATAAAACAAGGCAATTCAATTAGGAGTCTGGGTCTCATCGTTTGAGCGTTCAAATATTCAAGCTTGCACAGTAAGAATAATAGACTTAAGTAATCAAAATTCACTTTAATGGCAATAGATTTAGAAGCCAATTACGAATGGTAGAAAGCTAGCGACGCCGGAAGTTGACGTGCATGCGAACGCTTCGAGCTTTTGTAATGAACATTGTTCACTCACTGGTTACGGATTGTGGCTTCTTAGCACATCAATTCCGTGTTTAAAATAACGTGAATAATAAATATATACCTGCCAACAATAGAGGTGCCTATTAAACTTCACGCTAAACTTCTGTTTAGTAATGTTATAATAAGTTACATAGAAAAATAAACCGTCTCAGATGTAAAATTACCCACAAATGTAATGAAGTTATCTTTAGTATAGCAATGTATAGCATAAAGCAAGGTATGTTTTCCTCAAATTTTCCCAATATTATCCTTATCTTGGAACCTTAGTACTGGATCTACACATACATATAAATAACCAATACCTATCTCGATGAATAAAATTAATTATCTGGCCTTTTAAGCTCTTTTGTACGTGTCAATTAAAATTATTTATTGATCTGGATTACTTGAATCAAATCTTGTATCTACGCCAATTTAAGTCACGAAAATGGCCTAGAATTAAATAAACGATCAACTGTACATTTAATCAACTGAATCAGGTCTGTACAGTAAGCTGTACATATTGTACGTACGTGATTCATAAAAGCAATGCGGTAAATCACAATCAACATTCCTTATTTCTCGCGACAAAAATCACGTGATCCTATGAATGTGAGTTTAATTAATTTTGATTACTTTAATATGAATTTGATGGTGGCGATGGTGCATTATCAATCAAGACTAATTTGAGTATGGTTTCAATGATTTTAGCTATGCCTTGGGTTTTTTTCTTTAATGTTATGCTTGCACGTCCTAAAGTACTTACAACTTTAACACCAAAGGACTATTATTTTATTAATGTACCAAAACAAGACAAATATGGTCGTTCCTGTTCATACTCAAACATTTAAGTTCGCGTGAGTAAAAACATTATGATGTTGTCATTGTTAGCCGTCGCTAGGGCTGTCATTGGTATTGTCACTTCCTGCATAAAGAAAGTTACTTATAACTTCATTTTGTTTGAACATTTAAGTATATGATTTAAGTTCCGGAATTTCTCTTTAATTTCAAAGCATTCGGTGTTCCTGAAAGTAAAAAAAACAGCAGGTTGGAAAAAAAAAATTTTATAAGAAAATATTCAAGGGAATTTTATCTGCAAATATAAACGAATCCATAGATATGCTTACTATAATTACAACCTGCGTAGTAACTTTAGTTCATAGTATTTCAATGAAGAAAACATTTTTGGATAGTTAATTTATTAGATTTTTAGGCAGATTATTCTTTGTTTTATTATCTGACCTAAAACTCAGTAATCATTCATGTCAGTTCGCCGTGGTGAGAACTCTCATCTATACTAATATTATAAATGCGAAAGTAACTCTGTCTGCTACTCAATAACGCCTAAAACACTGAACCGATTTTGATGAAATTTGGTACATATATGGAATTGAGCTCGGGAATGAACATAGGATACTTTTTATCCCGGAAAATAGACGTGTTCCTGAGGGATAACTATTCCACGCCAAAACCACTGAACCGATTTTGGTGAAATTTGGTACAGATATAGAATTAAGCTCGGGAAAGGACATAGGATACTTTTTATCCCAGAAAATAGACCTGTTCCTGAGGGATAACTCTTTCAAGCCACTAAACCGATTGTGATGAAATTTGGTACAGATATAGAATTGAGTTCGGGAATGGACATAGGATACTTTTTATCCCGGAAAATAGACCTGTTCCTGAGGGATAACTCTTTCAAGTCACTAAACCGATTTTGATGAAATTTGGTACAGATATAGAATTGAGCTCGGGAATGGACATAGGATACTTCTTATCCCGGAAAATAGACCTGTTCCTGAGGGATAACTCTTTCAAGCCACTAAACCGATTTTGATGAAATTTGGTACAGATATAGAATTGAACTCGGGAAAGGACATAGGATACTTTTTATCCCTGAAAATAGATCTGTTCCTGAGGGATAACTCTTTCAAGCCACTAAACCGATTTTGATGAAATTTAGTGCAGATATAGAATTGAGCTCGGGAAAGGACATAGGATACTTTTTATCCCGGAAAATAGACCTGTTCCTGAGGGATAACTCTTTGAAGCCACTAAACCGATTTTGATGAAATTTGGTACAGATATAGAATTGAGCTCGGGAAAGCACATAGGATACTTTTTATCCCGGAAAATAGACCTGTTCCTGAGGGATAACTCTTTCAATCCACTAAACCGATTTCGATGAAATTTAGTACAAATATAGAATTGAGCTCGGGAAAGGACATAGGATACTTTTTATGCCGGAAAATAGACATGTTCCTGAGGGATAAGGTCAAATTTTGTTATATGTAGTTGATAGATTCGTTATATTTTATGAAGCGATTTTTATGACTCTTTTTAGGGTTCCGAAGTCAAAACAGAATTCTCATAGTTTCATCATGCCCGTCCGTCCGTCCGTCCATCCATCCGTCCGTAGCATAGCGCAGAGGCCCTTAGTGCTAGAAAGCTGTAATTTAGCAAGGATATACAATTACATGTTTATTTAAACTTCTGGTAGAATAACATTTTTAAAAATATGTTTTTAGGATACCTCTCCTAGAGGTAATATAGGGATAATTTTTTCCGTCACGCACCCCATAGTGCGGGGTATCGTGGAAAAGGTCTCTCAAAAATAATATGGGTCTGCTAAGTCCATTTTTCGATTGAGGGGTCTGTTTGCGAAATATTCGTAAGTGTTAGACACGTAAAAAAATTCATGGCAATAACATCAAAAGGAAAACTATCATGGCTATATTATTACGAGTATTAGCATACGTAGTTATTGATTTCTATAAACTTAGAACTTCGGAACCGTATATTACCAGTGACCTGATACGCTATTAGCCGGTTTTTTAACCAACTTCAAAAAAGTAGCAGATTCTCAGTTCGACTGTTATAAACAAAAATTAACTTTAACATAATTTGAAAAATCAATCTTTAAAGGGTTAATTCAGGGAATGTTTATACGAAACTCCGTCATTTTTAGGGTTCTGAAGTAAAATCGGAACCCTAATAGCTTCGTCATGTCCGTCCGTCAGTCTGTCCGTCTGTCCAAAGCAAAGCGCCGAGACCCTTAGTGCTAGAAAGCTATAATTTGGCATGGATATACATATTTATTAAAATTCCAATATCGTAGAATAAACTACTGAAAAAACTTTTGTTTTCGTGGTACCTCCACTACAGGTAACGTGAGCGTTATTTTTTTATTCATAACTATAGTGTGGGGTATCGTTGAAAAGTTTTTTCAAAAATATTATGGGTCTTTTGAGACTATTTTTGGATGTAGAGTTCCGTTTGCGAAATATTTGGCTTGAAAGTGCTAATTTTGGGTACCCAAGTCAAGTCAAGTGTTCCCCCTAACGGCTAAACGGTCGGAGTTGGACAAGTGAAAAAATTCTCAAAAATAGGTTATACGATGGATTTATAAGGAAAACTATCAAGGCTATGTTAACATAAGTATCGTAGTTAATGAGTAATAGTCAATAAACTTACTAATTTGGAACCCAATATTGCACGTGGCCTGACACGCATTTGCCCAGTTTTTTAAGGTAAAACTGTGAAAGTTGGTAGTTAGTATGTAATCTTACATAAAACAAATATAACTGTAACATGATTGTTTGGTAATACATTCCCTAAGGGCTAAAACTAGAGGTTGTAAGTTTAGAGTATGTTTGGAGTAAGAAGTTGTAAAACGAACAGATGAGTCACCTCATGGTAAGTGGTCACTTTCGCCAATGTACATTAGCAACGCTAAAGGAATCACTGATTTGCTGCTGCCCAAAAAGAAAAGAAAGATATTTTTTTTGTGTATTCTGTAAAATTACAATGTAAATTTAAAATTCAAAAACTCTCAGGCCCTGACTTAAACCTCTAAATTCTAAAAAGTTCAATAATTTTGGGACCTTTCCTATGGGTGGGTCATTAATGGCTCACTACTGAACACTCACTCTTGAGGACGCCTAGAGCATACTCCACCACTTTGCTCCAGTGTGGATTGATGGAGGGATTAGAAATCAACCCAAGTGTCGGAAGTCATTACGCCGGGCGAGGACCTTCAATATGTCATAACGACTGTTACCTTACGACAACAACCGGGACCGACAGCCTTACGTGCCCTCCGAAGCTCGGAGAGCTCAAGAATTTTTTGCCACTAGCGGTCACCTATCTAACTACCGACCGCACTCGCTATTGTTTAACTTCATCGATTACTATTAAAACCGACACAAGCCGCTGCGCCCGGGCTATGAATGCTTCTCCCGATGGGTAATTAATGGGTTCTAAGAACATGTCACTTTTGCTGTAATTTTGGTGAAGAGTTTAGTATCTTGCTGACTACCAATCACGCTACAATATCAGATCGTAGTTATCATTTCATTATCAACACTAAAGATTTGTTTAATATTTTACTCAATTACATAATACGATATATGTACTAAGTATAGGTGTTTTAGCTTCAACCCATAATGGACTATTACAAGGCACGGGTCTCCTCTCTTCATAGTATGGACAAGTTTGCTGTCAATTTATGAAAAACATGTTTTATAATGAAGGGATCTTTATTTTCGGCGTACGAAGTCGCGGGTAACAGCTAGTTTATTTATATTCAAGTGACCTATTGACTTGACAGGTACACCTTAAACTATGTGTAGCCAAAACGAGTCTTGCGTGACCTGCACTCCGATTCAATTATTATTTTAACCATGCGCCGATTTGTTCTTGTATGACATACAACCGGCACAATAGAGTATAGAACATTATATTCTGCCCGCGGCTTCTCCAGCGGAAGAGTGAGAACTGCAGGTTCATGCAAAAAATAAGAATAATAAAATTGCTATTAATACGAGTGGTCTCAAAGGATTTCCGTTATTGTATTATGATGAAAGAAGATATGCCTGTCTGTATGTCAAAGCAACAGTCTTGCATTACTTACAGATATTCAGATCTCTAGTATTCGTCAAACTTGTACGAATTCTATAGGCCGATTCAATTATTATTTTAACCATGCGCCGATTTGTTCTTGTATGACATACAACCGGCACAATAGAGTATAGAACATTATATTCTGCCCGCGGCTTCTCCAGCGGAAGAGTGAGAACTGCAGGTTCATGCAAAAAATAAGAATAATAAAATTGCTATTAATACGAGTGGTCTCAAAGGATTTCCGTTATTGTATTATGATGAAAGAAGATATGCCTGTCTGTATGTCAAAGCAACAGTCTTGCATTACTTACAGATATTCAGATCTCTAGTATTCGTCAAACTTGTACGAATTCTATAGGCCGATTCAATTATTATTTTAACCATGCGCCGATTTGTTCTTGTATGACATACAACCGGCACAATAGAGTATAGAACATTATATTCTGCCCGCGGCTTCTCCAGCGGAAGAGTGAGAACTGCAGGTTCATGCAAAAAATAAGAATAATAAAATTGCTATTAATACGAGTGGTCTCAAAGGATTTCCGTTATTGTATTATGATGAAAGAAGATATGCCTGTCTGTATGTCAAAGCAACAGTCTTGCATTACTTACAGATATTCAGATCTCTAGTATTCGTCAAACTTGTACGAATTCTATAGGCCGATTCAATTATTATTTTAACCATGCGCCGATTTGTTCTTGTATGACATACAACCGGCACAATAGAGTATAGAACATTATATTCTGCCCGCGGCTTCTCCAGCGGAAGAGTGAGAACTGCAGGTTCATGCAAAAAATAAGAATAATAAAATTGCTATTAATACGAGTGGTCTCAAAGGATTTCCGTTATTGTATTATGATGAAAGAAGATATGCCTGTCTGTATGTCAAAGCAACAGTCTTGCATTACTTACAGATATTCAGATCTCTAGTATTCGTCAAACTTGTACGAATTCTATAGGTAACGAATACGATACCAATGATACCTTTTTAATCGACTCTAAAATAAAAGTTTTATGTCTGATAGATTTTATGTAGGGATCAATATTTTCACTTATTAATATTGCAAAATATTTTTAACAATAACCAAAATTAACCTTTCTTTAAAAAAATTTAATCTCTATTCATCTGCAATTTCACAAATGTATTATTTACTCAATTTTATGTTGTTCTTAAACTACCCATACGTTGACGGCAAACTGATAGAGTTACCTTGTAGCATAAACGCCTTTGCTTCTGTACTTACCGCTATGCCGCATATAGTATTCAATAAATAATTGAGAAACGTATTAATTTGTGATACTGCTGCTTAATACTTTATTTCTTATTAGAAACAACATGAAAAACACGTAACCATCACCCCATTTGTAAGGCAAATCATCGCTGCACGCTTTGCTGATGTCAGTTAAAAGAATCGCTGCAATTTGATCCACGAGAGGCATTACATCTAAATGCACGCGCATCTGTCACCTCTTGTTCGGGACGGTAGGTGACGGTGGGTGGTAATGGCCATTTAGCATAACAGGCCCTCTTGCTATCTTTTGATGTTACGATTTGTAGGAATGTCTAGTGATGACTGGAATGGTTTTAGTAATGGCTACTGTGTGCATTTGAAAGTTATCTTGGGTATCAGTCGAAAAGTTCTTTGTTCGATTGCCGTGGCAGATATTTTTGTGTGGGCTAGTCAGTGTAGTTAAATAAGACTTTATTAATAAAATAATAACACTTTATTAACAAAAATTGGGCTTTAAACTTTGCAATGCTCCTGTATCTAACAGGAATAGATAAACTGCATTTATGTCAAATACACAATTTTAAATTCATAACACAATAATAAAATAAAGTACGTAGATACATTTACAATTTTATTATGCATAGCAAATCAAGCAATTAATGAAATAGGTATCGAAACTCAAAGACGCAATCTACTCTTGAACGTATTTGATAAGCTGATGGTAAATTGAATATGACTATAACGTTTCGCAATATTAATACACCCCCTCATCCCGACAACGTCTAGACCAGCGGCACTCAAACGATTCCAAGAATTTATATTAAAATATCGGATTATGCTGCTTTACTTGCTTTGATACGATGTTGTGATTCTGTTGACTTTAGAAAAAAATTGGTAGATATTTGCACTTTCTTGTATTATTTTGTGTAACGTGGGTTTATATTAAGTTTTATTAAGTAATTTGTTAGATAGGTTGTAAGTTGGTTTGACTAAAATTATAATTTCTACGGAAACAACATTATAATTTACTGCAAGTGATTTTTAGTGTGGAATATTGTATTCATTGTAAATAGTTTGTGAAATAAATTAACAAAATGGGAGCTTTTTCATGCCTAATGGTTTTTAAAATATAAACGTGTATACGTTTTCCGTAATAAAATACCAAATAGCTTTATTAAATATAATAAAGTGTTAATTGCCATAGTCACGGTGATTTCCATATTTAAATGTTATTTTTATCCAGTAGGGCTATGAACGCGTTCAAGGTTACGATAGTAACCTAGAATAAGCCATGACCTGGCCAAGATCTTCCTAGAGGGCTATTACGACAAGCGAGGGGGAAGTGAGTTATTATAGTGATTGAGAATAATTTAAAACCGCTTAAAGAGTTTGGCATTTTATATCTTGAACCTGCGCTTGATTTGACTTTTTTACATGGCAAAGTTATAATATAACGTTTTAAAGGCCGGTGAATGATGATGGTATATATTGTGATAGTGTTAAATTTATTTAATAAGAAACTTTTGCTGTAGAAAGGGATGTTGACCATCTGTAGAAGTATTATAAACCGTAATACATGAGTGGATTATTAAAAGCAGTTAAATGCAATAATAATTAAGGAGCTTCATATTAGCTGAGCCAGGTAAAGATTTTGTGATACATTTAGATTTTCACTAATCAATTATAGGTACTTATATTGTAAAATATCAATTCATAACATATAACGTTTATAAACAGGTACATAGATATCTATGTCTCAGTAAAAAATATTTTCACTTAAAGTTAAAAAGGATTGAAGTTTCCTCGACTGCAAAGTTACAAAAATACCAGAGGTTTGTAAAATTGTGTACATAATATTGATTAATCGTTTAATCTCCTGTATTGTATAACAGTAGAAAACATGACCCGTCAATAGCAGGATCAGGGTATTTCAATAGAGTGTAGAGTCACCCCTCGCGCTGCATCGTCGCTGGAAAACTAATCTTCTTTGCCGAAGCTGGGCCTATCTACCGAGCTTATTGGGTATTAGCGCTTATATCGTCCCTATCCCTAATCTTCACTTTATTACACCAAAGCAGTGATAACCGTAAATAAATAATTTTTGTTTTTTTCAGTCAAATGCTTAACTATCGATACTTTTATTGTAACTTGCTTAAATAGTTTAATGTTAATACGAGTACTATTATTTTCATTTATATAATTTATGTTAGTTAAATTAATTCACATTCCAAATATTAAAATATTACTTTTTAATACTATTACATAATTATTTGTCGTAAACACAACTATTCTGAATCATTCAAATTTTATAAAATGTTATGAATATCTATAGGTACTATAATAAAACTTAAAGTGTCTGTTTGTCTGTCCGGGCATCACATAAAAACTCTTGAACGGATTTCGATGAAAAAAAGCTGTTACTGATACCCTGGGTCATATTTAGACAACTTTTCATCCCGGAAAATTAAAATATTTCCCGGGAAAACAGGATAAAAGTTTGAATATGTTAAAACATAATTTCCGTATGCAAAGCTGCGGGCAACAGCTAGTATTAAAATAATTTTACGTCATTTTAAATCGAAGTACGTTAGTTACCCAACTTATACATTAATTATTAAACGACTTCAAAAAAGGACGAGGTTCTTCTTACGACTTACAATTTTAAGTAAATGAATAAGTAGGAAGTTTAGCTTTTCATTAAATTGTCAAGTTTGAAGGCGGTTCGACTTTTTATTTAAAAGTTTTTATTTATCTTCATTTTCAGCGAAGCAGTGATCTGTTTACCCCATACTACTAAACACGTATATTTACACACACAAACAAGCTTGGTGATTTGTCTACAAATTCAACAGTACAATTAATTTCCTAGCAGGTCACGTGTAGTCTGTTGTCATCGTGTCTCTGGGATTATTTGCCGATAGAAATGCGGCTAACGGACAGTGATTTATAGAGCGGGGGTGGCTGCCACCCTTGCGAGGGGTACCGGCCACCACAACGAAAACGACATTGATTTTTGGAAACCAAAGATAAACGTGTGCTTCCAATGACGAATATTGAACTTGTCAGGACATTTTCTTGAAATGCGTTAAGAAGAAAATGTTTTTCGAAATCATGTTCAGTTTAGATGCAACAGAAGCGGTTGGTAAGTTAGATTTTCCTTTTTTGTTTGTTTTAACTATTATTTTTATATATCCTTCCAGTATTATTATTACCTAAACATCTCTTTAGTAATCTGTAAGAAAATGTTTTTACTTTAAAAGCGCTTACACGCTCTACAGTAGTGTTTCAGGAAGCATAACGCAATATTAAAATATCACATACAGCGAAAACCTAAGAACATGCAATTATCTCACATAAATGTCTACCCCAGCAAAGGATAGAACCCCGAATCCCTTACTTAATAAACACATCAATCATTCATAGTTATGATTGCATTATTATCATTTTAAAAATGATTTTATAAAATCAACCTATGTACGAGTACCTACATTCACGGCATCAGATACACAGATGATTCCCTACGATAGTAGCCTACGAACCGACTTTTCTTTTTATGACGGCACTAAAATTTATATTTACACTATCTGCAGGCGTTTGTCTACTCTTTGTTTTCCTGAATGCAAAGAGTATAAATTCTAATAACGGGACCCTGTAGATGCACGCCTAAACCGTTATGTTTTTATGTCTTACTCTTTTGTCTCGGAACTAACTGTGTTAATTAATATAATAACTGCTACCCTGATTAGTTTTATTAACCGTGTGGGGCAAGTAGGTCGTACGTCAGATGTTCGAGATAAGCTCGCACTCGATCACCCATGCCGACTTTTTGCCTCACGCTATTCCACGCTGACATCGCCTGTCATTGCTGTAATTGAATTAAACGCTTCCACTGGCAAAAAACAAAGATGTACCAATTAACTACATTTCATTGACATGCCGCATCATGTTACTCTTCAATCATTTTTTCATGGCCTGTATTTATCCGTAGAGAAAATTGTGAAGGGGTATTATTGTATCTTTGAGTACTGGAAGTGTATTCGTTACCGTCACAGACATGCATCTAGAAGTTACCGTTGATATACGTCCTAAACACTATAATTATAACCTTCATAATTTTAAATTAAAATGTACCTAGATACACTTAAATTATACATTTTTCACATTGCAATTGCCCTGACACTGAAATTAATACTTTGGTGAAATATTTTTTACTTGAACTGTAGAAATGCACAGGAAGTATGTCAGTGACTCAATAGATAAATAAATATTTTTTGACTTATTAACTGTCTATGTTGTTACTCTTCGGGTTTAATCCGACAGTGGCCTATCGAAGGGCATGGCCTTTTCTCGAAGATCTGACTCGATCTGAAATACTCATGGATGCATCACACCTGAGATGCGAGGCCGTATAGTAACCTGTCAAGAGTGTTAGAAGTTCTTTAGCCGTCTGATGCGGTTCTTAGCTTAGTGTAATAGAAATAACTGGCTAGCGTGTCTTCTGAAGCTCATAAAGTTTTGCCACTAGGGACTATTAATCCACAGCATTAAAATAAACAGCTATGTTCATGTTATTTCGTTTCATGCTAGTCATTTATATCGTTAATTGCAATGATATTATATATTAAAAAGAGGCAGATAGGTCATTAGCGCGCGCGTTGTGATGATTGAAAAAGTTCCCAATTGGGAACTTTTGTGATTAGTCTGCGTCATGCGCAATCACGAGCGTGGCGCATCGTAGGTTAATACGTAGTTATGAAAATATTACAAAATGCCATCCTGTGTGTTTAGAAAGTGCACCAATTATGACTCCAAGGTCAACAAAACACAAGGAATCTCATACCATGCGTGAGTATGCTAAGATACTTAGATTATTTAGTATATTTCAATTATTTTTCTAAAAAATCTAATAATCATGCAAAGACGCCATGTTCAGGTGAAGAAAGAGATAGCGATGTAGTTTTGACGCGAGAGCAATAAAGACGTGCGATAAAGCGTGCCTTGTGGACATAGATTAGTTAGTGCAGAAGCTGTTCCCGTGCAAATTGTAATAAATGTGATTTACTTTTATAAAGACTTTTATTTCTTACCTATGTATGTACATACTTTTCAATCAAGTGTTTTTCACCCGCGTTAATTTGTGGAAAAATTAACTAATTAAATATATGATGTTATATAGCCTATAGCCTTCCTCGATGAATGGACTATCAAACACAAAATATTTTTTCAGTTCGAACCAGTACTTCCTGAGATTAGTGCATTCAACCAAACAAACTCTTCAGATTTATTATATTATTATAGATTTACATAGATTTTATTGTAATAAATTAATGTTTTAAATAAATGGGTTTTATTATCCACCTACAGAATAAATAAGATGCTATATAATCAGTTAATGACTAAGACTCCATACCTACTGCTTAGGCTGACATATACATGAAAAAGGTCGTGGTCCCTTTATGTACGCGTATTTACTTTATTCGTAAATGTGTCACCATATTTCATATTTCATCACCGAAATCCCAAAATATTGCTTAAAATAGTTTCGAAATTACAGCTTCCTTCCTTATGTTTATTTTTAGCTACTTTATACCTACTGACTGTTCTGTACTGAATTTGTTAGTCTTTATTGTTAGGCTACATTCACACAGCGTCTATTCGATTCGATTTTTTCACACGAGTCACACACAGTTGTTCACACGACAACTATTCGGTTTAAACGTTCCGTTAAAATCGAATGAAAAGCAGCCAGTTATTTAGTGCGTGCCATCATGGATCCACGTGATCCACTACTTTTATATTGGTTTTATAGACGGAAACGTAAGCAGCGTCCTAGGAGGTATTGGGTTCATCCTTTTCTGAAGATTGGTCCTCTATTTATTAAATTTCTATTCTGTATTTATAATTATCCAACGATTCTTCAATTAAATAAATAAATTCCTTCCTTTTGATAACCGCCTCATGCTACGTCACAAGGGTCAAGGACAACTGCGTGCACGCGGGCGAGTCTCGAATACGAGATACAAGTTTGTTCGTGTGAACGATACAACATGAACATAAGCGCCGCAGCCCACAACGTGTCGTATTCGATAAAATCGTTTCGAGACGCGGGCCTCCGCAGTGACAACTTCGGATGGTATACGGGAAGAAATATTTCTCGAACACGATATTTTCCCGCATAGACTCCGTGTGAACAGTTTAATATATTTTCTTCTGTAGTGACAGTCTATTCGATAAAATCTCACGTACGGTCAATGATATTATAACTAAAGATACGTTATGCCCTTATAAATCAACCAAAAAATCTGTTCCGATCGAGCTTCAACACACACACGTTTATCTTTTGTTTCATTAAACCGATCACACATTGATAAATTATGTAAAAGGGATGGCACTACTAAAACCATAATAATAGTGAAAAAGACAGCTAGTGTTTGTCGCTCGAGGTCGCTCGCGTCACAGCGCGTCACGAGATCTATGACCAAATGGCACACATTTGCACACTTAGCACACCAACAAATTCAGTACGGAACAGTCAGTAAAAGTTAAAAGAAATATTCGAAATTAGTACCAATATTTAACATAACGTTTTATGTACTTATATATGGTATGTTATCCATCATTTTTATGCAATTTGGAGATATGATTTTTTCGAAATCTCAAAACAACTCGGCATTTTGGTGAAACTATAGACGGCCCAAAGACGGCCTCACTCACGGCAGCTATCAACTGTATGAATTGAAATCGCTATACTTATGCACATTCGACTGGCGTACTTCTAGCGCCGTGTTGGCATGTCTTGTATATAATGTCATTGCGTACGGTATACGGGAAAAATATTGCCTTGTGAACGTAGCCCTATTGTGCAAAATTAGTGACGCAAGTCATTGGACGCGAGCGACAAACACTAGCTGTCTTTTTCACTATTATGGTTTTAGTAATGCTATCCCTTTTACATAATTTAACAAGTGCTGATTGGTGTACCGAAACAAACAATAAACGTGGGTGTGTCGTAGCTGTTTTCGGAACAGATTTTTCGTTTAATTTCTAAGGGCATAACGTATCTATATTAAAACATCTTTGGTTAATTGTAAAATCTGAGAAGCAATCTTCTTCACGAATCACGTCTGATCTTCTTTTAGAATGAAGGATGTTTGGACCAAACACTTAAAAGGAGATCTTTGTTTTTCAGAAGTAGGAAATGGGATTTTAGGTCATCTAAGAATTTCGGTGATCATGGACATCGAGTCAACTGCATTTACATTTTACGTTAACTACTTCTCATCAATATCAGATGCATAATAATGCTCATAAATAAATAATTGTATATTACAGTAGAGAAAGATTTCATAGTAACTATACGATAACCATCTATGCTCATCAACAATGCAACATTGAACCTCATTAAACCAGCAAAATTTATAGTTAACTGTAAAACTAAGTAATAAATAGTAAAAAGGTCAAAGGTCCGTCGAGTTAAATTAACCGTTGATGTTTGCAAGTGTGCATGTTTAAGCTTGTTGGGTGAAATAAATTGTGCTTAGCAAATTGTATGTCTGGGGGCTGTGGGCTGCACTTATATGGATGGATAGGGCATCAGGGTCAAGCGACCTGGCAGCGTGACCATTGACGGCAACTCACACAACGGTACTGACCAGACTGGCCATTCACGACACTTGCTTAACAGATTTAGTGTTCGGGTCGAGTGCAAACTGCAAAGCTAGACTACGCGCAAAGAACATGTTCCTTCTCTGTGTTTCTAACCTTAGCATTTACTACAGTGCATGTGTTTGACTTAATTTTTGAGGGTTCCGTAACGGTTCCGTTTTCCCTCAAAGGAGAAAAGAAACCTTATAGGATCACTTTGTTGTTTGTCTGTCTGTCTGTCTGTTTATCCATCTCTTTCTCATATCGTCTTTCTGTCATATTTGTCTGCAGTGTGTCCAGCGTCCAACTAGTGATATTTTAAGGGCACGAAATAATCTAATTTTATCGACAAAAATACCCATATTAAGTATTATATGGGGTTCTAGCCCTCTTTCTTTCAGAATGGCCGCCATTTTAATATTTTTTATTTGATGACTCTGCCGAAAGACTTCGATTTTTCTTCTTTCTTCTCTACTTTATTCGACTTAAAGGTCTCATAGATGTGAAAAAGCTATTTGATTTGATTGAAAGGTAATAACACCATCTATTCATTACAAAAAAAGATTGTATGAAATTTCAAGTTACAAAGGTCATTTAAAAAATTATGATTCTCAATTTAGTCAATATTTTCACTGTGTTTTCTAACATATTTCAAAAACTAGCTGATTAATACATCTTTTTTACTAAATGCATTATTTAAATTATGTACAAAACTACATCAAAATCATTGCTCTAAGACTGGTGAATTATTGCTGTTTGAATATGAGCCGTATGCGACTTTCCATACTTCTTGCGTCCAGCTACGTGCTAACCCGTGTAACTGTTGCGCACCCGAAAAAATCATGCTTATGAGTTAGCTTAATTATTTATATCGATTTTTTTTGAGTAATGATGGAACTCGGAAAGAAATCAAACCTTTTTTGTCAGGTTTCCCGGTGACCTCGTATCATGAAAGGCAAGAAGTAATGTCTTATAGCACAAGTAAAGGAAAATTGCGAAAACCGAACATGTAGTTACCTACATCACAAAAAAATTGTTTCTACTGATTAAGCAGTTAGTAAATTGATCACGACCTAGGTATATATGACTACTTACGATGTTTAGGGACAATTTTTCAACGGCAAAGTTAAGTTTATTAGTCATATCAGTTTATACTTTTATGGGCAATGTTCGGTTCTACAAGTTTTACGGAAAAAGAGGTATCAAACTGTGCTACTTCAACGTGAGAAGATCTTACCCTCAGTCTGTGAGCTATTTGTCATCATGAGAACCTCATCTACAGGATCAATATTGACTCTTATTATAAAACCTGTCTTCCATAAATGCAGTATCTCTAGACTTTAAATTTAAACATTAAGTGAAATAATTAATTAATTTTTTTAATTAACTTTTAACGGTGCGCAACTCCGACTCGCACGCCAATTTTTTTAAATCCAAATTAATAGAGACAGTTTTCCCTTTTTATCATCTTGGGTTATCTGAAAGAACTCGCTGGTTTTGTGCTTACCAATTGTTTCTTTGGTTTGTTACTGTATGGTATACAATCAACAAAGAATTTTAAATAAAAATTAATAAACAAGTTAACAGTAAAAAAAAATACACGGTCTTATAGTGTCAATGTAGATATTAAAAAATAAAGAAAAAAATTGCTCTTAACCATTAAGGAGTTCCCTCGGTTGGAACCAAACCTGTGTGTAGTATAAGGTCATGCTTATCACAAAAATGCATTTTCATCAGAACCAAAGCATTGTCACAGAAGAAATAATAGTACATATATAATAGTAGCATTATGTAAAATTTAAACTCCTTAGGGTAAGTGGAAGTAAGCCTAATCAGGCTTGTAAGATTTCAGCCAAACAAACAGGGCAAGCTAAATAAAACCGTTAAACAATAAAATTAAATTATGCATTTGTAAATACAAAAATACACTACTTAATATATAAGATTAATAAAAAAATTTTTTTGCATATTTACAGTCTTGAGGAGTTATTTTTAAGTAAGGATAGAAACTTCTCAGGATTTTTAGTACATAGTAAGTTCCTGACCTACGCAAAACCAGTTGAAGCCTCGTTGAAGCATTATTATTTCGAGGCATATTAACTTGCACACAAATTACTTGCTATAAAAACAACGACTACTCAACTATGTGTAACATCATTTAACAATAAGAATAAAACTTAAGTACTTCAAATATAGACATGTAAATATAGATTTTCGATAGAGCCTCTCTTAACGGACTGGCCTGACCTATAGTGGATTGGATAAAAAATCTAAATCAAAATGGTGTACAATGTGTACCTACTAGTAAAAGATAATACAATCTGACCCTCCGGACAATATTGTGATCTTATCTATCGTGATTAGAGACATACTGTTATATATGTATTTACTAATGATATTATAAAGTAAAAATTTTAGCTATAATACACATAGTATACAATATAATTACGACCATAATGTCGAAGTGAAGCAAAGGAGACTCAAGAGAGTGGGCCAGAATATTTATGGATGTATGTAACTTAAAATCTGATGACCCTACGATGGCCATACTTCCCTTCTAGTTGGAACCTAGCCCCAAAATATGAATTTTGTAGTAAGCTATCTACTCCACTACAATAGGTCAAATTTTGTCACAGTCGGCTTTTAACATTTTCCCACACCACGAATATTATGCTTGTCGCTTCTGCAATACTCATTCAATACTAAGATTTCTTGCAATGGCAAGAAATTCGCAATGGTAAAGGATGATAGAAAAAAAACAGATGAAACCAGGCAAGCTAACAGTTCTACTAATTCGATGTAACGCGAAATATAACACGACCCATTGTGCTCTGACGAAATTCATTCAATCTCATTGCGTGCAAAGTTCTTTATTTTTGAAAGCCAATGTGCTGAATTGAAATTCGTTCGGTTAAAGAGTTCATTGCTCTGCCGATTATTATGATGTGATTTAGGATCACTGCTATTATAGAAACGTACATACAGTTTGACTAAGTAACTATATTATTAAGTTAACAAAAAATATTTAAAGCTTTGGAAGCGTGATCAATGGATAAAGTGTTATACTTACAAATAAATAAGGTGTAAAGTATCAAATTCAATGCTTTTATTATAACAGTCAGATATTAGGCAGATGGGCCAGTGAAAATAAGAAATTACCCCTGGTCCAGGAAATTCGAAGTTTAAAACTCATTTAAAGAAAGTAACTCATGAAGTGTTTGGTTTCAACCCGTTAATGGCCCACTACTGGGCACGATTCTCTCCTCTGAAGGAGGCCTAGAACACACAACGAAATCATTTAAGATATTTCACTGTTTTTAATGAGCATTCAGCTTATAAATCCAGAGCTCAGTGACTATCAAAATAGCAATATCTTATTTTGATAGTCACGCGATTGTCTTCTCCCTTCTTCTATACAGTGCACACTAGTGAACTGACTTCAACTCAAGGATAGATAGAGACTGTCATAGGGTACTTTACGGCCCAAGAACTTTTAGATATTTATTCCATTTGGAATTTAAACAGTAATCGATATTAGAATTCTGTCTCGTCAAGTGTCTGTGAAGTTGGTTTAACCTACGCCTAGCCTGCGATAACTATCGATAATTTTGCTACGATAATGTAGAGTAAGAGAAACGTTGTTTCCAACTGAAATCTTTATTTAATTCTATGTTGAATATTAATTTACTAACTCAAAGGTGAAATTTAATTACCATTTCCATTATACCATTTTCATGATACGTCGCAATGTAATGTGTTGTGCCTCAGTTAGTTTCAAATGGATATGGTTTATCAAATTTCATTACTTTCAAGAGAAAGTAAGATTAAATAAATATCTTATTTACAAAGACTCGTAAAATTAATAACTACGTGGATTACTGAAAAAGTTTTTTTACTCGATATTATTTTAATTACTGACTACCTTGTAGCTCAGGGAGCTACAAAACTGCCTTTTAAGCGTTGGTCTCCCATATTCGATTCCCGGTTGGGACGAACATGTGATAGATAAAATACACTTATTTGTTTTTAGGTCATAGATGTATGTGATATTTCTTTTGAGTACCTGTCCAGTCCAGTCCATCCTAGGTAATTTTAATGCATCGGTGGAAAATATGGGTATTTATTTAAAATCAATCTCTAGCAGGACTACAGACATATTTAAGCTATTTATAGGTCAGTAATTATTGTACGACTTACATCTAAAGACAAATGGGACTTCTCGTCTGTATAAAATACAAAACGCAAAGTTACTTGCTTCTTGACAGAAACAGCGGATGTGTCGTCGGAAGAACCGCAGCGAAACCTTTTCTCCTGGTATTCCTTTTAAACTGTCCTGCCATTAAACCCGAGTAAAATACGTCACACACAAGTGTAGGGCCTATGGAGCAAACGTAATAAGAAAAAGTAAACTTACGACGCGCGCATATGGCTTACTTGAGAAATCAACAAAGCCTTTGTAGTCTCAAGTACTTTTTGCTTAAGTTTTTGGACATGACATAACTTCATTGTCTGCTGAGTTTCATTGCTTGGCGTCAACATCACAAACGGTGAACTTGATTGATATCCGTTCATTCCAATAAAGCTGTCCATATAATTGTCATCGTAATTCTCTGATAAAGTTCGTTCAGTGTTCAATCACACTACCATCGTAAATTGGTTAACGCTATAAAAAACCAATTTAATCAGAAAAACTCATCTATTATGTAACAATAATTGGATTGGGTCATTGACATTGTAGCGTACTACACAATACGTGTGACATGTAATGTTTTTATCACTTTCGCACTTATTGAGATGTGTTCAAACATGAATCTTTACAGATTTCGTAGGTAAGAAGTTAAAATCTCATTATCCATCTTGTTCCTTTGCAGAACGTAATACTTGTACCTGGTCTACTTAAGTAGTATAAATTTAATCAGGATAATCCTCTACAATGTTGTTAATGGATAGATAATTAAGCTTAAATAAATATTAAATTACTGACTAGGAACAGATAAAAAATCTTATTCCAAAAAAAAATTAACAATTTGCAGTCATTGTTTCTAGTAAACCGCCCTACATTCCTATAATAAATATACCTACCTATATTCGTACAAACGACAAAAGAATAATCCTAGAGAGAACTTTCGTTTGTGCTAAGTTAGCATAACGAACGTACATGAGTGCCCCTACATAAGAACATAAAAAAGTACGCGAACAAAATATAAACATGGAGCTAGGGTAACCACACTCAGGATTTATCTTAAGTCTTTTATGAGGTTCTCTCACGTGAGAATTTATAGGCTCATTTTGAAATGTCACTATTTTTCAGTACCTATTAAATAAATTTTGTATACAATACATATTAAATACACTGCCCCCGTAGGTACTACTACCGTTAACAGTACCCTTAATATTCGATCGCAAAAACAACAAAATAAAATAAGAATTCTATGCGAATGATACGCGTGCGCTTGTACAAAAAGTCAAGATTTTCTTATTGAAATGAGGCTTTTTGTCGGGATTCTTAAATGTTTAATCTGGTAACCCTATATGGAGGTAAACACGCGAGTCTGCGAGACGGAATGTTTGGTACTTAGTTCGTCTGCTGTTGCACTTACAACATAATGATTTACACTTTATTGCAGCAGTGGCTTTTAAGAACAAGCGCGTGTTTATGCAGTTTTCTTAGAATTTAATTTTTTAGTTACCTTTACTCAAGTTTAAGAGATGTTTTAGCAATATAAATGAGCTTTTCGACCATGGTTACTATTTTAATTACGATAGTGAAGTATCGTGGTAAATACAGGTGAAGCTAATATAAAGCGTGTAAAAATGGTACTGATGATATTTATATCGAGACAATACGTACCTATTACCGAAATTACGATACCTAGAAGTACATGCAAAGGTGGAATAATGTGTGGAATAAAGTGGAGAACACTAAAGCTCGTATTTAGTCTCGTTTTGGTGGCGTTGGAGACGTTTATATTTTGCCAATTCTTGTGAGTTTGCTCATTGCACTTTTGGCCATTTCAGTTCTTCGTCGAATCTCCTTGTCGCATCTCTCCTGGTCACTGACCATGGACCCAAGATAGACAAAGTCCCTCAAGATCCCCAGATTAGATAGCAAACTAGTCTGCGGGAGCTAATCAACTCTATACATACATACGTACATAAGCTGGTTTTTTGACCTGTTGATCATGAGCCCAACCAACTCGCTTTGATTCTCTGAACAATACAGCCATCTCAGTCTCTGATGCCGCGAACGGTGTGGTGCCGTATGCATATCTGAGACTGCGTCTGAGGTTGCTGATCTTTGCCACCAATTGTGATACCTCCATGCCATTCATTCAAGCCTCTTATCATAATATAGTCTCCATAGATATCGAAGAGGAGCGGAGATAAGATACATCCTTGGCATACTCCTCTCTCCGGCTTGAAAGACCCTGAGATCACATCATTAATCCAGATCATCAATTCACCATCTATCTACAGGCTTGAGATCAATGCTGTGAGATGTGAAGGAACACCCATTTCCTTCAGAATATGCCATAAACAGTCCCTTCGAACGCAATCAAATGCTTTTTAGTTATCAATGAAGCACATGAGCTTAAGCACATTAAACTCGTGACACTTTTCTATCATTTGCCTCACAATAAAGATTTGCTCTCTCGTACCTCGGCCTTTGACAAAACAAGGTATGAGCAGATTTAAATTTTACTTTTCCCACGACAAATTAACACTAGTGTTTATGTTTAATATTTTATAAAGTAATACATTTTGAGATAAATAATCTGAATGGTCCTCAGATAGCAATATCTGAGGAATCCTCACAACGTGTGAAGGCACGCGGTCGACATTACTGTGGTCACCTTGTGGTGGTGCGGCCATATTCATTTTCACAAGATAAGATTGCATGCGGGAACAACATAATCAAAAAGTAGTTTAAATAACCAGCTTTGCAACTATGTAAGTATGCATCTGTTTTATAAAAATAAACTTGACAAGTGAGAGTTAAATTCACTTGGAGAGGGTTCTGTACGTTGATTATGTATTTACAGTTATTTTTCTATTTTATTTATTTTTGTCCTTTTAGGGTTCCGTACGAAAAAACGATTCTCATTTGGTTCAGTACTTTCGTAGTGAAATGGCTATGAACGGCCGCGGCGGTCGCCCAGACGCACGAGTGATCTTATAAGGGTTCCGTTTTTAGTTTTTTTCGTTCGGTACCCTAAAAGTAAGTACCTAAACAGAGACTTTGTTATCTTTATTGGCATTCCTTATAAAAAGAAATCCGAAATTTACTGGACTATTTTGTAAATATACAAACAGTTAGTTGACCCAATGCCGGACGTACATATGTATATTGTAGGTATAGTGTATATTAAATATACTTAATTTTGATATTTATAATTACATGAACGTGATGTCACCTAAATTAACAATAAAATAAAACTTATAAGAAAGTCATTCAAACATCAGCAGGAATCAACAAATAATTCTGAATATAGATAATTAATTATTTCACATTACGGAACCTCACTATTTACACTTTTTTTGAGCGTGCTGCGTGAGTAACGAATGAGGATGAATCAACTTGTATTCTGTTGGCAAGACACTATACTCGTAGTATTTTTAGTATGTGTAAATCTGTTTAACTTCAATGGCTCGAGCTTTGCCATTGTTTCATATTGATCGCCTCTTCCGTATAGAGTCGAATCTATAATTTGACAGATCACTTTGACAAATCAAATTTACGAATGTTGTCCTGGCAACATTTGATTTGACTGATATAGGCATTGCTGTTCGTATCGATAAATTATGAAAATGTTCTTATCGATGTTTTGAGTTACTTTTAAAATGAAATTAACTCTATCTTAATGCATTTCTATTAATAAAAATGTGACTGAATTTTGTTGAAACAAAATACAACTTATCTTTATTGATGTTAGCTGGCATCGAATTATAAAACGGAATATATTTTAATTAAGTAAGGAGGACGAACACTATTTTACCAACGTAACTCGTTACTTGTCTAAACAAAACGTTTTTGCCCAGCTAACTTTCTCAGACGCCCCCCGACCAAGCGAGGCCTATGTTCAGCAGTGGACCTCCAAGGGCTGATGGATGGATGGAACTTTCTCGGTGAATCAAGCGTTGACACTGAAATATCGACACTACACTTTATTTGTCAAAGTGGTCCGTCGAATTATAGATTCGACTATACATAAATCTGTAAACACTTGCTATCAGTGTGAGGAAAATGTTTGATGTAGGGATACCTAATGTGATCTTTTTAAAGGAATGTGTGACCAAAAAAGTTATGGCTTCAACCCATTAATGGTCCACTACTGGGCACTGGTCTCTCCTCCTAAGGTGACCTAGAGCATACTCCACCACGCTGCTCCAGTGCGAATTGGTGGAGGGGTTAATGGCCAACCCGAGTGTCGGAAGTTTTCAAACCGCCCGAGGGCCTCCGACATGGCTTAACGACTGCTATCTTATGATAAACCGGGACCGACGGCTTTACGTGCCCTCAGAAGCACGGTAAAAAGTTATAAAGTTATAAAATATCATATACCTAATTAAAAAAGTTATAAAGTGAAATATTTAAAGTTCAATATAAATTACTAAAAAAGTAAATAAACAACATAACATTGAGGCTTCGTCGATCTGTTGGTTCTATTTTTCTGTTGCCAGTAAAGCAACTTTACTATGGAAATGCAGAATTACAAAATATGCCGGGCCGCTTTTATTAATTTGTCTACATGGGAGGTACTCGTATCGTATGAGGGTGCAATAAAAACTCGACAATTCCGAATCGGACACCCGGCATTTGCAAGGTTCCGTACCGTAAATGTATAATTCAAATAACTATGTAAAATATGTAGGACGAATTATATTCCTTGATATTTCAATTCTCCGTTGTAGTTTTGCAGATAACGGAAGTAGTAAATTTTCTTGCATTTCAAAAAATTGTAATAAAATGTATTATTGTACCTATTCCAGATTTGCCTTTAATTTAAAAGGTACTAACTACGTGATGCACTGTACTTTCCTTATTTTTTATTGTTAAAAATAATATTATAGTACTAAAGTCAAAATTAAAACATTTTATTTTTAGGACGTCGTCGTTAGATCATCTGTTCCACTTTTTATCGAATTTACAAAATGGTCACATTACAAAATACCTTTAACCTACATGTCACTAGCATCCATACTGAAGGAAAATGAGATACAAACACAAAAGTAAAATACATATATGGACACATACTAAAAATAACAGTAAAGTAGAGTCATGGGTAGCTTTGTGCAAAAGGAATGTTATGGAAATCATGGATTGAGCAATAAAAACATGTCCCCATAGTACTTTTCAAAATTAAGCTTCCCATAAACAAACGAAAGCAGAAAAGGTACCTACCAGATGCGTAGAAATCGTAAAAATAGCAATAAAAGTAGACGAGGTATGTGCCGACTTTGTTTACCCACATGGAAGGTTTGATGGCATATCGTGAAGGAGAATCGCAATAAAAACATTGCCCTCTGGAGGTAATTGAGCACCCTTACTCCCGGCATTCCCTAATTGCACGGCTGGAGACGATTCCCACGCGCGGTTGATCAGTCTCCTAGATAGAGTTGCCAGATCTTATAAAAACATTTTAGAATTTACCACATTATAAATTTATTATTAACGATTCATCAAATCAAGTAGCGGGAACAGACAGCCTTATTTCTAAGGGTCATACTTATTTCTGGACGTAACGCAAGTCTTGTTATGAGTATGCACGGTACTTCTTGGTTGTAGCCTCAGAAGAGCGTTCTCTAGGTCGAATGCCTTCCGGAAAAACATGACGATGACGATGATATGACGCAACGATAGACACCTATAAATATACCTTGCAAACGAATTTCAAATTGAAACTACTCCGTTATTGTTTTTGAAATAATATTAATATTATTAAGTAATTGAATAATAGGAACCAAGATGATTCTAGCTGGACGTAGTTAGTCCTTAATTTTTTTTTCAAATTCGATTACATTTTAAAATATACCTACTTGTTCAAAAGTTTTGTAGTTATACCACAGAAGAAATAATAGTACATATATAATAGTAGTTATACTATGCTGATTTCCAAAAACCGTGGAGTCGATTCGTTCGGCTCCAGAAATTTTTTATACTAACTTGATCTTTGTAATCCAAGTTAAACAAATACATATTTATGTATTTGTATTTGCATCACTACAATAAAATAAAATTTAACATAAAACATATTATTTTCAATTTGCAACTTTGTCACACACTCAAGTTTCAAGAAGGTTCTGGCAACATTATTCCTAGTGCAAGCGATAGATAGCTTTAATCAAAATTCCGTGAATCTCAGTAGGAGGTCTCTCTGCACATTAAAATTTGTTGGTTCGTAATGAATAAGATACCGTCCGTAATTAAATTATCGCCAGACACACGCTCTAGTTTCATATGCCGTATTTCCACGCAACATTGCTGAGATAACAAAGCGGTAGCTAGATTATTTATCGTTTAATTGAGAGTTACTCGATACTATACATGGATAACAGATTCATAAATTTTCTTATTAATGAATAAGGGACGTTTTAAACGTTACAACGATGCGCCTTTGTGTTATCTACAAAATACTACCCAGATTAAAGGGAGAAAATTGCAAGGAAAAGCCGATAAGTAAATATAATTTTGTACAACATTATCTGTCGGCCGAGTTTAACGGTCGAGAAGGTAAAATATAGAACCTTCTGTATTGTAATACTTAGTAAAAATATTTGCGTAGTCACGTAGTAACTAGATACGTGAACTTATGAAATTGATTTTCATAGCTACAAGTACAATCGACTTAAGTTTTGTGGTGGATAAATAAATCATAAATTAATGTTTGCAGCGAAGATATTTTTTTTATTTACCGATGAAATCAGATTGATGTCGATATGTATACACTTTTTTTACCTGATTACCTTGATTTTACTTGCGTCTTCCTAGTTCCTTGCTTATGGAAAAGTTCGTACGCTCTTCGGTGTTATAAGACTCATTGGGTACTTAGATGATTCTGATCGTTAAATAGGAAATTATCGAGTGATTTGAAAACTTTTAAAGATTCAATTGGCAATTAACATTTTCACTTTATATTTTCGCCCTACAGTAGCTTTCTTGAGACTCGTATTGTTAAAAGTTGCAGTGCTAGCTGTAGCTGTAGTATAGTCTTCTGTATACAAAATATATTATAGTATACAAAGTAAAAACCCGTATACCAATACCATTTTTATTTCTTTTGAGAAAACAAAACATTTCTTTGCCAAACTAGCCACAGCAAAGTGACACTTCAGATGCAAATAAAAACTACAAACATTTTCTACAGGTACCTATCTAAGTACTACTCGTACCATAAGTGCGATTAAGCTTTCCATAAACTCATAAAGGAATTTCGTTGGTAATCACACGCTTATGAGGCATCATGTGAACCAGAGCTAGTAATCGGTTCAGCCGAGCGGCGCTAGTAATTGATACGAAAGCTAGCGGTTCTTCGTCGCATGCGGCTAGATACGCCCTTCGAGGCATATGGCTATATGGTTATGGCTTCCATCACTACGATATTTGCTCGTTACGCCGATTAGTTGGGAAATGTTCAGGAAGTTATTTAGTGCTGCGGACTCGGTACTGCAATAGTAAACATTTATCGTTCATTTAAAATATAATTAGGCAATAAAATCCAGCCTGAGACCCTGAGAATTATTTTACTTGCAGTCAGATTTTTTAAACTGTTTAAGTGAAGTAAATTGAAAAATGAATTTCAGAATACATTATCATTTAATGCTTAAAGAAATGTATGTATAATATATTAATATTTTTTAACTGATGTAAATTAATATTTCAAATAAAAAGTAGTGCCAAGATACAAAATACGACTTGTGTAAAAAACGGGCTATACTTTCCTTGCTTCCTGTTCCTATTTTTATTTTTTCTTAAATAACGGTTACCCACAACACATTATGTAGGTACATTTTAAACTGTAAAGTTTACCACGCACCGCTTATTCCATTTGAAGAATATGAGCATATACCTGAAGGTCGCTTTTATCTTATTTTGGTAAATTTATTCAAGATGGTAGGAACCCAATAACAGTGGTTGTAAAATATTTTAAGTAATATACAACCATCAGTCTATTATAAATAGATACGCGTGTCCAACAGAATATCATTTATATACTTTTCTCTACATTACACGTTTTTTATTTCCTTAACAAGGGCGCTTAAAATATCCCTTTCGATGAAATCGTTACTTGTATTTGGTTGAATAATTTAACATTGTCATAACATGGGCATTGTGTTTTCAGGTCGTATGGAAAATATCTGAGCTTAACATTTAATGAGTTTAAAGGATACGGATCTACATAAAGCCATAACATTCTAAATTCCATGTTATTCGAGCTTGCACCGTCACGTTTTAGAGCTAAATTGCGACACGAGCCTATTGATTACGAAGAAAAAATTGTACCTTGCTTCTGGGCGAACATCATTCAAAACTCCATACCCGATACACGGTGTTGCAACGCTTACAGTTACCATGAGATCGCTATCGTATGGTAATGGTCTAAACGCACGCTTATTTATAATAAGCTGTAAATCAATAGCTGACGTAGCTTAGATTTTTGTTTTTATTTTCCTTTCATTCAGTGCATTCAATAAGTAACAATAACTTTATAGATACGGAAATCTTTGATCATTGTTTTTTTTTTTGAATCTTATCAGTGTCTCGTTAGCTCGCTAACAAAAATAGTGGTGACAAAATAGGATTTTCTTTTGTGCTTACCAACCGATTTTCTTAATTTTAGTCTGGTTTGGTAGGAAAATTGACAAACTAAGTAAGTAGTAGGAAAATAATTTTCGAAACATGGAAATTCGTCATAGGTATATTCGTCATAATTTCGTTTGGTATATTTTTATCTAGACTGTAAGTACATGGGAATACTATGGAGATGTAATAGATGTAATTTTGACAGTAGTCGCGAATCCTGCGTAAACAGAAAAGCCACCTCCAATCGGCTTAAGACTTCCGACATCCAGGTTAACTGGTAATCCTTCTCTTTGCGGATCTGCAGATCAAAAGCGTGGTGGATTACGCCCAAACCTCCACTAATTGCTGGGATATCCTGCCTCCACTGAAGCCTAGTATGCTGCTAGGGTTGGCGATGATAAGCTTACTAAGCTTACTAAAAATGTCGTAAGTTACTTAGCCCTCTGTGATAATAAATTGCGAATTATTTGTAATATAAATAATTCTTCTTCTTCTTCCTAGTCGTTGTCTTCATTGCTGAAGGTCGTGTCTAGCTTGAAATGTTTTTACATTTCAATTATTACTTATTATTAAACACAATAATTAACTGAATATAGTTCATTTAAAACAACCACACACCCGTACTAGGTTTTCGTGTTGTGTTTAATTTGGAATATTTATCTCTCGTTTAAATATTTGCTCTGGCTTTGAATCGAAACCGGGACCCCTAGTTTCGCTGGGTCTGCAGCCACCTTGGTATTATCTTATCAAATTATAAAAGTTAAAAATATGTTAATTAATATTTTCAACATAGTATGTAAAAACATTGGCTAAGAATGTTTTAACATTCACGCAACAAGAATGACATGACTCTACAATCAGTGAATTTAAAATATTATATACGAATATGAATTTACTATTATTAATATTTTAAATGTGAAAGTTTTTGGATGTTTGGATGTGTGCTGAATTTGGCTGTGGAATCGAGATAACCTATACCCTGGATGCATATATGCTTATAAATATGCTACTTTTTATCCCGGAAAAGTTCAGGGTATCCGCGAGATTTGGAAAAAATCGATCTCTACCGCGAGCGAAGCTGCGGGCAAAAGCTATTTTAAAATAATATATTAATAGTTTAAAAATAGTTTATGCTTATCACAAAAATGCATTTTCATCAGAAATAAAGGAACATATATAAAATTTCAACTCCTTAGAATATAAGGAGAAGGAATATTATAAGAGGAAGTAGGTCTAAGTAGGCTTGCAATGCAAGATTTGACCCAAACAACCAGGACAAGCTCCATAAAACTGTTTAAAAAGAAATCAATTCATAAAGTTAATTTATTGCATATTTTTGATTAAACTAGTTATTTACCTCGATCGAATAATTATTTAATTTCGATATAATTAAAACAATTATTCGATCGACACTACACAAAAAATGGTTACGTTCATGGGAGTAATTTGTTACGGTCCTTGTTGGGTGAAAAGTTGTCTTGTATGAACAACTGTTCGTATTATTGTTTCTAATAAGTCATTTCTATGGCATGAGTTAATGTGCTGTGATGACCCGTACTCGTTTCGGCTATAATAATACATAATATAATTATTATATTTAAATATTAAGACATAAATTATATTAAGACATCTCGTGACTACATGTAAGTATACCTACTGGGTTTTATGCGACAGTAAAATATTTTTCTAAATCATTATTTATGAAAATCCTTTTTTTAATGGAAACCTCGGAATCAATCACTCATCGAGGTGTAGGTATAAATTTTCATTATAATTTTGTTAATAAATAATTATTAGATTTTTATAAAAAGTGTCAGGATTTTTAAATGTTCCATTTTTAGCGGACAACATATCGATTGTACATGACATGACAGCTTTGGAAAATTGGAAGTGATCAGTATCCGGTTTTGTGACCCCTTAAAGAATATTTTCTTTAGCATTATCATTACATTAAGATAAATTTTGCAAGCGAACATTTTTCTTCGTTAAAAGTTAGAAAGAAGCATTGGTTAAGTCGACATCGTGTCTTTTTAAGATAGATCTGTCAAACGGGGATGTGAGTCACATCACACGAAGTGATGTAAATTGTCATCACCGACATGTTTTTTTTTCACCGACACGTTGCTGGATAAAGACGTAAGATCTGCATTATTCATGCCTCTTCGAAATTGAAGGAAAGACGTGAAAATATTGCACAGCCCTCCGTTGTTTAGCGTTTTCTGCAGGGTCTATCACGAGCAAGAGGGTTGGACTTAACGATAGATGGAGTATCTTAGGCCATAAGATACTTTGCAGCGGACTTGATGCGGTGTCCAGTAAACTTGACGGTGTATGGCTATCTGGCCATATAGCTATCTCATACAAACTGGATGCCGCATCAAGTCAAACTGCAAACTTGACAAGTTTGAGTTGATTGATGTTTGTGATTTGATCGTGTATGGCCAGCTTTAGACCTGAAATCTCAGAGTACTAAGGGCGTTATAAGAACTTGTAACACATGGAATACCCAACTCTATCAACTAAAAACCCATGGAAATTGGAATGAAGTTCGCTACTTTCGCTACGAAAGGGTTTGAAGCCTATTCAAAAGATTCAGCCATCACGTTTGGTCTTAATTATTAATTGACATTTTTACTGTCAGAGCATGATCTAGGTTCTGGAGAGGACCCGTGCTGGATCGTTAAGTCTATTAAGTATCTATTATAGCATTGCTGGCGTTAGGGAGGAGGGCGGGGGCGATGGCTCAGGGCTCCACATTTGGGGTTAGGAGTATAAAAAAGAAAAAAATATAAACGTTCACATTAGTTTAGCAAAAAAATTTTCGAGCAACAAGCTCGATTTTGGTTTTCTTATGTGGGCGCCACAATATTCTTGCTCGGGGTGTCAGAACTCTATGTTCAATTTAATTCCACATTATTGTGACCAAATTACAAATAAGGTTGTATTGAATTGTAAAGCAACGCATGCCCAGCCAGCTAGCATTCGCTATACCTACTATAGTAAAGCTTTTAACAATAAACACGATGAAATATTTCTTTCACGGTAGATTTAAGTTACAAAAACAGCATAATTTTTATACTTATTATCTTTAACTTGAAATGTAAGAAGGCATTCCGAATCATTTCCGAATAGATTTTTTTAGACTATCATTATTTCCGCTTTGCGTGTTAGCTTAGCATCCCTACCGTAGGTAGATATGTTTATTGGAGAAAGAAAAAACTTAAAACATATTATTGTATAGAACAGCAAAGATTACATACCTAATTACACACATGATTATTTACTTATATGAATTGTTTCTACCTATTAACATAAACTTTGTTTCCCGTCCATTTTTATGACCGCATCATTCGCCCATAATTTTACCGCGCTGCTATTTCACAGAAGGAAACGCATTTCCTACTAAGAAAATGTATAGTTAATTTTTTCTTAAATATACTTACCTAGTTATCTGATAACGATTTTTCCTTTTTGCTTATACCTATTATTATTATGGCTTTTCGCAGAAACCCATAACCCGAGCCTGCAGTCATAAAATGAAATAACAAAAGCTTACCAAGACCATATTTACAGCTGCGACCCATCGGAAAATCGTAAACATCTTTCCCATCGTCATCGTCCACGATATCACATAAACTTTGATTTATATTTATTTACTATTACAACGCGATCGCAAGCGTTCCCGCCAAATTGTTGGGAAGGTTGGTAGCACTGCACGCGAGCGTTTATCGTCGTTGTACCCGCCAAACTGAAGCATGAGAGCTTCGCGAACCGTCTCCGGTACTGAATGGCCCACTCCAGTGAGGGCGCATGCATGGCGGGAGGGACGGTCTTGTAGGGGAAACCACGTCGACCGCCTCCGGTAATTCACTAAGAAAAGTTATTTACCGATTGCCTAGGGATTCGGTGAGTAGAAAGCGAAAACGTTTTATAATGGTTGAGATTGGGTAATGATGGAAAATGTAATAGTGCTCGCAATATTTTTGTGATAGTGAAAAGTTTTAGAGAGTACAGAGCATTATTAGATATAATTTATACCTCCTTAAATCATCTAATACCCATTGGCGTTACTAGTGGTATTCCCCAATTTTTTAAACGTTTAACCTACAGGATTCCTTGTGGCGAGGAAAGAATGGAAATACCAACACAAATGACGTCATCTCAAACACCCACAATTCGAAATAGACATGCTTCTCAAACGATTACTCGAAATACACAATATGTTCATCCGTCACATAATTTTATCGTTTTGCCCGGCCGGAATCGAACCGGAGACTCGTTGCTTCGCAGGCAATCCCTACCTACTGAACTGCGTTCTCATTAATTTTTAACTCGGGGTGATAACTAATAAATAACTGTGATATAAATTGTAATAATACAAAATGTAATTGTAATACTACTTATACTGTTGTGATTTAACAGTTTTTAGACTCTACAATGTAGAGAGCATGAGATGATACAGTTTTTAAAATTGTCCATAAAAAAGGTTTTTCAACATAATTATGATTTTAGCCGTATTGGGGCTGCTTAGAATACTAACCCCAATCCCACGCCGGATAGGTGTCGTAAGAGGCGACTAAATCCGGCCCGTTGGTAGGGCCCCTTAAAGATTATTATGGTAATATTGATTTCAATAGTTCAATAATACCATTATTACTATTACTATTTCTCCATGGGGTCCGCTTGGATACCACCCTCACCCTTTTGATTCAGCCGCCAAACGAATCGTCTTGTTCCGGCTGAGAGCTTGAGAGTAAGTTCTTTCAGTCTTTTTCTTCTCACTTTCTTGGCCAGCAATGCTTTACGCAAGATGCCTTTGGGGTCGCCGATGTCCATGGGCGATCAGGTGGATCGTCAGTTGGTTTGCCGGCTATTTCCACAAGAAAAAACTTCTAAGTGCGATAAGTGCGTGCCAGACAAAGCGTAATATTTCTTTTGTTAAACCTGCTTATCTCATTAGCTGTATTAAATAGATCCAATATTTTCAAGTGTATGTATGTAAAAGTGTGTAAGTGTATGTATGTATATTTCTTTGGCATGCTCTGTAGCCCAAATATGGCTTGTTAGATTTCAGCTTGATAGGTGTCGTTAGTGATATGAAAATTGAAAAAAAAAATAATAAAAATGGCCGATTTTTGCATTTTGGGGTTGATTTTATTTCTCCGAAGCAAGTGATGATAGAATCACATAGTACCTAACTTTATAAACACGTTAATAGTTTAAAACCGGGCAAGTGCGTGTCAGGCCACGTGTAATGTAGGGTTCCGCCCGAGGATTTAAATTAATTTTCTCGGCGATTTCTTGTTCTGCAGATATTGTTGCTAAACCTACAAGTCTCTCTTGAGTCATTGATGAGCGCAGGTACGTTTTACAAAGTACTTTTTAAAAGCTAATATTTTGGTATAAATCGTAGAAAAGTAGAAAACCTAAGAAATTTAAAATTTGTAACAAAAAAATTGTTATTTTTTTATTTCGATGCCGCCCGATGCCAGCGCCCTAGGCGGTCGCCTAGTTCGCCAGTCTATAAGGACGGGCCGGCCCTGGGTTCCGAAGTTGTGAGTTTATCAACAGTTACACATTTACTACTTATGCTTACATAACCGTGATAGTTTTCCATGTCCAAAACTTGCCATTTAGCTTGCAAGGGAGGGAGGGGACATGCTCTTCTGTATCTAGCAAAAATTTTATTATATTTTAAAGCCAAATATTTTGCAGACAGACCCCTAAATCTAAAAATGGTATTTTAAGATCCATAATATTTTTGAGTCCTTTTCAACGACTTCCTACACTATGGGGTAGATAAGGAAAAAAGTTAATCCCCACGTTACCTGTAACCCTGTAAGGGAGGTACCCAGACAAAAAAAAATAAAAAAATATTCTACCATTTTGAACTTCTAATATGTACCTATATCCATGCCAAATTACAGTTTTGTAGCACTAAGGATATCTGAGCTGCGGGTGGACGGATGGACAGACGTGACGAAACTAATAAGGGTTCCGATTTGACTTCTAAACTCTTAAAACATTGCTTAAAACTAAATACTTTATAGCGCAAAAATCACTAATGCAGAAAACATTGTGACTGTGCTGGACCTTTAAGGAATACCCTCGTCTGGAGCCCAACCAGTCGAGTCATGCATCAAAGAAATGTATCGTCATCAGAACTAAGATTTCAACTCCTTATGATAACAGAAAATAGGTGTAATTAATCTTGCAAGATTTGAATCACACAAACAGAGTGCGCTTACTAAACAAGCTTGTTTATTAAGCTAAATTAAACCTTATCATAAGAGGCACGTGCAAGATTCGAAACCAAGCTCATATGCAGGAGACCAAAGTTCTTACCTACCAATTATATTATTTTAATATTAGTACTTTTACTTATTAGTTTTATTACCACTATTTTATCTTTAATCTTATTACAACTAAAGTAAATTACAGCCGAAAAAAGCAGGAATTGAAGCAAACGAAAAGAAGAAAACGTCATGGACTTTTTACAAACCCTTCGGATCTGTAAATTGTTATTTAAAAAAGCAAGCAGTGTGCTTTGATTAAGTTATAAATAGGAACCTTCCGTTATGTAATTAAAAACAAATACAATTAAAAGGGCATAGTTAAATGAATGTATACCTTATTATACGTATCAGCGCCTACACTTACATTTATATGACCAAGGAATAGAAATGACCAGGCGCTTTAACCAATATTTTTATCAATTACTAGCTGTTGCCCGCAGCTTCGCACGCGGAAATTATGCTTATCATATTTGTACCCCTCACAGAAGAAATTTTAATAACAGGTTAATTTGTATTGAATTTAGGAATTTATAAAGTAAAACCTTCGATACAGTCACAAATCATTCTTCCGGGAGCGGGTTTCGAAAAATAAACAATATTCACATTAATTTGTTTTTTCTTTTTCATGAAAAATTTTGAAAAATTCGAAAACATGTATTCCATCAATTAAAGGAGAAACGTTTGTTGTAAATTTAAAGCTGATATTTTAAAATTAATCCATACAAAATTTCATGTAGTTTCCGGGAAAACCTTTTAATTTTTCTGGGTGAAAAGTTTTCTGAAACATGACCAAAAGTATAAGAAACAACTTAACTAATTTCCGTCGAAATCAGTTCAAGGGTTTTGATGTGATGCCCGGACAGACAAACAGACAGACAGACAATAATTTCAAAAACAAATTTTTGGTGCTCTAACACGTTATTAAAGTGTTATTTATTGATTATAAATTTCAATATTAATCCCTCTCAATCTTTCTCTCTTCCTCTTTCACTCCCAGTCCCTCTCCCACTTCCTGTCTCGCTTCCTCTCTCTCTCTCTCGCTCCCTGTCCCTCTCCCTCTACCGCTGCCTATCCGGTTCCTGGTCCATCTCCCGCTCCCTGTCCCTCTCCCGCTTCCTATTCCTCTCCCTCTCGCGCTCCCCATCCCTCTCCCACTTCCGCTCCCTGTCCCTCTCCCTCTAGCGTTCCCGGTCCCTCTTCCGCTTCCTGTCCCTCTCCCGCTCCCTGTCCCTCTCCCGCTCCCTGTCCCTCTCCCGCTCCCTGTCCCTCTCCCGCTCCCTGTCCTCTTAACCCTTTAAGGGACCTTTAAGTTAACCCTTTAAGGGAGGATTTTCTAAAAAACAGTGTTAAAATTTACTTTTGTTTCTAACTATAAACTTACATAAAAATTTAATATTTTAAATCTAAAACTGGCGAAGTTGATTTGTATGTAGTTGACTTCCAACCCCTATTTTTAGGGGATGAATTTCGAGGAAACAGTGATACAGTTATTTTTTGTGTCTAACTATATGCTTATACACAAATTTTCACCCTTCTTACTTCAAAACTGACGAAGTTGCCATACTTACTTGAAAACTCTTATTTAACCCTTTAGGGGTTGATTTTACAAAAAAAACACAACTATTAAATTTTGTTTCTAATCTTGAGCTAATATGTAAATTTTCATGTTTTTAACTTCAAAAATGACGAAGTTGCCTACCGAGTTCAATCCGGTAAATTAACCCTTTAAGGGATGATTTTCCAAAAAAATGTGTTAAAGTATTTTTTTTTTATTACTATAAACTTACATGAAAAATTTCATATTTATAACTCTAAAACTGACGAAGTCGGCTTGTATGAAAATGACTTCTAACCCCTATTTTTACCCTTAGGGGATGAATTTCCAAAAAACCGTTCTTAGCTGATGTCTCCTTAGCATAAACTATCTGCCTGCCAAATTTCATCATAATCGGTTCGGTAGTTTCTGAGATTTTTTGTTTAATCAGTGTATCTCTTTTCAATTTTATATATATAGATCAAGGTATGTGATTCATTCAAGACAGATTAAAAAGATGAGAAGAGAAAAAATAATAAAGATCTTCCAGGCGGGCCACTATGCCTGCCATGCAGGGTAGAGGCTATTCAGTTGCCTCTTAGGTACTCTTACGACATCCAGATCCGAAATGTGATTGAGGATTGCATTGGGGTCAATATTCTAGGCTGCCCCAATATGCCTAGCAAAGTATATTTATCGGGTGTTTACAACTTATTTTTATTTTACTCTTCCAAAATCAATCGGGAAATGTTTCTTTGGTCATGTATTAGTTGCAGTGTCAGTTAGCCAATAGCTCATTTCTATGTAGGTATAATTAAATTATGTATAAAGAATCTCGGGTAAAAAAAAACGATAGGCCCTATCATTCTTTCTTAATTGTAGTGAACTGAAGTACCGTTACGATAAGGGTATACTTAAAACCTGAATCAGACGTTAGCAATGAAAAATATAATACACATTCATCGTGACTATTTATCTTATCAAATTTCTCAATGTAAAGTGTAACTACTTATCAGTTCATGCCACATAATAATAATTTAATTTTCACTTTCGCGTTATTAGTTTATTTCGCTACAATATAAAATCCTTAATAATATCTCTATAGGTACAGACAGATACCCAGGTCCAGAAACGGATAAAGAAAATATATTTAAAAAACATTTCAATTTGTTAAAGAATAAAAAAATATTATCATAAAACACTGGGATTTTATTGATTAATCATTATACATTTTTTAAATAACATATGTGAAAATAAATAAATGCGTACAAAATATAAGTACCTACCCTTAATAATCCCCTTAACATTAATTTGTGAAATATAAATTGTGAAATAAAAATCAAAGATTACATATCAAATGCCTTGGAGACAGTCATTTGTTCAAACTCTTCTTCAAGTTTTCAGCCAACTTGTCCATGAATTCGAAAGTTTCACAGTAGTCTGATCTTTGCACGTTATTCATTCCCTTGACACAGATAGCAAGATCTTTTGTCATGACACCAGACTCTATAGTATCAATACATACTTTTTCCAGTGTCTCAGCAAATACTTTCAATTCATCATTTTTGTCAAGCTTGGCCCTGTGCAAAAGACCACGGGTCCATGCAAAGATTGAAGCAATTGGATTGGTGGAGGTCTCCTTTCCTTGTTGGTAGAAACGGTAGTGTCTGGTCACAGTTCCATGAGCAGCTTCAGCCTCTACTGTCTTGCCATCCGGGCAAATAAGCACCGAAGTCATCAGTCCCAATGACCCATAACCCTGAGCAACTGAATCAGACTGAACGTCTCCATCATAGTTTTTACAAGCCCATACAAATCCACCTTCAGATTTCATTGCATAAGCCACCATATCATCAATCAAGCGATGTTCATACCAAATACCAGCAGCATCATATTGGGTCTTGTATTCTCTATCATAAATTTCTTGGAAAATGTCCTTGAAGCGACCATCATACTTCTTCAAAATAGTGTTCTTAGTACTCAAGTACAGAGGATATTTCCTATCCAAAGCATACTTGAATGACGCATGTGCAAAATCAACAATTGAGGCATCAGTATTGAACATGCCAAGAGCTACTCCAGCACCTTTGAATTCATTTACCACATGCCTGATTGGTTCCCCAGAGGCAGGTGTGAATATAAGCTCAAGCTTCCCTTCCCCTGGCACAACAAAGTCAGTTGCCTTGTATTGGTCAGCATGAGCATGACGCCCAATAATGATTGGTTTTTCCCAACCAGTGACGAGACGAGGGATATTCTTGCAAATAATAGCCTCCCTGAAAACAGTTCCTCCTAAAATGTTACGAATGGTTCCATTGGGACTTTTCCACATCTTCTTCAGCTTGAATTCCTCCACTCTCTTCTCATCAGGTGTGATAGTGGCACACTTAATACCAACATTGTATTTTTTGATAGCTTCGGCACAGTCAATAGTTACTTGGTCCTCCGTTTTGTCACGGTATTCCATTCCTAAATCATAGGTATGAAGTTCAATGTCCAAGAACGGTAAAATAAGTTTATCTTTAATCAAATCCCAGATGATTCTAGTCATTTCATCTCCAAGGATATCAACAACGGGACCGGCCTTGATTTTCGACATGATGATAAAATTTATTTTCTGAAACAAATTGAGAATAAACTGAGTATGTGACATTACTAATGACAACCTATATAGTAGATAGGTGTTAGTGGTCTTGCATGGTAAGCAACAGTTTTCATCTTATTTATAAAAATAAGAGACGTGCAATGTTAAAGCACCTAAATACTGTGTTCATCCATAATTAAAATTACAAATAGACAAATTTTAAGACTTAGATCTGTAATCATTGCTGGTTTTTGTAATTTTGTGGATGATCCAATAAATAAATAAAAAATTAAAATATCAGATAATTATCGGATAGTTATCCTTACAGATTTCCATCTTGATCTCTTCAATTATCATACATGTGAAATTCATTACTAAAATGTATGTAATGTCATGAAATGTTAGTATTTGCATGTAAAACATTAATAAAAATGTAAAATAATATAATTATTATTACAACTAAAGGCAGGCAAAGCTATGTGTAGTGTAGAGTTGTAGACCCTTTCTAAAAAACATGAAAACAGAACAGATTTAGATGATACATGGGCTTACATGGCTTATTTATACAGGATGAATTTTTGAAGTGTGCGTGGATGACCAAATCCGAAGCTACCAAGAATAGCGAAAAATGCTCAAAGGAGTCTCGGGGCCGATTTTGATTTAAACTAAAACTGTATCATTACATTTTTGAAAAATCAATATTTCTAGCCAGCTTTCGAATTCGTTGATTTGGAAAAAAAACATCCTGTATTATATGTTTGATAGTGTCGCTAATAAGCATCGAATTCTGGGAAGCAATGACATACGAAAAATCAATATTTCAGGCTAGGAATCGAACCCGTTGATTTTGAAAAAAAAAACGCACCCTGTATTTTTACACCGTTTGACAGTATCGCTAACATGGATATAATTCTGGGAAGTAATGACATACGAAAAATCAATATTTTAGGCCAGGAATCGAATTGATTTTGAAAAAAATTCACCCAGTATTATTACACCATTGGATAGTGTTGCTAACAAGGACCAAATTCTGGGAAGTAATGACATACGGCAAAGTTAAGGAAAGAGCCAATTTTTTACAGAAAATTAATAAAAACGTTTCAAATGCAGCAGTTTCTAAAAATTCAACATTTTCCTTAAGTTTGCTGTATATTATTAGTTTCCAGAATTTGCTCCTATTTGGCAACACTATTGAATGGTGTAATAATACAGCATGAGTTTTTTTTTTCAAAATCAACGAGTTTGATTCCTGGCCTAAAATTTTGATTTTTCGTATGTCATTATTTCACAGAATTCTATCTTTGTTAGCAATACTATCGAATGGTGTAATAATACAGGTTGAGTTATTTTTCAAAATCAACGGATTCAATTCCTGGCCAGGAATATTAATTTTTATAAAATCTAATGATGCAGTTTTAGTTATCAAAATCGGCCCCGATACTCCTTTGACCATTTTTCGATATTCCTTATAGTTTAGATTTTAGAATTTTGCCACGCTTAAAAAATTCACCCTGTATATCTGTTAGTATAAGAAACTAAATTACTTCAGAATGTTTATCAACGCACTTTAGTACACAAGATTTTGAATGTCCCTGACATACAGCAATAGGGATGTTGACACTAATTATAAATTAATATAAATTTATGTCTAAAATATTAGTGGTAACATTTAAAGGCCTAAAATATGATTCTTTTATTGAAATCAATCACAATAAATTAAATATCATTAATTTAAAATGTTAAAAATTGTACTCACTGTCACGTGACCTCAAACGCCATTTTGAGAATATGACGTCATTGGAACAATTTTATATGGAAATTCAACAAACTTAGCAGACAGATAGTATTGAATATCGTTTAGTGACGTCACGTGACGTTTTTGGTGGGAAATTTGATAGTGATTTTTATTTATCAATTTTTGTTTTTATAATGAAGATTATTATTTTTATAATATTTTTTTCGTGAATATTGAGGTTCTATCTATAAAATAAAGTTGAATCCTAAAATTAGTCAACATCCCTATTACCTATGTCAAGCCGGCACACGCCGCACGCAACACGCAACACGCAGAGTGTTGCAAACTCGTTTGGTTTGAGAACATCTATTATGTATATCAATTATCATAGCAATATTAAGGATAAACCACTGAAAGCTAACATATTGATCTTGACTATTTCACCTGGCTCTGTTATTTAAAATCTTATTATTTGGAAGGATAATACCTGTGAGTTATACCTACAAACTGTATTAAGTGAATCCAAGATTATACTTTTTATGCAAACACTGATGAAAGATAATATAGAATATAAACTGTTTGTAACCTTGTATAGCATACAATAATAAACACTATGATAAAGAAACTGGGTCTGATGACCCCAATATTATGCAATAATAATATAATGAAAGTCTGATTAATCATTGATAGGATCCTTGTATAAACATTCCTCTTAATTAATCATCAATGAATTGTTTATTTTCATTTTAATTGCACAATAGAATGATTACTAATTAAATAATAATTATTAGGTATTATCTTATTATATTAGAGTAATATGTAAAGAGTAATTTGTAGATTGTTGTTAGATTACTGAAGATACTGTGACTCATAATAATTGTGATTGTATTTTAATATCATTTAATTTACCTTAATTTATATTGTTATAAATAAAGAGTTGAAGACTCAATTTAGAACTACATAAGCTTTTTCCCAGTCTGTGGTGTTAAGAGTAATGATATAGAAATTATAATATGAACTTTGTAATACAAATTCACTACCACAAGTGTGACTTTGTTACAAAATACAAATACAATTATTAATATTCTTCCAGTCTAAGGATAAATAACACCGAAATGTGTAGTTACATAAGAATTAGAATGTTTATAAATTCAATTAGACAACCTTGAAAGTTAATTTACATTCAGTTCAAAGTTCAAGTAGTAAAGTAGGTAATATACCTAGTAAAGTATATGTCAAAGGTGTGAAATAATGCAAATTTATATAGGTACATATAGGAAATTCAATTCAATTCAATCAAATTCATAAAACATTTCAAAAAGAAGAAGCTATGTATTGTTAAAAATGGCTTCAACCCATTAATGGCTCACTATTGGGCATGGGTTTCTCCTCTTGAGGAGGCCTAGAGCATACTCCACCACGCTGCTCCAGTGTGGATTGGTGGAAGGGTTAGTGGCCAACCTGATTACCTCCAACATGGCTTTACAAGTGTTGTTTTATTATAACAACCGAGACCGACGGCTTTACGTGCCCTCCGAAGCACAGAAACGCTCAAGAATTTTCCAACTACCGACCCCGCCCACTGTTGCTTAACTTTGTCGATCACTTAGGATCGACGCAAGCCGCCGGGCTATGTGCGCTTCAACATTGTTATGAACCTACAATATTTATTATTAAAATGTATAATATTGGCTTCAGCCCATTAATGGCCCACTACTAAATATATAATATAATCATTGCTAATGCAGTAAAACACATAGTATTCTCTCTGGTAAAACAAGACCTTGATCTCATTTTGATAGATATTGACTTTGGCTTTGAATAACTAGTATAATCATATATTTATGTATAGGTACAAATGAATACCTTAGTACACTGAAACCAAAAATTGTTTAATAATCAAGAGAAAACTATGGCTTATCGGTACAATATTTTAAAAGATAACAGAAGAATTAGGCCATAAAAATAAATGTAAATTACTGTGAAATTCTCAGTAAAAAGTAAAGACTGAGTGAATGATTATTAATATTAAATTACAAACTTACAGTTATCAAAATATTAAAATGTCACGTCACCTCTTTATCTCGACAGTCACGTCAACCAACACTCCACTCCAACCAAACTCCAATCAATAAATAAAAATTAAATAAATTAAAATAAAAGATGTCTACGTCTACGTCAAAGTCAAGGGTCAGAGTGTCAACTGTCAACTGTCAAGCAAGTTACTCTATGTCTATGGTGTCAAGGAACTAAACTGAAGGCATGGATTTAATACACTATCTGGATTGCTGATCTTGTAGGGGTTAGGGATGTTACGGAGGTTCGTTTCCGATTCCGAAAAGTCGGAATTTCCGATTGTTTTTAAACCTCCGGTTTCGATTTCGGTTCCGAAACATTTCATTCGGAGGTAATCGGAGGTCAAATTTATTGTGCAGCGGTATTGACGATTATAATACATCTGATGAACATGCAATTTTGGACATTTATAACTTATAAGGGAGGGCTTTCTAAATGAGTACAAGAAAGACGTATTCCTATCAATGACGATTCTTATTAAGATGGAAAGTAAATACTAAATTCAAACACCTGAGCTCGATTGTTCGCCAATACCTTGTCATATCCACCAAGCTCATATCAGTAGCGTAGTAGTAAGTGAACAACTGTAAGTGGTGCTGGTCTAATCTACGACCCATTCAGAAATAGACTGGAAGGAGATAAAGCTGCAAAGCTTTTATTCATTAAGTATAACTTGCTTCTTTTGGACTGATTTAATTTACACATATTTAATTTACTTATTATTGATATCCAAAAACAAATCTTCATTTAATAAGTATCACTTCACATTGCATGATACTTTTATGTGCATTAATATACTATTATATTAATATACTGTTTTTAACGTGATAACGTTTATAAAGACGATGAGCCTGAGAGGCATTCACGAAAACCGAGTAACGTCACGGAAGCGCGCGCAGCATTAGAGAGAGAGGCACGCTAGACCGGCCGTCTCTCTCCCACTCAAGCGTAATCGGTCCGCTTGGAAGAAAATCTACAATAGCGTCATCTCTGTTTATAGGTATGAACTACTTGAAAGAACTTTACACAGTACATCGACTCGGACTTTAGTTGTAGTCAAGAAAATCACAGATGTCGCGCAGCTCCTGATATTTAAAACGATTTAAACCAAATTTTCAACTCAAATATGTTTAAAATCGTATAGTTAGTATGAAATTTAATATTATAATCTAGCTAGATACGCGGGTCGCGGTGGCGCGTCAAGCCATGTTCAAGCTGACACAACTGGCGAGTAGCACCGCGGCTCCGTGCGTAGGGCTTCCATTACGTTCTTACATTACATTATTTATATCATAAATTATTCTTCTACGAAATAGACGTTATCACGTAAAACCATTGTCCGTAAACCGACTTTACAGACAACCAATTTTTTTTTTCAACGCCTAGTTAGATTTATTGTTACACTACATATCACCAAGGGGGAGGAAGGGGTTAAAAATGCTAAAAAAACGTCACGTGATTACTGGACGGCCCCTTAGTGGTGGGCACAATATTTAACCACTAAAACGAATTAAAAAAAATATCTCGTCAGAAAGAACGTTTGAAAAATTTGTATTTCCATAACTTCTCCGGTTAAACTACTTGGACATAGACTACTTATGAATTAATTTGGTTATGAAACTTATATTAGTATAAAAATTGGGTCAAGTTTGATTTGATTCAGAACATGTGTTTATGATTATTAACTACTTATGTACGAACAACTGAACAAATACATACAACCGATTGTGAATTTTTATACATAGCACGATTCGAGTCAAAAATTTTAATTCTCTAAAACAAAAGCTAAATTAATATCAGTAATATTACTCGTCTAATATGCTAAAATCACAGTATACCCTTTTGAGTATCCGTGGCTGTTGGTTAAGTGACTCAGAACTAAAAGACTGGCTCCAAAGTGGTGAAAAGTACTGCTGGTCCAGTGTCCAAGTGCAAAATAAGTGGTTTACTCTTAAATAAACATTATGCTGACGTAAAGAACCATGGATTAATAAAAAAAAGAAAATGTGTACAATTCACACGTGGTAGAAGTGAAACTTTCCAAAATTTTGCATGATAATGAGATGAAAAAGCAATAAATCGAATCTTCTACCTTGTTCCTCGCGCCATCTATGAATATAACTTAGCACTTTTTAAAAATCTATCTAGCAATAAAACGAATCTTCTATCTTACTCCTCAGGCCATCTATGAATACAACTTAGCATTTTTACCATTGAGCTACGGAGAAGTTAAATTCAAAGACGAAATTAGCGGTTATATTATCTTACCTGTCGTTGCATCCGGTTTGAAATAACTAACGATTCTAAAGAAGTTTCACTTCAAAAAACATGAGAGGTGTCAAGGGACACCCGGATGGAACGAAGTTCCTTTCGATTTAAGTATTGTTTTGTTGTACAGCGCCATCTCTGTAAAACGATCTGAAAATATCACGCTAGCGTAATTCAGAAAGTTGTACAGTACAGCGCCATCTCCGTAAAACTCTCTGAATCACTTCAAAAAAAGTGTCGTCATTCGTAAAATCAAAAAGTGTCGTAATTTTCCGTCTAGCCCCCTTTCACAACGCGCGTTAAGGAACTTCGTTCCAAAATCCATTTGCTTATAATATAAAACCTAGGTCACTTCAAAATTTAAATCCATACTGCTTTAAACGCCTTATTCACGGTCCATCTTGACGTACGTCAAAGCAAGGCCATGCACGATGCACGCACGACGCAAAACGACCGTGAATAGGCTTGACGTACGTCAAAAATTATTATTTACCACTTATTTACTTTTTGCTGGACTTGCACGACCCGTTTTCCATCCAGCAAGCACCCCCACCACCGCGAACGTCGTGCATGCTTGATCGTGAATAAACTTGCTGGACAGTTAGTGGTGTCGAACCTACCGATTTTTCGGTATTTCTACTGATATGGATTGTAATTTTACTGATAATGAATGGATTTTAATATTTATCTTTTTGTTATTTAGGTGTGTTTGATGTACAAAAATTAGCCCGTAAGTTTATTTTTGACAAATAAACGAATTTGATTGAATATTGTGTATTTTTTGATATATACCGATTTTGTGTTCAAATATACCGATATTAAATGGGCAAATTTACCGATACACTTTGTTATATACTGGGTTATATACTGGGTACGGTTGATGCGTGCACGATAGTGAGTATGCTACATCCAGCGCGGCGGCCTTGAGCGGACGTCCAGCGGGGATGGACCGTGAATAAGGCGTTTAAGTTAGATACTTCATTTTATTATATTTTTTTATTTGGGAGACATAGAGTCTAAAATTCTAAGTTATCTCTAATATTACCGAATAATAGTAAAAATACTTAATGTAGTACAAAAAATTAAATTAAGGAAATATATTCTTCCCAAATTCAAATCGTACATCGTAGATGAAGACGATTCTTCGGATTCTTCTTTCGGTTTATCGTTATCCAACTATTAAATGAATTTCAACTCAAATTTAAAATAATTTATTTATGAAGCCTGCCACTGATACGATTATGTTACAATATTTTTTTTAATGGTTGTCTGGTGGTCCAAGTGGGATTGTAAAAATAAAGTTTGCAATTGGCAACACTTGTATTTTTGATTGTATTTTGATTTAAGTACTCTGTGGTATTGTATAAAACGTAGTGATTAAGTACTCTGTGGTATTGTATTGATTATTTTTGCTTTGAATTCAAAATTTATATCAGAAAAGAAACCTTGTAATCATACAAGACAAGTGATACAAGCGTCCGCTGAAAGTGCTGAAACATACTTGTTTAATGAAGTTATGCTGATGTTTCTTAATAATATAACAATTAATATTTTTCGAAATGGTGATTCAGAAGAATTGGAATAACGTCGAGGTTTCGCAAAAAGTGACTTCGGGGGAAACTAGAAGTATCCCAAGCACTACATGGGCTTTCCAAGCACCTATTAAAACTTTGGAGATTACTCGCTCAAACGTTGTTACTACAATGCAAGCGGTAATTATTTCTTTTGAAGACTATTATTTTAATGTGTTTGTGTTTCTGTAATAAAAACCGTGATTGTTTTAGAAGCAGCCCATAACTCGTCAAATAGCGATTAATACCTTGGCAGCGATGCACAGAAGGTTCAGTCTGCCAGGTCCTGTCCAGCCCCATTCACGGCCAATCGCAGAATTTCGGGCGAGCGCCAACAAATCTCTGGACATGTTGCGTCAAACCATACAATCGTCAGTAACGAGAGAAATTGATCAAGTTATTAAGAAGTACTTAGAAGTAAGTAGTAGTAATCCACCACCAATATTTAAACCTTAAAGTAAGCTAGACTATGTGAGAACCAAGCCCCAAAATGGTTCTTTCTGTCATGATTTCCTTTAACATTATTTATTCAACAAGTTTCGCTGTTTAATGATTAAAGATAATCTAAGTATAATAGACTGAATACAAAGTTCACTTTACATGGATTAAATTATCGAAAAACAAACGCATATCTAGATAATTGTTATTTGTTTCTGTGAAGAAAACATCTTGAGAAAAGTCTGCATTTCTAGCAGTCATGTTAATGTTGTTGGTATTTGAAGTAAACTATAATCTATCCCTGTGAGAGACTTATTAAATGAAGCACTGCCCAGCAATATAATGTTTATAAAATATGTTCCATAATAAAATAAGTAAAAGTATCATATTAATTATTTAACAAGTTTCATGTCACAATTTTGGATTCAGGTATACGTGTTGATGTAATGTACATCAACTGTTACCTATTACTATCAAAATGCATTCCTAATTCTGATTCCTACTCTGTATAAACATAATAATTATTATTATAAATTAATACGGATACATTTTTTTACTTATTTTTAACAGTTACATTTATATTTTTCCAGAAATTCTTTGTTCCTGCTGTAAACAATATAAGGCTAAATCTGGGTGATGAATCCGTTAGTGAAGATCAGGTATAGATAATAATTACCTTTACTATGTATTGGGCTACCTATTTCTTATAGTATCATGTAAAGGCATAAATTTTCTGTAAATTAGAAACAAGCCATAAATTGTAATTGTTACAAAAAAGGTCGATAATATTATTTATTAAACTCTTGATAGCCAGTGTTATCTCTTATGCCTCTTAATAAATGTTTGATACCAAATCTGTACCACAATAATCAGTAAATTACAAATGACAGTTAAACAATTTTTTTTTCTTAAACTTATAATCATCTTTTCATTACTCTTCTCAAGCAAATATACAAAAATGATGTTTTGTCTAAAAACTGATTACTTTTTACTGGTTAGATTACAATAACATTTGAATTTGCATGTTGAAAATTCATGTAAATTTTCCAACTGGTCCTTGAATCTCATTAGCTTTTTTATTGCGAAATGTATTTGATTAAATACTGTGGCAAATTACAGTAATAATTGTACTGTGAACCAGTTTTTAATACATTAATTTTACTTTTAGGTACGAGCTGTTTGCAGAGCCATGCTGGATGCGACACGCTTACTGTATACAACTCCAGCGAAACCAGCTCAACCATTTGATACTACGGATGGCGATACCAGTAACTTTGATGTTAAGTGTGTCAAACAAGCCACGATAACTTCAGTATGTATTGTATTTGTATTATTTAATTAACCCCCGAGGCAAAAAGAGGGGTGTTATAACAATGATATGTCTGTGTGTCTGTTTTTGGCATTGTAGCTCTGAAAGGAATGAACTGATTATGATGCGGTTTTTTTGTTTGAGAGCTGACATGATCAATATTGTTTTTAGCTATGTTTTGTGTAAATAGACTGTAGGGAATTTTATAAATTTTAAAATTTAAGCCTTTGTTATGATGCTGAATTATATAGTGAAGTCACTATGATCAGGCTTTGATCAGGTGAAATGATAATAGTAAAGTAGTAGAAAGCTCTTGAATAGAAATGGCGCACAGACAGTTGGATAAACATTTCTTAAATGTATCATATTAATATTTCTGAATATAATTTTCTTTTAAGTCTCAGTTTAATGGTCGTAGCGCACATATCAACTCGGAAAGGGATCAGCACCGGATCGCCTCGCCGTCAACCTAACGTAAGCGCGTTATAACTGACCAACAGCTCCAAATCGACTCGGCTACGGCTAGGCGACGCCGCGCTTACGGCTCGCCGGCCGCTGGTTGACGGAATGAATGACAGCAGTTCGCCGACGCAGCGGTAGCCGCGGCGCGGGGCGCGCACGAGGAAACGGAAAGTCGAAGGATAGCGTACGGTGAGACGTAAGCGCGGGTACGGCAAGTCGTCCACGCACCGTACCGCGGTTCGTGAGCTTGTCTCGAGGCGAGGCGATTACGTTACGAATCCGATAAGTGTGCTTTACAGTAGGGAGTTTCATACAAAGAATACTGACATGCAAGAGTTGATATGTTTACGTTCCGTTTACGAGTTGATATGTGTGCTACGACCATAAGCATTATGCATTAACAAAAAAGTGAAGTTATTACTCTAGTTTTGAAGCATAAATGAACCACCACTGGGCACGGGTCTCTCCTCTTGAGGTGGCCTAAACCATACTCCACCACGCTGCTCCAGTGCGGATTGGTGGAGGGGTTAGTGGCCAACGTTATGAGTTGTTATATAATTAAGTAAAAAAATCAATAAATCTAATCTAAACCAACACTATAAAAGAATATGGCTTCTATTTTAGCTCACAAGTGTGACACAAAATAAACGCAAAGATCCAGAAATAGAAATTGATGGCACGAAGTGTAAGAAGATTAAGCAAGAAGATGGTACGGATAGTTCATCGTTATCACCATTGCCGTCACCTGCAGTGAGGGATCCTGAGAAGTGGAACCCAGCTAGATTGACATCAGAAACATTGTTTATCATGGGTTCTCATGCTCACAAAGTAAGTTTTTCTTGCATAAATTAAATTAAAAAAATTGTTTGTTAAGGGCATGGATAACGTAAGGATGTTATCCAGAAATTCCGAAATTATAGAGATAAACCCTTTAGACTGTGGGTATGAACATTATTATAATTACATACATTAATTTACTTCTTGATATTTTATAGGTCCTAGGCTTGGGCAACTCTCGTGGTCGATTGTATACAAGACATGCTGGTTTACTGAGGTACCCTGCTGACACAGTTGATAAGGAATGGATAGCCAATCATAATTTAGTAAACGCCGTTGGTGGTAAAACTTACATCATGGTAAGTATATCATGTAGCCATTGCATGTTAATTCTACTTAGATAAATAAATAAACATGAAAACACTTGTATGTCATTAATTATTTTTTATGCTATTTCAGGTTTTAGAAGATATAGAAGAACTTGCTACAAGTGATGCCTATAAACATAATTCACTTCCAATGCTTGGAGAGTTGACAGGATTTAAAGTTCCTCCATTTATGCTCAGAAAAATAAAGGCTTATGTGCTAAAAAGGGTAATGAGTGGGGATATCAGTAATGCTAATAGTCCTCAGCCTTCCACAAGTAGCATCTCAGAAGATAAATACAAGATAGATGATGTGAAACTGGAAATTAATGCTGATAATTATGATACTGGTACATTTAATGCTGGTCAGTACATCACTAATGCAGACAGATTGAAAGAATTTGCTGGAATTTCAATGCCCAAGGAACAAACTGATTTAGCAGATATAAAAGTTGAAGACATCAGGGATATAAAGGTTGATATAAAGGTGGAAGATCTAAATGGTATTGATGTTGAAGATTTAAATATGAAGGATATTAAGGTTAATAATATGGATGATATTAATGTTGAAGAAATCAAAGTAGAAGACATAAAATTGGAATCAGACAATGCTTTTGATTTATGCAAAGACACTGATGATGAACAGAGTCATTTAGTTGATGGGTTGTTGGAAGCTGACATTGAGTTTTTAAGCCGAAACTTAGGGGACATTGAGAGTGATGCCGATGCTAGAAAAACAATTGAAAAACTAACCGGCGCTAATCCAGACACCATAACATTAGTCGGAGATGAGTTTGACATAGGGAATGCCCTGAATACAAACGTAATTATTTTTATTTTATATATATAATAATAAGCCCGCGGTAGTTTTTTTTTATGCTTTAAGCAGGCAAACGAGCCGACGGGTCTCCTGATGGTAAGTGATCACCGCCGCCCATGGACATTAGCAACACCAGGGGCGTCACCAACGCGTTGCCGGAAAAGTTTGATTAAAACTATCATTAAGTAGATTAATAGTTTCTTCAGCGTAATTCTTCAATTTAACAAGTGACACATTTTCATGCAATTATCTTTTGGGTATCGAACCCTATACCCTAAATTACATAATGTAAGCGGGTGTACAATGTACATAACGCGACATTAAATTTTGTTCCAGTATTCATCACCCCAGAGCACCAAATGTATCACAGTGGCATCAACAACAAGTGGTATGATCCATAGCGTGCCAGTTGCCCACATAACAACACCCCACATCACGGGCAGTACTGTCCACTATTACACCAGCAGTGGCATCCAGCCCTCCGGACAGAGGACAATACACCACCTGCCACAGTCTACCCTCACCATCCAGAACATTCCAGGCACCAATTCTCAAATGATACGGGGGTGAGTAGTTTTGTTTGAGTTACTGATGTTCACGTTTGGGCTACAGAGCTGTATAAAATGTTGGCAATCAGTGGTTACGTCAATGATTTCAAAAGAATGGACAGGCCAGAACATTTCACACAAATCTTCTTCATACAAGCAAAAAGTAGCTAGTAGTTTTGCGCGTGTTGCTGCGATCTCTTGACACCATTCATTTACATTAGATTCAACTTTAAATAATTGTGTTTTAGATATTAAAATTATTTCCTAATATTAATACTTGTAAAAACACCAGATGGTGTTTTTACAAGTATTAATATTAAGTATTAATATTATATAATATCTCGTAATAGAACATAGATATGTTCTATTACGAGAACTATTACGATACGTGCGTTAGGTTATTTTCGTTACGGAATTTCTGGATTCGGTCTCCACGCTCTAGGCCCGCGATAGAAGCTATGCAATAGCTTAAAAATATACGTGTTGGATTGAGAACCTCCTCTTTTTTGCGTCGGTTAATAAGAGTTCTATATAATGAAATAGATTTGGTGCCGTTGACTCATCTGAGTTAAGGTGTCTTCAGTTTACTCTTAGTGTACTTTATTCACCTATGCACGCAGGTGATTTAAATTACATTAGAAATGAGGAGATTTGTAGACGAACAAGGGTAACCGACATAGCTCAAAGAATGAGTCGGCTGAAGTGCCAATGGGCTGGCCACATAGTGCGAAGAACTGATAACCGTTGGGGAAGAAAGTTCCTCGAATGGCTCCCACGTTTCGGAAAACGGGGCATAGGACGCCCCCCGACCTGATGGACTGACGACTTGAAGAAGACAGCGGGCATCTCTACCATGCTCTGAATCCCAATCTCCCCGTCTGGTTGACCAGTTAATGAGAATTGCATCCATGACAGATCCCTCCTATCGGAGATCGCTGGCCTTAGGGTCAAAGTGGCGAGAGGAGATATAGTTCCGTTTTAACTACAAAACTCTAAAAAAGAAGTATGTATGTACATAGTACATGAACATAGTATAATTCATTATACATAAGTTTATTTATTTATACATGAGTGAACCTTCTGTCTCTTTACTTTGTGGTATTGGGTACCACTGTAAAACTGCCCTAGTTTTATTTCGTTTCGTTGGACGCCCTGTAAGACAATTAGTATTAAACGAACACTCACATATTGAAATGTTAGGGCTCTTTCAATTTAGACGTTTCGTGTCGGACCGCTCCAGTGCCGAAGCGGTGCGTTTGTCGCATGGCGCACGGACGGTCGTTTGTTTTTATACAAAGCGCACGGTGCGGCAACAGTGCCGGGTCGGTACCGCGAACGCTCGTCGACAGGACGGGAACGTTGCAAACTCCACGTGTTTGTATAGTGCGGTGACAAGACGTGAGAGGTAATTTAATCGAATTTTCATGTTTATTATTTCCTTAAAATAGATGATATAAACGTATAAGAATTTGGAAGAATTTTATTTTTAACTAATTCAAGTAATTCTTAGAAACATTCTCTTGACATTCTTAAGTAAGTAATTAAAAAAATCGCTTGGATCTTGTTTTAACCTAGCGTAAATATTATGGAAATCGCCGAAATTACATGTTAACGAAAACATCGGTGATGCTCTTTTACTGGGGCGTCGTTTTTGTTTCTGTTTGATGGTTGACTTGACAAGAGCACTAACAGTAATGTTTCTTCGTCAGAGTCCATGGCTTAACTTTCAAATAAATTTAAACAGCACTACCATACAAACGCACGGCAGTCAGATAAGCTTTCAATTTAGGCGTTTGGTATCGGACTGCTACCGTACTGCAGCGGCACGGCAGCGGGTTGTAATTAGCGGGACGGTAAATGTGCGACAGCGGTCCGACACGAAACGTCTAAATTGAAAGAGCCCTTACCAAACTTGTCCACAGATGGCGTTGTTCAGAAAGCTGAATCACGCGGTTGAGGTTCTGTAGCGTTTAATTAATGAACACCAACATAATTCTTCTATGTTATTGATATTTCCTATTAGAAATTAACATTAAAGATTAAGAATTTTTTCAAAAGGCGATCTTTCTATCGCCCTTATAAATAATTATTGAAAAAACTTAGTTTCGGCCTTTCGGGCTTCGGCGGACATTACATACATTGATAAAAACATCTTATGTTGCGTCCACACGTATTAAGTAGATAAGTAGTTAACTAAAATTTAACTAAAATTTAAGTAAATGAATACGTGTAAACGGACATTTTAGTAGTTAAGTAGATAAGTAATTTAGTACACAAGTAAATAAGTAATTTAGAAATTTTTCTATTTTTCTGTTAAGTAGGTGGGCGGGGCTTATCACTTAACACGTTTGGACAGGCACTTTTTACTTAAAATTTAGTTAAATTTTACTAAAATGGTTAAGTACATAATTAAGTAGGTTGTGAGGAAGTCGTAAACTTCTTTGCGTTGTTGATCATTACTTTTTAGTAAACCAAAGGGATTCATTTTATTTTAAGATATATTATGAATATTTTAATTTATTTTTATTATTTTAATATTTAATTGTTAAAATGTAATTTCTACCAATACTCATACTGCATACATTGTGTCTTATTTTATTCCTATATGGAATCTGTCCCTTTTTTCATTTTCATTTTTACCCACGACGGACGGAACGAAACGAAGGCGGTATATGCATTAGGGGTTAGAGGTTGTTTGTTTGTTAGTTTGTATGTATGTATGTTACCGTTTTTTTATGAAAACTACTGGGCCGATTTCATTGCAGTTTTTTGCATTCAAAAGGTTTCACTAAAGAGCGGGGTTATATATAATATATTATGTTTTATGGCGGTAGACCACCAGAGGGCGCTGCAGTAGCCTGATACGGGGGGGGGGTTTTTCAAAATTTTTATTTTTATGCTCTGCTGTCTGTACCAACACGCTGCTAACTATTCCAATTTTTTGTAATACGCTTATACACACCCTTGCAGTAGGTTTTTACCTCTGTTGCGGGTGGCATAGATGACACATCCCAATAACACTCATGACCCGAGTACAAATATTAAACTGTCTCATAAATATCTGCCCCGGCCGGGAATCGAACCCGGGAATCTAATCACTTCGCAGGCAGGGTCGCTCTCGCTACCAACTAGGGTACATGTAATTTCTACTTAGAAAAGCAAGTACATATAATTATCCAAATTCCGAATAAAACAATCAGTTTTTTACAAACAAACAATTTTACCCGTATTGGGGCGGCTTAGAATACTAACCCCAATTCCACGCCGGAAGAGTGTCGTAAAAGGCGACTAAATCCGGCCCGCTGGTGGTAGGGCCCTCAGAGGGTTAATATTAGTAGTATTGATTTTAATTGTTAATTAATACCATTATTACTATTATTATTTCTCCAGGGGTTCGTCTGGATAGCTACCACCCTCGAGCATGAATCAGCCGCCAAACGACTCGTCGTGTTCCGGCTTGGGGCTTGAGAGCCAGTTCTTTCTTTCTTTTTCTTCTTTCTTTCTTGGCCGGCAACGCATCAGTGATGCCTTTGGTGTTGCTGATGTTCATGGGCGGCTATAGCCACTTACCATCAGGTGGATCGTCAGCTCGTTTGCTGGCTATTTCCATAAAAAAAATAAAGGACGCATTTTTATTAGTACAACATTAATTATGAAAGTTACACGTCTTATTTTGAACTGCGCTATTTACAAAAAAAAATATCCTTTCTCCAAATTAATTAAGTACGTCGTAAATATGCACACCAAAATGTGGCACTTTCATTGGTCCAATTGGACCAAGGCTACCACAAAGTATGTATTTTATTTTTAACTTATTAACTTCATTCAATATTTCACTAATAACAAATTTCTTAAAATCATTATAATTATTATGCAAGATGCATTACACTTGAGGGTGACTATATTGAAAATAAAAATTATAAAACATACATTTTCTATCATTAAGTACTTTTGGCCGCGAACTTTTCAACCGCCCCTTGTATGTAAGTAGGTATGTAGTTTGGTATTGAGCGGTCCCTCGACACGACAAAGTATTCATTTAAATAATACGTTTATAATATTCATATTATTTATGAATTTTTAAAGATTTATTTTATGATTTTTTAGTTGGACATGTAAAAAAATTCACAAAAATCATATAACCTTATATGATCAAATTACAAGGAAAACTGTCACGGCTAGGTTAGCTTAAGTACATATTAATGAGTAATAGTCTATGAACTACAGAACCCTATATTGCGCGTGCAAAGATCGCTGCACTTTACTTAGGCGGAACGAAGGCGTAAATAATTGATGCATTCTTTTCGTATGGCGATTATTAATATCAAAATTTTGTTTATACGCGTTTATATTCTTCCGTATAAAAACTACATTGTTAAAGATATACTGGGAACCTAGTGTAAATATACCTATTTCCTTGAACTTTTCACGCAAAGATTCCCGAGACCTAAGTTTATAAATAGCCCTAACTGCCCGTTTCTGGAGTATGAAAATTTGTTTTATATTGGCTGCTTTGCCCCACAGCAAGATGGCATAAGACATAACACTGTGGAAATAAGCAAAATAGACTATCCTAGCAGTTTCGACGTCAGTATACTGCCTTATTTTCCTAACAGCAAAAGCAGCCCTACCGAGTTTTGTCGCGAGATTTGTTATATGTGGGCCCCATTAAAGTTTACTATCTAAGGTCACCCCTAAAAAGACCGTCGATTCCTCCATATGCAATGTTTCGTTATTTAGTTTAAGAGATTTGCTGACTTTTTTAACATTAGGTAGCACAAACTCTATACATTTCGTTTTTTTTGCATTTAATAGTAAATTATTGATAGTGAACCAACGCGACACATGCGAAAGAGCATTATTAAGAGTTCTCCATATAATTCTCAAAGGTGTGTGAAGTCTGTTATTTGCATTGAATTGTCACACTGCTAGCGTGGTGAACTATGGCATGTGCCCCTCATACTGGAAGAGCCCATCAGTGGGCCAGTTATGTTTAAGACCGTATGTTCTTTTGCCCTCTCTTTAATTATTTAGTTAATTTTCTTTATGTTAAGGCTCCCAATAAATCCGAAGACGGGTACAATCAGCACGGTGATGTCACAAGGCGGCGGCACCACCGTCATCGGCTTCGGCACGAGGACATCCAACGGGACCATCATTGGAACACCGGCGCAGTACGTCAACGTATCGTCCAAGTCATTCCCAACCGGTAACATCTTGCATAACGCGATCGTATCACGAAATATCATTAACCGCACCAATTTGAACGCTGTATCCTCGGGCGTGTCGTTCAATGTCACTACCGTGAGACCAGCTCTTCACACCACTTCGCCCAAAATAAATACCGTTGTGTCAGCCAGCAGTGACTTCGATAATATTAGTGGCAAAAGTTTAATGGACACCGGCTGTGGGTCGTCTGTGATGCTGAAAAAGGTACTCACTTTGGGCAGCGCGGGCGCTTCGAAGTCCTTCATGATGCATAACACTCAGAAGGTTTTGTCCACTGGGTTCGCTAATGGCTCAACACCGCCACCCAATGTGACGATAGTCAGCTCGGGGACGAGTGGAATCTTGAACACTGGTCCACCTAATGTGGTCTGCCCGACATCAGGTAATCTCAGCGCTACCCACGCTACTCTCTCTGCCTTGCTAGCATCGAATGCTGAGAAGGCACAGCCTAAAAATTGATCCATCATTACATATTTTTGTATACTGGAGGGAATTATCTTAAGTCACATTAATTACTTCTTCAGTATAAAATCTTTTGGATACCTAAATCATGCCCACTTGGTTTATTGGGTTTAAAACTTGGTTTCATGCTGGTGTCGGTTATTTTATGAGTATTATTCTAAATTTAACTTTAGTACATCAAAAATGGCTCCGTTTTCTTTTCTGTTTTTTTCTTGTTCTAACTCTTTGAGTATTTTAAGTTAGATAACCTCTAGGAATGGGCCTATTTTAAAAATACCCTTAAAATGTGTCACGCATGTGTATATTCGCTAGTGTTTTTAGTAACATCAACACTAGATATTTAATACTTGAATTAAATGACTAAATCTTTACAAGCAAAAACATAATTATATCAGAAGTATTATACAATGATCTCAGAATTAGTATAGTAATAATTAATTGACTTCCATAATCCTGCAGATATAAACAATGTTATTATATTGTGATATTTTTTTAACACTGACGATTTCCAAAGAACGATTTATCATGGTAATATTGCTGCCATATTGTAATATTAGCTCTAGTTCGTGTTGCCTATTAAATAAAATTGCATTCCACAATCATGTGCTTATTATATTTAAAATATTTAAAAAGTTATACTTAGTAGGTGAAGTTTCTTAGTAATATTTGCTATAAGATAAATCTACCTCTTGGGTTACTTGATCGATCATGAGGTACATATTTTTGCATACTGGAGGGAATTATCTTAAGTCACATTAATTACTTCATCAGTATAAAATCTTTTGAATAGGTAAGTCATGCCCATTTGCTTTATTGAGTTTAAAAACTTAATAGATACCTACATAAAAATTAAAGTAAAATAAGAAAATGGTTTCATGCTGGTATTATTTATTTTATGGGTTATATTCTTTTAAATTTACTTGAAGTACATCAAACATGGCTCCGTTTTTTTGTTCTAGCTTTGATATAAGGTATGGTAAGGAAAATGTTATTATCAATGGATACGAAAAAAGGCAAACTTAAGATAGTTTTCCTTCAGAAGTAAAATTCCATAAGTGCTTCACCATTTACAAATTTTCTCTTTGAGTAGATAAAGTAAGTTAAACACTAGGAATGGGCATATTTTAAAAAATACCATTGCGTCACGCCTGTGTATGTATATTCGCTAGTGTTTTTAGTAACATCAACACTAGATATTTCATACTCGAATTAAATTACTAAATGTTTACAACCAAAAACATATTATAATTATATCTGAAGTAGTTATTATATAATATAACGATCTCAGAATTAGTATAGTAATAATTAATTGACTTCCATAATCCTGCAGATATAAACAATGTTATTATATTGTGATATTTTTTTAACACTGACGATATCCAAAGAACGATTTATCATGGTAATACTGCTGCCATATTGTAATATTAGCTCTAGTTCGTGTTGCCTATTAAATAAAATTGCATTCCACAGTACATGTGCTTATGATATTTAAGATATTTAAAAGTTATACTTAGAAGGTGAAGTTTCTTAGTAAGATTAGCTATAAGATAAATCTACCTCTTGGGTTACCTGATTGTTTGTTTGTTTGTTTTATATATATAGACTATAAACTAAGGGTAAATATGGTTGTGTTGTGTTATGTGCCAAATGGAAGTTGTCTATGGCGTTACTTGTAACAGTATTAATTGTGTGATATATCATATTTATGTTTTTTATTTGTATAGTTACTTCCACTCCACAATGTTCTATTTAATTGTAAAAATAATTTAATTTGTTCTCATTTGATGTTTGTGATATTTTCCAATTTTAAGGTAGTTTTGAATGTCAACTTAGTATTGTAAATTTCTTGCTTAAGATGACCTAAACGTTAGAACTTCTTCGTTCTTGTCTTGTGACTAGTGAATTTAAAATAATACTGCCATTATCAGGAATAATTGAATATACAAAGTGTATAACTGTGCTTAGAAGTATTGAAGCAATATTTTAAATTTTTAAAATATTTCAGTTATAGTGATAAGAAATTAGTAGTATTAAATAGTGGAATGTTTTAGAGGTAGAAAACCATAAACCAGATAAACTGATTTACATAGTAATTACATATTTTATAACATTTTTTTAATGACAATAGCTTTAACTAAAACTGAGTGATTCGCCTGAAAAGATTATTATCAAGATAGCCAAAGAAATGTTTGTTGAACCGAACGATATAAAAAGAAAACTTAATTATCTCTTATTATGGGCGGGTTCGACCAACATGTACCCTGCGAATAAAATGTCATATCAGATTGTCATCTTTTTGAATGGTGTCATCCTTGCGCTTTCAACGTTTAGGTATTAAATCATTATTCATTCGTCGACTATGCCTTACATAAACCTTATAATTTGGTCTCTTTGGTCGGATCTTCTTTGATTATATAAAAATAAATTAATTTGTGAAAAGAAACGTAAAATAAAAAGATCTAATTTCTACTTTCGGAAAAAAATAGGAGCTATTTTAGCACGAAAATATCGAGCCGCGCGAGGGTTTTTTTTATTGAAATTGAGGATTGTTTATATTAAATGCAAAGAAATAATATTGTCCTTGTACACTACTTGTTGCTAATTTGTAAAGTACTTAACATCTCATAGCGATAAAGAGGTCTGTTTCATAATATTTGTGTTTCAAAAAAGATTAATCAAATAAGTTAGTGCTTGGTTCTTTTCGCAGTCAAAACTTACAGTTAATCTATTAAGTAATTAATTAATAGTGAATGTAAAAGTTGGCCACCAAAACGTAACAGATTTGCCCGAAGGTTAACTCTTATATTTTATGTTAAGTGATATAAAGTTCTCATAAACTTTATTAAAATTGTTTTTAATATTCACTATGAATGTTTATTGTTATAGCTTTATGCAAAATATCAATTATTGTAGCTTTTATTATATTTATTAATATGTTGTCTTTACATGTGTTGCAATGCTTAAATTATAGCCATTAATAAAATTTTTGCAATGTTATGCTATTATCATGCTTTTGTGCAATTTAATTTTTTTTGTTAGTATAGCTTATATTCATATTATTATTATGTGCATTATTATTAGCCTTATATTTTTCGATGCAAGAAAATTTTATTTGACTTGTTGTTGTTAGCTTATTATTTATATTTTTATTATAGCTTTACATGTTTGGCAATGTTTTTCTTGTATGAACTTGGTGAAAATCAATGGTGAGACATCGAAATGGTTTTACAAGTCTACAGGTACAGATCTATTTTTTTATCTTGATATTAAATGATCTTTACCATCAAATATCCAAATATTAGGATAAATTATTAGCGTAATTTTGTTTTTTTTTTGTTTTGCTTATCACAGCTTTAAAATGCAATGCAATATAAATTATTATTATTTAAAAGTAATGTTTATTCTATTAAAAGGCAATGTTTTAGTCTATAAAATGCTTAATATCTTGTATGTTTTTATTTTGTTTTAAATGTTATTTTGTGAGTGATGCGTATTTTATAATATTATTGTGATAAGAATAATTTTAATCCGGTACTTTTTTAAAGTAAATGCAACGGCCTTTCTGAGGTGATTATTTTACTGTGTCGTCATCCTTCCTTTGCGGAATTTTCATACGTGATTATATTTTACAAAATAAAATTTAATTTTAACAATTTTTTGTTTTGTTAACATGATTTTAATCAATGTAGGTTATGAAAACAACCTCTTCCAGGATAAAAACAGTATGAAAAGATCTAAAAGTAAATATTGACGTGTGTAGGTAAGTGGTTCTACTGAAGAATGTAAGTGTTCTGTTGTAAATAATTGATAAACAGGCGATTTAAGAGCCATTTCGCAAAACTCGGTTGATAAACTATAGGTATTTGAAGCGGCTCCTAGACGTGATATTGCCTCGCCCGGCTCGCGTCGCGCTTGACCTCAGTTCTGTGCGAGTAATCTCCTTGATACTTTCAATCGTAAAAATTTTAAAATTATGAACATATAATTTTAATTATACACTTTGTGACCACATACATGTATCTGGTTTGTGACAATATAAGTTTATATAACAATTAAAAGTACAATGTAGTAGTACCATCGGTAACTTATTTACATAATACATTTTAGGTACCTACTTAGGTACATCACAATAAAGATGTCCAATAGATGCATATTGCAATAAAAAGTCAATGCATATTGCAAAAATCAATATTTTGGCAAATCAACGTGAAAAATTAAAAATCACGTTTTTTCAAGGTGATCTATAAAATGCAATATGCGTCCATTTTGCCTGCGATATTCGCAGCGCGTCGAAATACATAGGTATACCTAAATTCAAATCAATCGGAGGGTATAGAACCGGGAAATCCCGGAACCGAAAATCCCGGGATTTACAAAGGAATACGGTACTTTTCAAAAGAACCGGGAAATAAAGGAAAAGAACCGGGAAACAAAATAAAAGACCAGGAAATAAAATAAAAGAACCGGGAAACAAAATAAAAGAACCGGGATTTTCTGAACTTTTGGGAAATAAAAATATGTCGCGTCGTGATACAAAAGATAACGTAAAAATAAAGGTAATTTATACAATCCATACACAAAAATGATTACAGCTTTAAAAAGAAGATATTCAGAACGTCGGCTACATGAAGCAGCTATACTAATATAATATTATTTACACAACCCAGATTGATATTTTTCTAATATAAATGAAGATGATTTAACTCTTTTTTCTCGTCCAAGCAGTGCTGAATTGTGCAATACAATTGTGTTGCTTTCATACAATTAATACGAAACTTATGTTTGCATGTAAGGTATAATAGTATGATGGTTACTCAATCACGGCAAACGACTATGCGGATTTGGGTAGAAAACAGTTTTTCCCTATTTAATGCTCCTGAGAGATAAAATAGGAGACGCGATACTAACTATTTTCACGCGGGGAAAGCCGTGGTAAAATAATCCCGAAAGAACTGAAAATCCCGGGAATCCCGGTTCCAGCATAGGCGAGTACCGAAAATCCCGGTAATTTAAAACAGGACCGGTTTTCGATACCCTAATCATTACCGTGATACAAAAGATAACGTAAAAATAAAGGTAAATACAATCCATACACAAAAATGATTACAGCTTTAAAAAGAAGATATTCAGAACACTATTCACAGTGGTCTTTGAATGTTAAAAACGAATTCTTTATTGTTTTCTGTTGGTTTACAAAACAAAATATTGACAATAGTCTAGTATAATAAATTATGAGAAACGAAATTCGCACTTTTCTCCCAAACCACTTGCTCTACAAGAAAAATGTATGGCACATAAAATGTCAATCTTTTTATGGGCTACAACTTTTATTCAATCCTTTCGGAAATCGTCTAGGACGCACCGTTTAGGAGATATAAGGAGTTTTCGGAAAATTTGGGAGGGGGGGGGTTAAGGTTGGGCCCAATAAGATTGGGTAATGTTGCAAGTATGAGTTCCACAGGGTGGCTGGAAATTCAGTCGGAAATCGTCTAGGACGTACCGTTTAGGAGATATATGGTATTTTAGGAAAATTTGGGGGGGGGGGGGGGGTTAAAGTGGGTTCAGTAAGATTTAGCAATAAGGTTTGGGGGTTTACTAAAGGGGGTCGAAATTTCCGTCTAAACTTGTCTAGGACGCACCGTCTCCGAGATATCCGGGATTTCCGGTTTTCCAAAAATCTATATCCCGATGAAATCTATATACCTGATGAGTGCGGTATTTGCCCGGATGCCTCCCAGATTATCCCGACGCAAAATTCCACTTTTGGGTGAAGAACTGAGGGGGGGGGGGTATAGGGGGAGGCGAGGGGTTGTGAAGGGAAAAAATGAGAGGGTGAAGAGAGAAGGTAAAGGGTGTTGTGTATTTGAGATACGTGAGTTTTGGGGAGTTGACGGAACTTGGGTGCACGAGAGTTTCCAAACAACGAATGTATTATCTTTGACTAATAATAAGTGACTATAGCTGACTAATGTCTGAGTTTCTATCATTCCAACATTTTGGCTTAGCAATAGGGTCCCGTTGACATCGTTTGGGTACGGAACCCTATAAAGTACAGATTGATCTAAAAGTTGTATAAATAAAGGGTATGTTTAGACAAGTTATAATTTTTTTTTCTATGTAAATATGTAATTTACACATATAACAAAAAACCTAAATACTGTAAACAGTAACTAATGTCTAAAAACGGACAATGTTTTATTTCAAATTACAGCAGTGACTTCCAACCCAATAGGGGTTGAATTTCCAAAAATCCGATAGCCTAAAGCCTTCTTCGATAAATGAACTATCCAATACAAAAATAATTTTTCAATTCAAACCAGTAGTTCCTAAGATTAGCGCGTTCAATCAAACAAACAAACAAACTTTTCAGCTTTATAATATTACAATAGTAATAGTATAGATTAGCATAGATATAGTTATATTTTGTACATATGTATGTTCGTGATTTTCTCCGTTACTACTTACACTACATAAATTGGAAAGAAATAGTTACTTAATTTCTATTGTTTTCTTCAAACCAAAGATGTTTAAAGCAGAATATTACGCAAACGGACCCCTGAATTGAAAAATGGTCTTTTGAAACCTATAATATTTTTGAAAGACCTTTTCAACGATACCCCACATTAAGGGGTAGACGAAGAAAAAATCATACGGAACGGACAGACGGACGGACGGCCGGACGGGCTAGACATGATTCCGATTTGACTACAAAACCCTGAAAATTATAGAAAACTAAAAATAATACAATTGACTGTAACTAAAAATTCTCACATGATCAAGACTGTTCAATGGCAATATAATTACGTTACTTTTACGAAATCTATTCCTTAGATGGCTAAAGCAAAAATTGACATAGGTCCTACCTCCAAGAGGGCTCGAGCCTAACTGATTTGATTCGCACCAGTTTGTTTATTTATATGGTAAAGTAAATTCGTTGTAATTAATTATTTTTTGCAGTAAGATAAAAAAAAAATTACGTGTCATATTCGACAAAGACCATATTTTATTACTACATAAATTTTTGATGGGAAATACGCTTTATTGAATACAAAAATCGATGGTAAAGTCATGGCATAAACCATGAAAATTGGTAATGTTATTGAATTAATTTGGAAACGAATATGATAGTAATCGTATATCTCTTGTAATAAATGCAAAATATAATATATGAGTGTTCTCTAGACATTTTTTTTTACTCAATTTAACAAGATTTAATAAAGAAAATCAGTGTTTGAAATTGACTCTGTCGTCCTTTTGCTGAAAAATAGTTATGCTAGATTGACAGTTACGCAAAAACTAATTAATATTTTCGAATATTAGATTATCAATATCAATTATAATAGATTGATCTATTTTATGTGTTCATTTGCCAGCATTAATATCTTTCTTATGATACTAATTTTTGACGTCAAATTCTTCATTCCGCGCGACTAACCGCGAAATGGCTCTTAATGAACAAGGTGGAAACAAGGCCACTGGGCGGAGTCTAGGGCGGTAGGCGTGCGCTAGTCCAAAGGAAAACAACACGAGGGACACTTGTCATACTTAATAACAGGCTAAATTTGCAATTGATATGGATTTTGTGTCAGTTCAGTGGGAATAAATAATTATCCTAATATAAACGGGTTTGAATATTTTAAAAGCTGTTATTTAGCTTACAATGTTTCTGTTCAAATCTGCAAGCTGAGTTAGATATGATACATAACTAAATCAGGGTAAGCTCTAGACGAGGGATATCCTTAATAGTGAATTGTTATCAATTTTAAAACAACAATTAATAAAAAAATCATTATACCATGGCCATACCAGGCCATACACGATTATGTGTATTTGATCAAGCGTCAAGCAGACTTGATGCGGCATTCAGTATACGGTATCTACGGTAAGCTATCTGGCTACTTAGTTATCTCATGGACACTGGATGGCGCGTCAAGTCAAACTACAGACTTGACAAGTGCACTTGATCGTGTATGGCCACCATGACGTTACATATTGGTCGTAATTGGAAAAGGTTTTTGTGGTTCTTTATGTATAGAATTTTTTATACATCAGGTGTACCCGGATTACTGATTCAACATCACGTTAGCTGCTCATTTCGCACCCTCAGTGAAAAAAGCATAAGTCGTGTTACTTTGAATTTAAGTTATTAAAATGATTGGAAAGAGGGACAAAAGCTGCATATGCAATTTTTTTTTAATTTTTATCATTAATCTTGACGGTTTTGTGCAAGAAATCGTAATGTAAATTACTAAGTCCTTTGACTACTTACTGATATTTTAACAGTTTTTTTGCTCTCCTGTAAAATTGCAATTTTCATCTTATGCCTTTTTTCCACTGAAGGTAAGACTTGTTTTGTTTGTCATAGTTTAAGTTACGTACGTATTACGTACTTTTGTACGTATACGTTACCTTATGTTTTTAAGTTTGTGGATCTACACGGCGCGTGAAAATAGGAGTATGGATGATTTGCAGGCAGTTTTCACGCGCTAATGTAGGGTCATATTATTTATTAATTTGTGTAATAGCTTCTTTGGTTGACTGATATTTATTTAGCTCTAGTAATGTGGTCGTAAGACTTCTGCTTGAAGGAAGTTGGTTTTACAACGCTGCTCAGCACTAATCGTTAACTTACGTGCTCAATTATATGATTAAATAAAGAGATTTTAAATCTAAAATTAAAATATTGATGTAATACCGACTGTCCTTCAGGTTTATGTGTATAACTTTATGTAAGATCGTTCCGTTTCACTCCGCCTTTTGTTTTATGCTCTCCAAAATTTGTTTTGACTGGCTTTTTTGTTTTTTATTTTAACCAATATATTTTTTTTTAATTATAAATTCAATACGATTTTTTTTGTTTTATTTTACGCCTGTTTTCTTGATAGATTTGATTGGTTGAGATAATCAGCATTTTTGGATAAATTATTATTTTCTAAAAAATATATTTAATTTTATAAGTTGTCATTTTAATTTGTCAAATCTCTGTAATACAGGATTCGAATTTTATTGGATTTTTTTCCATCCGACCTTTTACAACTTATTAAATGTAAAGATTTTAATGGATGTACATCAAATATTTTTTCTGCTTTTTAAGTGCTGGATTTAATCTATTTACATTTTTTATAAGATATACGGTGTATGAATTTGAATAGCCCTTTATACTCCAGGCTGATATTGAGATATTCTTGTACCTACAGATTCGTAAGCGCTGAGTGCTTATTTTTACGGCTGTGTAAAGATAGAATATTTTTTATTTTATTGTATTCTATGAAGAAAGACAAGTTTTTTGATTGAATATTCCTATTATATAATCTGAACGTATCAAAGTTTATAAATTATTTAGAATAGTTTATACAGAATAACCTGCATCACTGAATTATATTTTACTAATGTTTAAGAATAACATTTAATAATATTAGCACAAAACATATTTACGATACGAACTGCCAAATTGTACTTGTATAGGTAAGTGGAATAATTAACATATTAAATACATAATAATTATCGTCATAAAGCAGCCAATTTATATGTATAAAACGTTAATGAATTTACACTTAAACCTTCCTCA
>OZ010686.1:12388198-12479479 GCA_963932265.1 Thymelicus lineola
TTGTTTTTCACTTTATAATGGTTAACTGTTCTGTTTGGTACATAAAAAAGTGTAGGATTTACTGACCTATTTAAATAACCAATATATTGGTGACATTATCTACTACAACTAATCTTTGTGACCTTTTTAGTTAATTAACACTCCTTTATTAGCTTCACTTGTAGGTAACTTAATAACTAACAATGTAAACAAAATTTGGAAGTAAACTTGTAGTGTTTACGTTAAAGAGGTTTTGAGTTATAAAAGGGTCAAAAGTGGCACCAAGTGGTTCGTGTAATATTACACTCGGCGCTGGCTAGCCAGTTCCTTTGCTTGAACTTGGCTTGACACGCTGCCGCGTGTCTAGATATAGTCAATTGTGCTTCATCAATATGTCTACAAACTCGATAATTATAAAATTTTAGCCCAACCACAAACGATCTTTCGATTATTTTTGAAGTGACATGTGGTTAGATATATACATAGGAATAAAAATAAATTCTCGTGCTTGACTCAAATAACTTCACTAGTAATAGCTTATCTCTTCGTTAAATATTGTCTATTTTAAGGAAATAACTCTCTCATGGAATAAACTCGTTTGAATAAACGCTCACATCGGTAAATAATTTATGAAAGATTTCATTAAAATCACTAAAACTATTTATTACATTACTTTACAGATTGGACAGTTCCTACTGCTTATTAATGTACTATTTTATATAATAATTTTTACACAGCGTTCCTACCTATGTATCACAAGGCAAAATGTTACACAAAAAAAACCGGCCAAGTGCGTGTCAGGCTATGCGCAATAAGGGTTCCGTTGTTGTAGGTTGATCAACTATTACTCTGTAATCTGCAAACCCTAAGGAGCCGTAATAGTTTTCCGTGTAAATTCATAAATTTTTTCACATGTCCAACTCCAACCATTTAGCTGGCAGAGCGGGGGGGAACCAAAATGAGCACTAGATACAGCTGAATATTTCCCAAACCCTGAATCGAATGATTTGGCCAGGAATTTTTTAGCCAACCCACTCTATATAAAAAGATAAATGTCACATCAAATGAATGTGCATTATAAGGAAATACAAAAATAAATAATAAATTATAGTTTTGTTCCAAAAATACTAATATGTAATAATAATAAAATAATTGATAATATAATAATAATAATAATTTAGAGATAAGAGAATAATTGTGAGTGATAGAAAAATTGGAGTTTCAAAAATGCTTTAACAGGTAATTCTTAGGTAATTTCTTAGGTAATTATTAATTTGTAGGTAATTTCTTCGCATTCATAAGTGTTCAGTAAATTGAATAAGTGTGGCCATAGCTAAGAATATCTAACGGTTCTCTTCACTATTTTCTAGGGCATTTGTGCACAATAATCTTATAAATGAGGAACATAGATATTTTGGCATAGACTGAATAGTGCAATAAGCTAATTTGAAGTTTTTTATTCAATTATAAATTTAGGAATATTATCCAATTATTTTTTCAGATATTATATAAGTATATTCTCATTTACGCATCCACAAAGACTCCAGAAACCAAAGTAGTAAGTAAAACAACGGAAATCATCAACGAAAACTATGAAAATACTCATTTAAAAGTACAAACGCCGCTATCGAAATTCATCTCAGTCGTTACTCAGAATAAATTGTAAGCAATTCTATGTACGTTTCACCTGCATTTATTACATCAACTTAGATGCCTTGACGATGAAATTTACGTTCCACGCCAGGTTTGTTAAGAGACAAAATATTCCGTGCTTATGCTAAACTGTTTATGTAAATTGAATAAGTTGTCGCTTTAGCTCTTGATTACAAAGAGAACTTTGAGTTTTGTTTAAGATTTAATCGCAGTTGTGCTCTGTTCGCGTTTAGTGTTTATTCACTACCTAGACTTGTGACTGTTGACATCTCTGACGAGTTGCACCTTTCACTGAAGTTGCACTCGTGTAATGTGAGATTTACTACAGTATTTATTTATTATTGTACTCGTACAAACCTAATCAACGCCTCTACTACAAATTTTGTAAGCCCCTACATAAGTGTACAAATAAAAACTACTTAAAAAGTACAACTGGTAGAATAAAAACAATGAAGTTCATAAGTGTATCAGTGATACCTATATCATTAAATGAATCTGACGCATTGTCGACCACGAGAAAGAAAGAACGTACTGACTCTCAAGTCAATAGTATTTAATGATGTCTAATTTTTATGTACATTGTGCAGAATAGACGTAAAATTATTCTGTAGAACCAATTTGATGACCCTTGCGTCAAAAAAGTCAATAACACAAAAGCACTGTAATAAGCAATCAAAGAGAGAGGGCCCAAAAGGAAAGGTGTCTTAGTTAACCAGCGGAAATTGCTTCATTAACCGTTTCTGGTGACGTAACGACCTAATAGGTAGTTACTTACCTGCTTCTTGCTTTTCCGTAGCCTAATTATTTAATCTACTCAACTTCTTTGGGTTCCGTAAAACTTGTAGAACAGAACATTGCTCTGTTATAAATTGAATTGATTAACAAACTTAACTTTTCCGTTGTAAAAGCAGCCAGCAGATGTAGGTAGGATGACTAATAATTGGGGGTCGACCTTGTACTTTCGCAGAGTAAAAAGTGCTAGCGGTCCATGGCATTTTCAATAGAAGAAAATCATAAATTGTAATTTCGTACCCCACACTATAGGGTAAGCGACGAAAAAAATTAATCTTCAGGTTACCTGTACGGGAGGTACCCAGAAAAAATGTTTTTTAATATTTTATTCTACGATTCTAGAGTTTTAATAAATATGTATATCCATGCCAAATTACAGCTTTCTAGCACTAAGGGTCTCGGCGCGTTGGACATATGGACGGAAGGACAGACGGATAGACGGATAGACGGATAGACGGATAGACGGACAGACGGACAGACGGACAGACGGACAGACGGACAGACGGACAGACGGACAGATGGACAGATGGACAGACGGACGGACGGACATGACGAAACTATTTATAAGGGTTCCGATTTTACTTCCCCTAAACCCTAAAAAGGCATTTTCACTCTGACTTAATATGTTTGTATAGCATCATAAAATTGTAGTTTCAGTTATCATCTAAATTTTATTGTTCGTAATTGATGAAACCTACTACATTTCCACATTTCTAAAATATTGTGAGCGCTTGAGCAGGTTTTCAATATGCATGATACCATCGTTCAATGCACTAAGCTATACAAAAATATGTTTTCATTAAATGACAATGATAAGGAAAGATATTTTGATAACATTTTCGTAAAACGGACGTATTTTTTTGCATACCTTACCACTTACACTAATCAGCTAAATAAACACAAGCTCTTAGTTTTCTTTGCCAGAGATGACAGATTCCGATTTTACGACAGTCTACTACGCAATATAAATATACTTTTGCTATTATTGGATTTATACAAATATCGTATCCTCTCTCATGTTGTGCTTTTAAATACTGAAGCGTTCAAAGATTTGCCGCAGGTCAATATTTTTATATTTTTTTCCACTTGGGCAATTTTTAATGCAAACAAGTTTTACAGCTTCCTTGCATAATCTATTATTTCAATACTCATTATTACTAAGTATTTGTCCTAAGTACCCAATCCAAGTTACAAAATATTATAATATAATATAATATCAACGATTCATCTACAGTTTAAAGCTTTGAATCAAAGAAAAACACATATGATATTAAAATCGATATACAAAATTCGTTACAATAAATACGAGTATAAACTAAGAGAGAGTAAGAGTTAATATCCAGCAAATTTTTAGGCGTTACTCCTGGGAAAAGTCAACCAAAGAAAATTACGCCTTAATGATCTTTAAGGATCTGGCATGTATGGGGTAATCTATGCACGTATACGACGATTGATACCTTATTCTACGATATCGTGGTTCGGGTTCTTCTTATCTTCACTTGCCATCTTCAACAACGACTTCGGTTGAAATTTAGCAAGACACTTACTTTGTCAGCAGTTTTACGAATTAATTTGCCGCTGCTTTCAACTTTCAACCAGTTCCTTATATCTACAGTTTATGAATTTTTTCTTCTATCGCGATCTTTTTTGTAAGAAAAAAAAAGAAAATGTGTGCAATTCACGCGTGGTAGAAGTGAAACTTTCCAAAATTTTGGTTTCAAAATAATGAGATGAAAAAGCAATAAATCGAATCTTAAAGCAATAAATCGAAGCGCCATCTATGAATACAACTTAGCACTTTTTAAAAATCTATCTAGCAATAAAACGAATCTTCTATCTTACTCCTCATGCCATCTATGAATAAAACTTAGCACTTTTTAAAAATCTATCTAGCAATAAAACGAATCTTCTATCTTATTCTTCGCGCCATCTATGAATACAACTTAGCATTTTTACTGTCTGTATAATCGGTCGGTCGATCAACAGAATGAAATTCTTATTTTTTGTTGATAAATTCTTTGAAAATATTTAAAAGAGCATTTGAAAGTATTTAAAAACAGTATAAAAATAAAAGTAAAAAAAAAAACTAAAAAAAAAGAAATACTGAGAGACGCGAACCTGCGCATCAGGTATTGTGTGTCTACGTCCTGACCATTGAGCTACGGAGAAGTTAAATTCAAAGACGAAATTAGCGGTTATATTATCTTACCTGTCGTTGCATCCGGTTTGAAATCACTAACGATTCTAAAGAAGTTTCACTTCAAAAATGGCCACTACAAGATTGATACTCGTATATGTATTTGTAGATAATGAAAAAAAAATTGAACGCCAACTTGCTACTGCTTGTTTAACCCTACATCAAAATAAATAACGCTATTTTCAGATCCACATACTTTCTTGGCTAAGCCATTTGGCATATTAAAACATTACAAATTTTTCTTCACAGAAAACTTAAATATTCTATGATATTGGGGACACAAATTTCACGCTGACGCAGACTTAATACCATGATAAGTGCCTATATCTTACGCTAGGTTCATAATTACCTAAGACCTAATCAATAGATCCAGGCGAGCGTGTTCTATCTTTAATCTTGACAAGATCTTCCGTCAGGTGAGATTAGTGTGCACAACTATACGAAAACTTTGTTCTGAATCTGATTTATACATTAAAATCAAATACCAAATCGAAATTGTTTAACAAAATTGACAATTATTTAGTAAAGTAAACACAAGTTAAAAAATTTTGAAGACAAGTTAAATTTTGATTACTTGACCTTTCACAAATACATAATCCGATTTCTGCCGATGTGATGTGATATGGTTGAGATGTCTGAGATATCTAAATAGATTCATACGTTTATCTAAACAGTTACACCTACTATGTTCTCCTTTGAAACTTACTATCTAACTATTAAGCTGGCACTAACTTCGTTTAAACGAATAAATACATAACTATATAAACAGATAACTGCTTTTTTAATTACCAGTAAAACGAATACCGACATACAGCTCGTTGACTAAAGTGCCGTCTACTAAATTCATGTCAAAAAATTTGCAAATGAATCCACTTGTGGCCGCAAATCATGGTTGCCACAGTGTTCACACCGACCGCGACCGTGCTAACCGCAAATCAAGGGACACAGTGACAACACTGGAGTATATATTTTACTGTAAAAGCCCATATATTAGTAAATCTTAGGCTATATTGTTTGGTAAATGTAAGGATTTTATAAAAAGTGGCCTTTTTGGGTATTTACCATTAACGCCTACGTTGGCTAAGCTAAATGAATCACTTTTATCTTATTAATTAGCTTGAAAATGAGACAATAAACTTTCCTTTAAAAACAAAACAAGAAAAATGCTTTTTACTTTAACTTTTACGTTACAACACGGAGATTGTGGCATTTAGAATTAAAAAGTAATAGTCTAGTCAGCTAAATAGTTCAAATTTGAGAAAAATTGTGGTCAAGCTCCTAAAAATATCTATGATACCTCATTGGATTCGGAGTGAAGAGTAAACAAATGTATCAGAATGATTTTACAGCGCATAAACAACTGCAACTGATATTAACAAATAAAGATGAATATTTAGGTTTTGATTAATAATTCAAAAATTATAAATATTTAAAATAAAATATTCTTAAGGGTTCTTAAAGAGAACCATATTTACAAAAAATATGTCTCAGTTCTTGTAGCTCTATCTTCATTATGTATTATTTTAATTTCACCCCGATACAGGTCTCTGAGGTAAAACCTAAGATTTTCAGAGTGTATGCTCATATCCACCAATCCGCAATGAAGCAGCATGGTGAGCATGCTCTAGGGCTCGTAATATGATCAGCCAATTCGTAGTACTTATTGGAAACTCTTTCTACAAAGAACTTAATTACCCTTTACCCTACTTAAACTTAATAAAGTACATTTGTCATTGATTACATTTATCTTGTAATTAGGATTTTTTTATTAAAAAATAACGACTTTGTTAGTTTGCATGAAATAGATTTTCTGTAGATCTGATGGTTAAATTGTTATAATATTTAGTCATGGCTGTCCTTGGCTATCGTTTGTGATAAAGTTACGTTTATAAGACATTGCAATGGTAACGAAAAACAGTCATGTGCGGTTACAATCTTTTGTAGGACTTATAGTTAGTTGCCTGTTAACTGTAAAGGACCTAAGATATGATAGTATTTTCCACTATATCAGAAAAAGGCTAAGTGCCATCTTTCGTGACTGATACGAAATGAGAAATTTATCATTAATGTGGCCCGGTAAATTTATTTCTCTTTATTTTGTTGATATCATATTGTTACTATTATTATTAATATGATTACTGTGTAAACAACTGTGATGTTTACCTAGTTACTACTTAAACTTAAAAAAACCGTATTAACTGCTATATACAATAATAATATTTAAATATATTTTTACATCGATTAACTTTTCAATATTCCATGTTATTTATACTTTATATACTTATAACACCTATACTTTATATACGGTGTACATATACGTGTTAGGGTTTAGAATTAACAATAAACTATTTGATTAATATTACGAACAAAGACGCCATTATTTTTGTAATTTACCGAACTCCATGGCGCCGGCATCAATCAACACACTTGAGTTGGCTGGCTTCAGGTTTCGGGTGAAATATTACTGTGAGAAATTCGAACAACGAACAAGGGATTGATGTTGGTCGGTCTGGACGTTTATTCCAGGATGGCATTCTATCTTAGACTCGGAAACGAGTAATACGGGTGTTTTGTAATCATTCTAAATTGTAGAAATAGTTTAAGTCAAAAATAGTTTAAGCAAGAATTAATTGTAAAATACCTTATTTTAAAAGATGTGTAGAGGAGTTTCTTTCGCCATTTCTTCTCCTCTTGAATGAGACACCTTTGTGAAATGGCGATTTAAGCACAAAAGAATAAATGAGTGAAAATATCCCAGTGCTTTTATTCTACAACACTAGTCGTCTGGAGTCGAGTTTATATCTCAGAAGTGCAAGAACCAAGAAAAACGTAAGTAAAGCCCACATATACATATTTAAATATATATATAAAAAAAACAAGAACATGTTTTTTAAAACGTGTATGATTTGTGTATAGATTGTGATGGTCATACGAGTTGTAGATGAAATCAAATGTCTGTAGTAATTTTGTTATTTTGTTACAAACACAGATACAAACAATACAGACTATTAAACAAAACATTAAAATTATTTAATGAATATTTATCATTGGACAGCGCTTATACAGTACACTAACATTAATTCTGTAGCCTCGTTGGTAGCGACCACAGAGATGTTAACAGTTCTGTGTTAGCGACCGTTGCCTGCGAAGCGATGGATCCCGGGTTCGATTCCCGGCCGGGGCAGATATTTATGTGACACATAAATATTTTTACTCGAGTGCAAGGTCTTATTGTGATGTGTTATATGTGTTGTCCATGCCACCTGCGACACAGGTAAAACTTAGTGCTTGTTTATTAGACAATTGAGTCAGTTGGAAAAAAATGCCCTCACTTAAGGAGATGACTATTTTTTAAAGTAGAGATATTTACAGTTTGTAAATCAAAGAAAGATTTTCTTCTTGTTTCTTGTTTTTGTTTTTAAGTTTTGGGCAATATAAGCAGCGATGATATTTTTTTTTATTTACATAAGCGGCTTCTAGAAAATATTTACATGACTAAGTAGATATTAAGGGCATTCCTTGCGTAGTCCTGTTTATTTCTGTTCGAAAGTTCGTTAATTTTGAAACATACCATTCACAATTATGTACATACATATATCAGATCACTAATGCCATTTGTTTTTCTGTTTGCCTCTTAATGCAAACGTTCCAGCTAATGTTCGAAGCAGATCAAGAGATCTGGGACCAGGTCACTAAAGAGCGAGATAATTCTGGTCCCAGTATTTCGTTATGGAGAAGAGACTGAGTTCAACTAGAACTAGCTGACGTACACGCCAAGGAACAATGAGCATCAGCAATCAGCGCAGAACGCAGTTGACCGGACTATTGGCCTAATATTGAGAGTTGCAAAATCTACGCTGGACAATATTAACAAGGTCATGTAATTCTCTCCATTTTAAATTAATGCAAGCAAAGATTAGTGACTGAGCTGTTGATCGTGAAAAAGTAACTTTTTTTGGAGCCAAGCCTGAGTCTAGTATGACGTCATGCTTATTACAAAAAGGAGCATTGCAACCAGAACTAAAATATTATCTGAAATTACGAGTATATCTGTTTAGGATAACATGAAATAAGTCTAATTAAGTTTGACAGATTCGACTCATAGAATATTTTAGATACATGCTAACAAACTAATGAGCAAACCGCAAAAGTTTGAGTTAAACTCGAGTGGAGTTGTTTCCGCACGTTGATCATCTACGATCGAGGGATAAATTACCTTTTCTTTTAAGACCATACACTTCATATGAGTTTACCTGTAATATTTAAGTAAAGTATTATTATTTCTTTTTAAATTCTAGCCTCAGTAGTTTCGCAGCAAATTGGCTGCGGCAGAGGAAAAGACGAACAGACGCACGACTATTAGGGTTTCGTCGTTTTGTTGTATTTTCGTACGTAAAACTAAAAAAAATGACTCATTTAACACTAGAAAGACGGACAGGGGTCAAATGACCCATTTTGAAATTTCGACGCCGATTATTCTGCTGCTTTTTTCAAATAATGACTTGATATATTGACTTTTAATAAAATAGTGTTAAGATGAGGTGACTGGCGCTTTTGGATTGTTGTCATAGGTTCGATGTTATTTATGATGATAATAGTTAATTATGTACATACTGAAGAAGAATAAAACAAAAGAAGACAACGTCCATCGGGTCAACTAGTTTTAAATATTAAACTTAACTATAAACTACACTAAAAGAGCATGCAGGAATTCTAAACACTGCATTTATTTGTCAAGTGGTTTGAATGCGTGACTGCGAGCGAAATTCAAAACTTTCGAATCGAACATAATTTATTTTGTTTATGTGACATGTAAGCTTGTAAGTGGATATAAATAACTTAGACTTATTTTAATGAACGTATGTACCGACTGTACAAAAATATAAACTCTAGTAGTTGTTTCCGGAGAGACTCGTGTACTTAGTGGGTTAGTTAATTTAATAATAATAACAAAAGGGTTATATATGTTTTTCCTACGAATTTTAGAACAGAAAAGAAGGTGAACAATTATTTTAAATTCTTTATAACTCAAATAAACTGACTTATACTCGTAGGTAAATAGAAAGAAATAATTCAGCAACATTTGCTCATTTTATAGTAGGAATTTGTAATAAAGCTGATAAAGTTCGATGTTTGATGGTTGAATGAGGAAATATTTTCATGATAGCGTTGGTACTGGTGGTGGCAAAATTGTGCACGATTATCCTATCGTACAAACTTGCAGTAAGTGGTCATCTATTTATATGATATACCTATCAAGTACCGATTGCTTATTTTCTGTTTGATGATTTATAGAGAGCAAAGTTGCCAACTCGGTATCAAGTTCTCGGGCTAAACAGAGTTTTAAAAAGGGCTAGGTTCGACCAATACATTGGAAATAGGGGCTATTGTTTAATTAATAGAGGTGAGCGTAAAAAAAAGGTCTTAAGACGCTCTACAGGTATGATAATGGTCATTATTTCGATATCTTTCACTACCTAAATTGGTTTTTTCGATCGATTGCATGAAAAGGTTCGTGGAAAACCTGAATTTATCCTTTTTATTTGAAGGGCTGAAAAATCGTAAAAAGGGCTAGATCTAGTCCCGAAAGGGCTAAATTGACAACTCTGAGAGAGGAGTTAAATTACTCTTTGTAAATTATTATAATGAATCTCGGACACGTACCCATTCGATGTTACTGCTTGATTCAAGGTCAAATAAAATAATATTTTCGTACTAAGTTATTGCTCTACTTAAAAATGACTTATAATCCGCCGTCATTCGTTTCGGGAAAGCCAGCATCTATACCAGAAAATAATGTTTAAACGAGATTCTTAAACTGTGATCCAACTGAAATAAAAGTAAGTTTAAGTCACTCTTAGCTACCGTGATTACCTAGTGGTATGAAATATATTTTACGACCTATTTTGATATCTACAAAATATACACAAAAAAAAACTCGGTCGAGACGTTTCAAAGGAGTACGACTACAAATACCATGACACGAGATTTTTATAAATTAGATAAAGCTTTTCAGAAATTATCAGGAAACAATAATTAAAGCACAGATAAATATATGTATAAACCGATGAACAACAAAAAAAGTATACCGTAAATAATTTCGTAATTATTATGAACTTTATTGAATTGATAAATACACCAGAAATAGTTTGATAATTCAAATAAGTATTTCACATTCTGGACTACCACGTCAGTCGCAGAGGGTTAATGTTGATCAGTTATAGTTTTAATATTAATACGTGAACGGAAATCCTTTACGACAATTAAATAGGAATGTTGACACTTACTAAAAATTAATTTAAATTGATGTTTAAAAGTATTAAGGGAAACATTCAAAAACCTAAAATATTATCCTTTTGTCGTAATCAATCCCAATTACGTGGACGGAGAGGTGTGAAATTTGGCACAGTTAAATTCATTATCAGTTGATTATCAGCCTCAATTCGAGTTGAATTTGACACGTACCGCGTACAGTTAAACTCGAGTTTTGACCGCAGAAGGGTTTCATTTACTTAAAATAAAAGCAATGTATAGATTTAGGTAAGCGACAAGGCTGCCCGTTTTATTGTGATTATCGATTAATAGTGTAAATTTTATAAATTTCTGTTTTGGTGTGTGCAATCAACATTTTAAACAACACAATAAATAACAGTTACAAGTGAGAGTTAGTCACAAGTAAGAGTTAAGCTTATATTAAATTAAGGCCTACTTTAACAGCAGGACAATAGTAGAATTTTAATATTAGAGAATCCCTCGTCTTTTTGTGGAGGGACTAGCAGATTTATAATTAACAAACATTTTTAATGAGATATTAAATAAATTAGAATAATGTTGATTAGTTAAGCCAGCGATGGGCAAAGCAAAAGATTGACAATTTTGTATAGTTAAAGCAATTAAATCGTGTTCAGAGAATCGCTTTGAAAAGTTTGAAAGTGTACCGACTTAACTAGATACTTATTTGTCAATTGAGATAAACATGATGTAACCACATTATATACCTGTGTGTCATGCACTGTTAACATGTAACTATAGAGATATTTCTGATTAATTTTCAGATTACGAGTCAGTTTTGTTTTGATCGAATGAGACCATGGATGCGTACGACGTATGTAATTGCTTTAGAAGTACACTAGCGCTGTGCACGCGGCTTTGCCTACATTTTCCAGGATAATAAGTACATCCGTTCTGTAAGTTCTGTATGAAAGATTAACAAAAGTCCGTACAAACCTTCACATTTATATCATATGGTAAGAATAGGATGATGATTGATGAACATGATGTTTTCTGTGATAGCGATTAATTCTTTGAGAATTATGTGAAAAATTCACATACTATAATAATTATTCTATGAGATCTAGAGGTAAATTATTGTTACTGGTTTGCTTCTTATGTTCATTAAAGAATTTCGATTTTATTTAATGTAACTTATATAATTTATTGTGAAATTAATGAGATCGATGAAAACACATGATTGAACACAATTTATTCAACAGTACCTACTTCAGTATATTTAACAGTAGTCACTCAGTTTTTATTTGTATGATATTAGTATAATCTTAATGTTTCATTCTTTTCCATCAGCAAGTATTGTACATCGAATCGATATATCGATGCGCCAGTTCAGATAGTGTAGATAATGCTCCGACATAGGTAATCGATCGTCTTATGTTGGACAGTGAAGGAAATTATTAATCGAAGTTTCGCAATAGTATCTCGTTGGTCACGCATTGTACCGAATCAATCGGTGCTTTTCTTGATATGTCGGATGCTAGTGCGGATGACACAGTGCCGTATGCCATAAGTAATCGATCGTCTTATGGTGGCCAGTGGTGTCAACTCGTTGAGTTGGTGTATTGATGATTGAACTTGGTGCTTATGGTCCATGCTGATACATCAAAGCCCAGCAACGTAGCCCTACTGCATACCATCGGCCAGTAGTGTGCTCTGTTAAAGTTAGTGATTTGCTGATTGAATGTCGACTCGATCGTTCGAACTTTAATGTATAACAGCTGGAATGCTAAACTAATATCATACAACAACTATACTCAAAATTATCTAAGAAGCCATTAATGATAGCTGCCATTTATTAATATGAACCAACCTTGTACGGACGTCTTTGAGCAAAATGGAATAATCATTTAATTGACATGAACAGTTGGATACTTACGAACAAAAGATTTTGCCAAAATTTGTTTAAAATCCCTATTCGTTTTCATTGACGTTATTTGTAAATCATCTAGTAAAAATCCCATCACATCATAATTTATGCAAAATTGAATAAAACAATGAGGCGTCGAATCAATGTTTTATGAAGATGCCAAAATCTACACTGACGTTAAGTGATGTGTCGGCTTGAAACCACTTATAAAACCAATCATAATCGATACATTACTATAATCGAAACTTAAAATAAAAATGAATTCATTTTATTTCTTTCTTTGTGTTTTACAATTAAACAAATTAATTTCTTCTCTTCTTTATGAACATGACCAAAAGTGCGACGATAATCTCTAATTGCAGGTATTTGAAATAATTAGAATAGGGTTAAAATATTCATTATTCAACCGAAACCCAAATTTTATACGCTGGATGCGGCGCGGACGAATTAGCAGTGAGATTTTAGAAAAAAATATTTTATTATATTCGTAAATACATAATTATTGAGCGTATAGGTATGCTAAGTAAGTAATTAGATCAATGGAGGCAGTATCATTCCAATTACTTGTGAATATCTAAATGTTTCGGTTTTTAGAATTTACAATTTAATTATTGAATCGATTAGAAAGTCTTACATTTTTGAATCGATTTGTTGCAAAAATTGGTTCTTTCGTGAACCGATTTTTTTTGTTCATCTCTAGTGTCACTGCGATGACAAACGATAAATATGGCTTCTTAGTTCGTGGCGAGTATAATGCAACATTTAATACCTCAGTATCATTAGTAAAAGATGAAGGATATTGTTATTGATGTTGGCATTTACATTGATTTTATGTTTTATGTTAAAAAGAATTTCAATAGGCACAAATATTTAAGTTTTATATTTTAATAATTTTTCATATTCATAAGAAGTAAATGTATATAAGTAAGTACTAATTTGACGAAGAGACTTTTCATAGAAGCTCCACACCGTTTGTGTCGGTTAGCGGCGAAGGTTTGCTTAGGAAGCTCCACACCGCCTGTCGGTCAGTGGTGATAAAAGATTTATATTTGAGTACCTACCTTATGAAAGATTGTTAATTGTCTAGTAAAAACAATTGCCTAGTCAACGAAGTCAAGTGTCTAGTCAAATTGTCTATTGGTTTTCAATTATTTACTGTACCTGAATTGTAAACAATTTGCAAAATTCTTTATTTAGCTTGACTACCTATTTCGAACATAATAATGTTTTGTTTTGTTTGGTTACGATATAAAAACAATGTATTGGAATATAGACATAAAAGCAATAAGTATCATAATGTAAAAAAAAAGACTCAATTAATGATTTTGAAATCTTGCTTTAAGTATAATTGTTTTGACAAGTTGTAGTATTGAAGTAGTTGTTAAATACTTGTATGAATATGTATTACCGACCAACATGCCGATTGTTAGGGTTACCACCTGGTGTCGTATGCGGGGACGCATACGTTGTCAGGATGGTCGATTGTTAGGGTTTAGAATTAACAATAAACTATTTGATTAATATTACGAACAAAGACGCCATTATTTTTGTAATTTACCGAACTCCATGGCGCCGGCATCAATCAACACACTTGAGTTGGCTGGCTTCAGGTTTCGGGTGAAATATTACTGTGAGAAATTCGAACAACGAACAAGGGATTGATGTTGGTCGGTCTGGACGTTTATTCCAGGATGGCATTCTATCTTAGACTCGGAAACGAGTAATACGGGTGTTTTGTAATCATTCTAAATTGTAGAAATAGTTTAAGTCAAAAATAGTTTAAGCAAGAATTAATTGTAAAATACCTTATTTTAAAAGATGTGTAGAGGAGTTTCTTTCGCCATTTCTTCTCCTCTTGAATGAGACACCTTTGTGAAATGGCGATTTAAGCACAAAAGAATAAATGAGTGAAAATATCCCAGTGCTTTTATTCTACAACACTAGTCGTCTGGAGTCGAGTTTATATACGGTATACTTTAAACACCTACTTTTCTTTCTCGTGGTAGTGTTAATTATCTGATGTTTTCACTTCGTTATAAAAAAATGAAAAATCTTTTTAGACGACTAATATAAAACATACTGGCAACTTTAAAAATTATAATTTTAAGCGATAAATTTCAACACTTAGCACTGAAGTGAAAGTCTCGCGCACTTTAATCTAATTCTAATTAATTTAACAAGTTAAAAGTAATTAGCTTTGCCTCTAGTGACCGCGGCGGTAATGGATGTAAAGTGAGATTATTTTTAATATCAGCTGAGCTTTTCTCTAATAAGCGCTAGAACAGTAGCAATAACAATATGGCCGCTCATTACACTTGTATGAAACTTTTAATCAGTACTTATCGCCACGTTTCCAACGGATAATATTTTCTGAAATATTTCATAAAGATTTTACAAGAATTTCTGTTAATGATAAAGTTAATTTATTGGATCTTTGATGAAAATGTCGATTAATTTATGAATACACACTTCTTTATAAATAGAAGACCCCGTATTACCAATAGATTTTTACACTATTGCATTCCAATGAAACAATTCTAACTTCGATTCCTGGGTCGGGAAGACGTTTATAACAAAGAGAAAATAGAAAACTTCTTAGACACTAGGATTGTATGACACCTAATCTTAAAACACAATATTCAATGCAGAGTCCACTTAAACATCATGACTACAATTTCATCAAAAAAAATAGATAAAACCACTCGAAAAAAGTTATACAAAGTTCATTAACGCGTTCCTAATTAGATACGTCGTAAGTAGTTTCTCCGAGTGTATTGGACAACCTTGCGACCATTTCAACAATGTCCCCGAGTGATTGGGGAGGATCGCCAATTGGCAGCCAGCCGCCAGCGCCGGCCAACTGCAGCCAGAGAGTGTTTCAATGAGCCGATGGTGCAATTAACTTCATTCATATTTCTACATACTTTACTAGATTATCGTCCTAAAAGATTGACTTAGAAGCAAATACCTACCATTTAAGTAAAAAAATTATGAATCTCATCAAGTTAAAACCTGAATATCCAAGCATTTTTTTTCTTTTTCGTATTAATAATATACGTCATTAGATTTACAATTCTTCTTGCCTATATCTATAGGCCATGAAACATCGAGTTAATTTGCATGCTCACTATTTTGCTCGTATGCCCATTCACTGTGAATATCTGAGTGAGAATATAAAGTTAAGTATAAAGAAGGGCCAATACTCAATATGAGAAATATCTCTGTAATAATGGATACCTACTTAGTTTTTTAGCATCACTCGCCATCATTGGCCCACACTGAAGGTTTATTTTAGAATACAGATGTAAAAACTAGGATTATCTGTGTTGCAGGTGGCATATCAATATACCAAACATGGAATGGTCAAATATTAACGACATCCAAAATATCTACCACATGCACCCCACACAATAGAACCCAGGACCTCTTGCTCAATAGAGCACTTTTACACTTAAACTGCACTTACATAGTCGTAACTTGCGAGGACAGACGTAACTGTCACGAACTTGCGAGCTTTGGAATAAACTTCCCTCTGAGGCTTTCCCTGTGCGCTATGATATGGGGTTCTTCAAGAAGAGTGTTTATCGTATCCTTCAAGGCCGGCAACTCACTTGCTGCTCCCTTCATGCTATACGTGTCCATAGGCGACGGTGACAACCTACCATCAGGGGCGCCGTCTGTCTGTTTGCCCGTCGTTAGCATAAAAAAACTACACAGAACTTGTGCCAAATCTGAGATCTTTTCGTAAAATTTTTAACCAAACTCCTGCATTTTAGACTCAACTAAGTACATGGACCAATTAGCTTCATTTATATAGTACTTTGGAGAAATTATTCAGGAAGTTTCCTCAAGTCATTACATTTTCTACTCACTGTCGGCCTGAAATGAATCGATATTCGTTCTTTCCTAGAAATCTCATAGGATGCGCCGCAACGTTTCTAAGAAATATCCTATTGATGTAAACTTCGTTGATTTTAAAGAGGTCGATTAGAAGTATTTATAGTAAATTCATAATAAAAATGAAATTAAAAGTTAAATGCGATTAGAAGTTTACATCAGCCCCAATTATCAATATCACTGGGCTTGAATTTGTTCATGGTTAAGATAACTTTCTCTTTATCCTGAACCTTGCAATCACAAAACACGTTTTTGAGTAAAAACACCAAGTGCGATGGGGCGTTGAATGGATAATGCAACATTTTATTACCTCTTCATTGTTCGTTAAGTTGTCTGGTTTTCGTGCGACGTCGAAACTTTTGACCGTCAGGTTCCCTTCTTATTACTCCAACAATCTGCGTGAAGGTCTCGTATCGTAAAGTAAACGTTTGAAAATTATTTCATCCTTTACTGATCATCATTTATAATGTAGATTTTCAGAGGGTAGTCTTAACTTAAGTTATATAACAGGAACCTCGTGCACAGCTTTAGAATAATTTACTAATAAAAGCTATGTAAATAAATTCGCTATAGGTATTCATCATCCCAGCCCGGGTCGGGGTTTCCGGGGATTACGAGGAAGTCTCAGGTATGCGGATTTTACAATATTTTTCTTCAACACAAAGGCAGACGATGATTAATTACTTATAAGGTCCAAAACTTTAAAAATAATATTGTAACGAATGAAGCATTATCCATAAAAATATTATCAAAATACTAGAATGATTTTCAGTTATTTGTATTTGCAGATAGCGGAACTTCCTCTCCTCGAAGGCTTAAATGAATGATGGCTTTAAAAGATGGTAAGCTAAAATAGAGTTTTACGCCACCGTACAATTTTCTTGACACGTTTTTGAAATGGACGAAAGTAGGTTACGTTCTCAGTTCTCCCGTAGGTCTACACATGGCTACATTTATGAAGAGCAAGAAAAGAGCTGCTACATTTGTAATTTACAGAACACCGCATATAATGTAGGCCTTTAATTATCTTTACATTATTATTGTTATTATTAAATTTTGTATTTTAAGCAATTTTTTTGCATTCGTTTTTGTAAACATGATCCCAAATCCCGATATTCGGTAGATTTTATTACTTTCGAATGAAATGGTTGAAAAAAAATTTTTGATAAAAATAATATTGTGAACGGAGGGCAAACATGAGTGACAATTTGTAAACGTAGAAATTTGAACATCATTACAATTTTAAGGGTGGCACATCCCGTGAAAATATAATAAAATATACTTAGAATAAGTGTCCTATAAAGTGAATATTAAAAAAGATTTCAAAAATATTATTCGTCCCATAAAGACAAAAATAATTATAGTTTACGAGTTAGTACAATCCTGATTGTCTATGAAATAAATACGAGTACCTAATCATGTAAAACTGGTTCTGTCATTTTTGTGCTGTAGTAGAAGTATTAAAAAAATTGTCACATAGTGACATCTGGAAACTTTTTAAAAATATTGTATGTAAAAGTTTAAGCCCACTATAGTTTTATTATCACAGATTACATGCTCCCGAAGTGGTTCCTCACAAGTGAGACGACATTCTCTTTATAACTTACACGTCTTCACGGCCGTAAAAGGACCGTTTACATTTTTCACCGTGCTAATTTTATTTGACTCACCCTGAATATATTATACCCTCGGAGGGCTTAAAGCCAACAATGAGGAAATATTTTCCTGTTAAAACTGTTAACATTAAATTTGGCGGTACTTAGTGTAAAAATCTGCTACAACATTTTACATAGCATATTTTTTTTTACTAAAATAAGTTAATGCTTGACCACAATCCCACCTGATGGTAAGTGGAGATGGGTTCCAGGATGGTGAGCATACTAACTTAATAATAGCCTATTCACTCTTTTCTTGAAGTCATCCACGTCATAGGTGGGTGGGAACGCTGACGCAGACAAGCTATTCCAATCCTTCGCGGTGCGCGTAATGAATGACGATGCAAACCGCCTCGTCGGTACCGGCGGGATATTCACCACGGAAGAGTGGATACTTGCCGTGCGTCGTGTCGTTCGATGGAGAAACGGAGAAGGGGGCATTAATTCAAATAATTCCTGGGCACACTCACCAAAATGTGCCCTATAGAAAACCGAGAGGCTGGCTACTCTGCGCCTGTGCTCGAGACTTTACAAATTGGTCTTAACCAAATCTGGGTCACCAATGAGCCTCTACGCACGCCTCTTTGGCTACACCTGCCCATATGTGAGAACAGTAATCCACACACGGCCTACCCTGAACTTTCTGTAAATAAGGTTAGCAGGTGCCGCGGTGTGAATTACCGCCGCACCTTCGCAACGACCAGCTTTACTTTGGATTCGATGAACTGCCCAAAGTTGAGCTTGGAAGATATCTCAACTCCTAACAACTGAAGGTAGTCGGTATAGCCCAAGGACACATTCTGAAAAGTAGGAGCCAAGGTGAGCGGGTTCCTTTTGGCGGTGAAGAGACATGTCTATATTTTAGTGGCGTTGAATCTCACAAGATTGGCTTTGCCCCACTCGGACACAGCCCGGAGTGTGAGATACATATTGGTTTTTATACGTTGAAAAAAATAGGTCCTGAAACCCAAATACTTTCGTATGCTACTTCTTTCTTTTGCAAAATCGTTTTACTATGTACTAAGAAACATTAATCTTGAACCAAAATATGTGTAATAATATTCAAGTCTTTAACAAGGTTTTCTATATAGACCCAATTATTTATCATTCACATTCATATTTTAAACTAGAATCTCATTAGAAAGTTGGCAACTTACGTCTCTTCCTCATCTACATCGGCGGAATTGAGTCAAAGAACTTCTGGCAAATTTATTGCATAATTCTACCTGAAACAAGAAGAAAATGTATTAGTGCCATTCCATCTTCTTACGGTAATTGAATTACAGACTTGAATGTATCGCGTTGTCGTTCCCTTGTTCATAATTTCAGGGTTCCATACCCAAGGGGTTCCATGGAATCGTATTGTGGCAGTTTTTGTTCATTTACATGTTTTTAACGTAACAGGAAAGTGTTATATAATATAAATGTACACCTCCTCGTAATATTCTATTTGAAATACAACAAATTTATGTATATTATATTATAATATTAGAATATCGTAGATATGTGGTAGCAACGAATGATATCAGATTTTTTTCAGTAACATTTGATTTTAAGTACATCTCGTATGATAATAAGCAATTTAACAACAAAGCCAAACTTTAGTTCATACAGAAATCTTTAGATTATAATATGTTGATCTGAAGTTGTATCTTAATAATTGTGTCCTCATATTGTATCTAATTCATCATATACCTAGTATTAAAACTCAATTGAAGTATCATCATAACATACGAAAATCGTATAAACCCGTTTGAAACATATTAATTGGCATTTAATCATCAGTCAGCTGCATGAGATTATGACTCGGACAGGAAAAGACGGTTCAATTTCCGAAGCGCTCGGCCGAAACAATCCAATAATAGCGCGATTCGATTGCTCCGATTATATCCGACCCGGTTAGGCTACCTGACATGAAACGTTAATGGACCTATCAAGCCACTTGTTTTATATAACTCAACCTACCCGGCTAGGCTGTATCACTTCCAGGAAAGTTCGTTGGTTGCTATTACTAGGATACCATGATTGCTGCTGAATATTTTATTGCTGCACTCTTAATGTTACGTGAATATTTTAAGCGCCTGTTTAGTATTTTGTGTTTAAGACAGCTACTGCGAGTCTTAAAATAGGAATGTATGAATCTTATAATATGGCCAAGTGAATGATAAAGCTTTTAATATGCTACAATACAAATTCTTGTAGGAGACAAACATAACACGCCATCGAAACAGGAGTCAGATATGAGATGGTAGTCATAAATTTACGGCAACATCCATGTGTGACTAAGACCCACAAAGCTTGTGCCCGAGCCAATGTTGGGTTTGGCAAGGAAATATGATGCACAATAATCTTCGTGCTAAGCTATTGGATCCTGTCAAGGGTTCTAAGCTCTAGAATACAACTGCGACTTGGTAAGCTTGCCAAGAGTCACCAAGTCACTATTTATGACGATAATACATAAGTAAACTCATAATTAATAACACAATGAAAATTAAATTACAAGCTGACTAATGAAACTAAATCGGTATTATTTCAAAAACTTATTGTAGCAATAAAACTTACATACAAACATTAAGAAACTAATGAAACTTAAAATAAAGTGCAAGTTCTTTATACGTGAGAGCATACAAATTCGCCACTTGAAACTTCAAAACGTAATTCTGGAAACGAAACACAAAAAGCCTAGGCTATTTCATACAAAAAGACAAAATAAATAATAGACTAAACAAGACAGCGCACCACAAAATGCTACTTACAACCTAATTTTCAATCATACTAAAAGTTACAAATAACATACATTTAAATTTATTAAACAATGGGAAATTAAATATAATGCAATAAGTTAAAGAGAGAGCTTTCAATTAGTGTTTCATATAACTGCAATTTGATTAAGCATTAAAATAGAACGCGCCAGGTACACGTATAATCTAATAAGCAGAGAGAGTGCAGTAAACGATAACAGCCATAGAGACAGCGTAAAGTGTAGCGGCTTAGCGCGTGCTATCGTCGGGCGCACGCCTCCATAGACTTAAGGTCGTAGCTGACTTAAACGACACCGCTCCCATCCAACCGAAGTATGAGAATTCAAATATAAACTTAAAATCGTGCTCTGTAGGTGCACTTTACAGTAACAAAAGAACAAAAATTAGCAGCCCGCGCGCGGGAAGCAAGCTAACCGCAACCTTGCCACTCAATAGTTGTACCTACAGAGCACGATTTTAAGTTTATATTTGAATTCTCATACTTCGGTTGGATGGGAGCGGTGTCGTATAAGTCAGCTACGACCTTTAGCTTCGTGTGCCACTCCAGAATTTGACATTTAAAACAACGATTCAATAATATGACACAATTCAAAAACTCCAGTTCATGTTAAAACAATTTAAAACACATTGTCCACACCATTATAGAAAGAAAAGCACTAAATTAAAAGAAGTTATATCACTGTAGTAGCGATCCCTGAAAGATATATGTAAATCAAAACTATTTTTTATTTATACTTCTTTTGGCGCGATAAAGCTGGCCATACACGATCAAGTATACTTGTCAAGTTTGCAGCGGACTTGAAGCGGCATCCAGTAAACTTGTATAGAAGACCGTTCATGCAAACTGGATGGCGCATCAAGTCCGCTGCAAACTTGACAAGTATACTTGATCGTGTATAGCCAGCTTAAGTAAATAAATTCACATGGAACATCATATTTTTGCGACAGATGGCGCTATTAACATTATACATACATATCATTATACATACATATCTCCTTATCAAGTTCCTAAAATCATAGTTTAAAAAAATTAGCTATTTATTACACCAGTAGTTAAACTTCTTATGCTCATACATAATTATAAACTGAGCGGTAACTATAATAAATTAACTACACACTCACAAGTCATAATATCAGCAATAGCGTATTTTCGTAACTTCCTAAAGTTCAATTATTTTACTGGCATTTACTCCGATGAAATAGCAATATAATTTCCACAAGAGAAACACATTAAGATATTATATTGGTAAAGGACCTTTGCAATGTGCGATACTAAGCCTAGAGACAGTGTAAGCACGGGGGCTTACTGCAGACTATCACTGAGTGCACATTTGTTCACTTCCACACACAACTCCCGGGCTTACTGAGTGATATACCAAATCTCATTTTGTTGGTTTGATTTATGTTTTATTGCCGAATTGTATTGTATGAATGGAATTTATATGCAGCACTGGCCAATCCAAATATTAGTCATTTTAAAATTATATTACAATATTTCTAAGGTTTTAATTCCCCTATTATATCGCTATAAATAGTAAGACAACTTTGTATTTGTATTAGAGGAGCGATAACCAATTTCCATCAAATACTTAACAACGACGTAGGCCTATATCTAATCTGTTACTCTTCAAGTAATATAAAAGAACCGAAAATATAGCTTTCATTATTCTAATTTCTTAACTTGACTAAAATTCATACCCTTTTGTTCGTCGAGAAATAAAAGAGAAAGTCAAGAAAAGTAAGGAGCCACGAAAATGTTATAGGTATACAACTGTACAAAAATCATTCATCACTTGTTATGGTTTTTTGCAACGTGAAAAGATAAACATTTTTACTCCACAATAGGTAGATACTGCAAAATAACCACTCAACAATGACATTGTGCGGTTGCCCTATTTCCTCGGTAATAAGAAGCAGAGTACGCTGGACAATGAATAGGCCCGGTACCGCTTCCTATTCAATACGTAAGACTGTCGCGCAGATATTTTCGCAATCTTTTAAGAAATTATAAATGTTATAATAAAATATTTCTAGATTTCAGGTACACTTAAACTTAGAGGCAAACTATACATAATTTTCTCTGCGAGCCTAAGATTCAGAAAGAGGGATATAAACAACACTTGTATCTCAACGGAGCCGTGGCGAGCTCACGTTTCTTAAGAAGCTCGAGGTATAAACAACGTCTTCGTCTTCTATTTACGTTGCGTCTCAATCGATGAGCAGAACACCGGGTAAGTTTAACAACTTCATGTAACTTCATAGAAGTGCGTCATCCTGTCATTAGTGCAAGAGTGTACTTTAGTAGTTGTACAAGCGCAGAAACAAAAACTTTTAATTAGTAAAGGCTGCTAGATAAATCTTCAATACTACCATACTGTGAATGTGTCTTTTCATTACATAATATGTTGTATTAATAATATAGAAATTAAAATAAACCGACTGCGTAAAAAAACTAAAAGAAGAAAATAAGCCTAGTAGTTTAGAATGTAGTTAAAAATAATACTGACTGAACAACAGCTAAGACCATGGAAAGATTAAGTAACAATTGTGTTGGGACCCATTTTTTAACCAATCAAATCTTGTTTGTTTTTTCCCAAGCAGCCCTGTAAAATTTAAAATGGGTCCCGACTGTTAATCCTTCTATGGTTTAGTTGTTCAGTATTACTTTAAACGGTTTTGTGTATGAAGAAATATCAGCTGAAAAACATAACGAGGTTTGTTTATTCGGATATAACGCGAAATTTACTGAATGGAATGGAAATAGATATGTATTGGCTTCAACCCATTAATGGCCCACTACTGGGCACGGGTCTCTCCTCTTGAGGAGGCCTAGAGCATACTCCACCACGCTGCTCCAGTGCGGATTGGTGGAGATATATAGATATGTATTACCTACATCAAATCTCGTAGACAAAGATTAAAGCTAGAGGTTTATCTGGGCATTTCTTGTAGTCCAAGTAGCCGGCAAAGTTTATAGTAATCTATACTAATATTATGAAGAGGAAAGATTTGATTGTTTGTATTAATAGGCTCCAAAACCACCGAACCGATTTGAAAAATTCTTTCACTGTTGGGAAGCCACACTATCTCCGGGTGACATAGGCTATATTATATTGGGTTTTTTTTACTATTTTTCCCAAATCGAAGCAAGGGCGATTTCCTAGTATATAATAAAGTAAAATAGCCTAAGGTAATCAAGAGTAATATTGTAGCCAGTAGGCTAGCTAAAAAATCTTAACTTACAATATAACATAGTTTACCTTTCCGATAGTAATCTCTGGGAACTAAATAAACTAATACAGTAAGTGTAGCATGATACGCTGTTGAAGGCCTTCAAGCTCTAATTACGCAAAGAATATCACAGAAAACTTATGCGTGATTGCTCCTGTGGCATTCGCTGCCTATTATTGCTTACCAGTCCTACATACATTGCAGTGGTAATATTCAGTAGTTGTCTAGTGGTATGAAAGTTGTCGTCCAAAGTAAAGTCTAGCTTTACTACTTTGACCTAATTCTTTAAAAATATCTCGAATTACATTTAATATTATAACTATAATTGAACATTTACACAAATTAATTTTTTGTATGAAATAATAATAATACTTATAAAATAAACTTGACAAGTGTGAGTTAAACTCGCTTGGAGAGGGTTCCGTACGTTGATTATGTATTTACTGTTATTTTTCTATTTTATTTATTTTTGCCGTTTTTTTAAGACCATAGACTTCTCACAGGTTTTCCTGTAATATTTTAGTATACAACTATTTTCTGTATTTTTTTCAAAATTCTAGCGTCAGTAGTTCGGAGATAAGGAGGGAATGGTCAATTTTTCTCTTTAATTTTCGCTCTTTCTCGAATTATTTTAAAGCTATCCATTATAGAACCATAACAAAAATATATTTGAGATCCTTAGAACAAGCCCTTTCATTTGACATACCACACAATACAGACTGTAAAACATTTTTTGTTTAATTTTGATTTCGTTAAAGGTTTTTTACGAAATTCAGTTGGTTACTTATTATACCTTCGTCTTTGGGTTACAAAAAAGTACATGAGTACCAAATTTCAACTCATTTGGTCCAGCAGTTTCGCAGTAAATTGACTGTGAGTGGCGGTCGCCCAGACGCACGAGTGATCCTATAAGGGTTCCGTTTTTAGTTTTTTCGTACGGAACCCTAAAAAACTGCATACCCAAGAGATTAGTATGAACGTATAAGATCAGCTGTCGGTTGGCCAGCTATCCTAAAGTCCTGAGCCCATTTTTATGCTTCAGTCAACAGTTAAGTGTTAATAATGATGATTTATTAGCGAAAATTTCCACATAGAAAACTACTCAACAAAATATGAGAAGGACAATAACAATCTATTTTTACTACCGAACTATGTAATGCGCAATATTTTTTACCGAAATGTGCGACGCAAAGGAGGGTAATGTGTTTATTTATTATCAGTCTATGTATGTATGTTTGTTCCTATGTGGCGTTGTAGAGACCAAACATGTTGACTTACGACTTACTTACGTCAATCGATTCGCGTTAAACTTGGGAGTGCTACTCGCAAGACAATAATCAAAATTCACCACAGCGACAGCCAAACGTCATATTGCCAAAAAAAATACGAATTACGTCACGTGGGGTATCGTTGAATAGGTATTCAAAAATGATTTTTAGGTTCCTTTTATAATTTTTCATTATAAGTAACAGTGTACGATATATAATAATTTAAATGGTTTAGACAACCATTCTCGCTAATTTATTAACTCCTTCAATGAAATGACATGATTGCGTACCGTCTTATAATGCTAATAACAAAGTCAATGAATAGTTACTAAAAAGTGTAAAATAAAAAATTTATCATAGAAAAACAAAAACCCAACTGCGTAGAAAAACTAAAAAATTCTTGAAATAAAAAAAAAACTTAAAACAAAAACACAAGCTCAGTAATTGACAATATTGTTAAAAGTAATAATGAACAACTACATCACTGAAATAATATTATAATCGATACATATATAAACAAATCATAAATTCTTTGCAAAATAGACGATTTAATAGTCGCATTAACTTATTTTAGTAAAACAAGCGTAGTCCAAACGACGAAGGTTAGCAAGCGTTGTAAAATAAGGTTTATGATCTAGGGTTAAAATAGTTAAACGATCTAACCATGTTTAAGAATCGTGACCAAAGGGGGATGCTTTATCTAAATTTGTTACAATGCAAACAAGATAAGACGTCCTCTGCCTTGCGTTACGTATGTCGCCTTATCAGATTATTTAATAGAAAACGTCGTTTTTGTGCGTATGTAAGCCACGAAATATTGTAAGCAGGTCAATGATCCATGATGATAATATAAACGAGTATGTTCAGATGACAGTGATCGATTGTTGGGAAGACCTTAGCTTATATAAACATCTTCAGACTGGGACTGAAGACAGGAAAACCTACGGAGCGATTTACCTGTACGACAGCGGAAGACGGATCGACAAAGATTCATCATCATCGACTCAAGAATCAACCTTATAGAAATGATCTATGGACAAGCAATAACGAATATCTTATAGACTGTGAGATATTCTGTACTTCGATAACGTTTAAATTTCATATTCTTGAAATAGCAGACAAACTGCAATATCTTATCTCTACTATACAATGTTCTTCTTAGATAAACATAATTGCAATTCGAAGATATATTGCACGGAAAATAAGGTCGTGTCATGCCCGTTACTAGATCTTAACCAAGTTATATATTGAAACGAAGTTCCTTATCGCTCGTTATGAAAGGGGGCTAGACGGAAAAAATTCTTACGAAAAGTTGTCACGACACTTTTTGAAGTGATTCAGTAATATGAAACTAGATGACGCTGTACAACTTTCTGAATCACGCTACTAGATGGTGCTGTACTACTTTGTACAGCGCCATCTAGTTTCATATTGCTGAATCACACTGCTGAGCGCGTAAAACAATACTTAAATCGAAAGGAACTTCGTTCCATCCGGGTGTCCCTTGACACCTCTCAAGTTTTTTTAATTATAAGGAGAACTATAAAAAAGTATAAAAAAATTAAATTCTCTGATTTCTATCACGTGAATTTATCACAAATTTTACGTAGGTAATCTACGATGGTATTAGGCATGTAATTTCCATCCATGCTCTCTATAATGGAAACTTAGTTCATTAAAAACAAAAACTTAGTTCATGGCCTGTAAAACCCATCATTTAAATTGGTAGGCATGTACAGAATATAATATGTATGAATATAATAATATGAGACTTGCTCTACATACATTTGTTGGAATGTTAATAAATCAGTAGGTATATCAGTCAAATTACAGTAATTTGTCAATGACCTTAAATGGCTCTTTTAACCTACTTCAAACTAGTATTTTAAAAATTAAAATAAAACCCGCCTGCTATCTTGATATACTTTTTTGAAATCCTTATTATGAGCTCTTTAATTTGATACCCATCTTTTATTATTTGATATATTTTAATTTTTTAATACTTTAAACAATGGCATCTCACAACCACCATATTTGTTTTTTTTAATTTCACTTATCTAAGAAAACTTGGGTTTTCAAGAAGAATCCAACGATATCTTAATTATATAAATCCGTTCAGCGGTTTGGAAGATATGAGGCAATAAAGAATATTACATGCATATGTAGCAGAAGGAGGTATTCTATGGTATTGGTTATGAAATGATATTCCTTTTACTTTGCACCATGATATATTTCCAGTTCTCCTAACATTCACATCAATATTCCAAAGTACTTCAACACTACGTGATCAATAATAATCTGTTCTACATTCTTGACAATTCCCTAATCTAAATATGACATGACATTTCTTATATGTCAGCCTCTGCATCAGGCAAGCGCTGTAGAATAAAGAGGTCCGTCCCTGGACCTTCACTGGAGATTCATGGCCTCACCGATACATAGGTACATACATACAAATTACGCACGAAAAACATAATTCTTCCTGGCAGTCAGGTAAAAAAGGAGGAGTTCTCAATTTGATTGTATTTTTTTATGTGTGTTACCTCATAACCTTTTACTAGGTGTACCAATTTTGATGATTCTTTTTATATTCGAAAGCTAGTGTATGCAGGTCCATGTAGTCTGATTTAAAGAGCGAGATCTGACGAGTAGTTTTTGAGATATCCCTAATAATGCGTATTAAATTGACTTTGACTACGTTGATGATGTTCTCATTTTATTACTCACGAATGACTGTTTCTTTGAAGTCGGTTATTTTTTTGGTAAAATTTAGGTCATTATTATTATCTTTCGATGCGATCACCAGAATAACTTTCATTACACATTCATCCAGTTTATTCTTCATGCCTTAATGTTTCATGCTGCACGTATCTACTTACTATTTATTTATAATACACATGCGGAATACTAATATACACTGATTTGAAATTTATTAGAGTTTTTCCATATATTCGAAATTATACCATAAATGTTTTGGTTTAATAAAATACATATTAATAGAACAATATTTTTTTGTTTAAGCAACAAATGAGCAGTACCAGGAGTAAAAGGTCACTGCAGTTAAGTTCATAGATGTACCTTATACTAAAGACATCATTCATTCGTTCATGACCAAATATAAAGCGACAAACATACATGCCAGCTCCTAAAAGGAAGAAGGAGAGTGCTAACCAGGAAACGGCCTAAGCTACGAGTACAAGACCATACATACAAAATCTAACAAGCCAGTATACTTCATGATAAGCTATAATACAAAACGGGAAGTAACAGAAATAGCTTTATCGATTATAATATCAGTCATCGCTTGTCGTACTGTTTTGTAATAAACAACTCCTACTTCTTAGCAACGCCCAAAATAGATATGCGGTAACTACGAGCTGTGTCGTGTGTTCACTCAATATCAGTTCTGCTATATGGTAAAAGAGGATTTAGAAAAATACGTAGCATTTAGAAAGTTCGGTGCGACGTACGGTCAGGTACCATGGTATTAAACCGACGACTCTACCTTCCATTGGGAGAATAGTAATCGCGATTCACATAGTTACTATCATTGTAATATTTCTAATAAAACAAGATAAATAATCTAAAATTTTAACAAAAAAATAACCGACTTCAAATGAAGTACCAAAAATAAGTTCAAAAGAAGGACCACAGATAAGATAGTGATGCGAAAGTAAGCATTAGAGCACAGATGATCGATGCACGACGACTGCGCTCTCTTTCACCATCTCATACCGCGTCACGTCATTCACCATACACTTAAAGCCGAGCTCATACATCGTATCTATGTATTGACTAGTCATGCTGCTTGTATTTATTTCGTTAATGCTAATGTTCGTATCGCCAATTACAACCACTTCCCGTCCCGTCATATTTTCAATTTTTTTTTAAGTTTGTCTGTAAATTTTAACTTATAAATGTGTATATGGGGGCCTATGTATATATGTACTGAGAATTTTTGTTTATTTTTGCGTAGAGAGATTCCATGTTTTGTAATACGATATTCTTTATTTCCACGTCAATGCTTTCCTTGACATACATAATTATACCTCAGCCCCTTTTCTCTTCTCTTGTATTTGCATATAAGTATTTGTATGTGTGATTTGCTTTTTTTGAGAAAGATATTTAAAGGACATTAAGATCCTAAAATATATTGTATTGAATATTATTATTTGTCCTACTATTAGTACTAAACACAGTTGCATGAATGGCCTGCCAGTAATCTGACTTCAGTGGTATAATAGCAGTAATTTTCGCGATCATAGAGGTAGAAAATATAGGAACAGTGACTACCATGGTAAATTATGATTGTTAAGCACGTTAACAAGAGACAAAATCCACGTATACAACACGGTAATAACCATATAATAATGTATTCAGTCAAAATGGTTACATTTCCGAAACATAAAAATATGGTTACATTGGTAAATGTATGCTATTACTCTAAATTAGGATTAAGCTAAGTTATTCATTGACTGATATTAAATATTAATAAAAAACAGAAAAATATGAAGGTAAAGTTGTAACATAACTACAGGTATATATGAGTGATTGTAAGTAATAATTTACGAGCTAATAATATTAGATAACAATAGCGGCATCTGACAAGGTAATAGCCCTGGGGCACGGTCTCACACTGTTGCACCACACAAAACACAGAGCTGTAGTCGCACTCTAAAATTTTAAAGATAAAGTCAAAAGAATCGATAACTATTGAATAACTTTAGCCGCTCTGAAACTGATGGTTCAAATGAACTAAACTGGCAATCGAAATGAAGCAATTGGATTCAAGCAAACCTCGTTCAGAAAAAACCATGAGATCAATTCGTGCAAATATCCATTTGCAGTAAATTTTCCTTAACAATGTAAGTTAAAACGTTCTCGCAAAGGACATCATGCCAGCAACATCTTCATATGATACGTTGCATCATACTGACCGCCTAAAGTATAAAAATATAATTGTCATACCTAATTACAAATGAAAATCACAGATGTCAACACAAGAAAAATTGGTGCTAATAAACATCGATATTAATAAAACTTTAGTACCTGTGGCCGTGTTATGTTACCTACTACTGAATTAGTTAACCACCAATTAACCACAGATTAGTCAAAGTCAGATAAGTTTATTTAATTTGTCTCGTTTAGGCTTTTCGGTCTTTCGTTATTTTAGTATTCATTTTTGTCATCACATTAGAAGTAATTTTTAGGACTTTTAATCTGATAAAACTGAAACACAGGAAAACGGTATCCATACTTTTAGTATAATTTTATAGCTGTAGTAACTATTCGAAGATGAGACAGTTGCCGTTTGCAATAAATCGCCAGCCGACATAACAACCGAGTACACGGGCTAGCCGTAAAACAGAACGTCGACAAGGTTTTAATCGCAGTTTATGATATTCCCAGGCCTATGTCGATATCTTGCGGTTGAACGTGTTGGCACTTCATCATTTTGCGGGTACCTCAATTTTCTTATAATCGTGCTAGTATTGGTAACTTTATTATTACAAATACGAAGAGTATAAGAGTCGTTTTGCGTGATTCTTTTTTCAAGGCTTGTAAGATTTAATGGAAAATTATTGTTCATGTAAAACATAATTTATTTATTCATCGCCACTAACTGTGTTGTTGCTTGGATTTCCTGTAGGAATTATTATACAATTGGATTATATAAATATATTACAATAGACTAATTATTAGACTTCACACTTCTGACGTTGTTTTTCGAAACAAATATCAATTAAATTTAAAATAAACACAATTTAGTTGAAATATTACAGTTAATAATTAAAAATCCAAGTCTTATTATGAACGAGAAATTAATTATGGGTTTAAAGATTGTCACTGCAACGTCAAGATTTTACTTTACTGATATTATATTATCTAGGTATACTAATATTGTAAAGCTGAAGAGTTTGTTTGGTTGAACGCACTAATCTCAGGAACTACTGGTTTGAATTTATAAACTCTTTTTGTGTTTGATAGTCCATTTATCGAGGAACTGTACAGGCTGTACATATGTAGAACATGATATATTTAAGTAGTTAGTTTTTTCCACAAATTAACCCGGATGAAACCGCCCGGCGCAGATAGTGTGAGATACATTGTCATTGCAGCCAAACGTCTTCAATCTATCTCGAAACGGGGTTTTATGGGTCATAAAATTAAATACGTAGTTCAAACAAATCGTTTATAATTTATAGATTTGGAAGTAGTTACGAGCAGAAAGTATAATTACTAGATTGTTATGAGACAATCTTAATATATTTTCGCTCGTAAAATTGTCTCTATTTACCACAAAGTTGTTTCTTAGGGAATAGTGTCTCATGATGGTGCCAAGGACATTTAGCCTCAGTGATTGTTTCAGCCTGATGCAACACCAGGCACTGCTGATCAATGGGTAGATAAATGTTACCAGGTGTTAACCTGAGTAGTCGACAAACCTTAACAAACTTATTTGGATCACCTTTTCGCCATGTTAGAGTAACTCTTCTGCTGTTATCCTATTAATATTATTTTATTTTAGTCATTATTATTATTATATTACATCATCTAATATTATTATAAATGTGAAAGTTTGTGAAAATGTTTGACTATTTGTTCCTCAATCACGCCACAACTACTTAACCGATTTGGCTGAATTTTGGAATAGCCTATACTCTGGATTAACACATACGCTACTTTTTGTCTCAAAAAAGTTCGGGGTTCCCGCGGGATTTGTGAAAAATCAGTGATAAAAAAGCAGTGATAGCCTAGCGGTTAGAACGTTGGTCTCCCGAACCAAGGGGCCCGAGTTCAAATCCCGGCACGCACCTCTAATTTTCTAATATTATGTGCGTATTACAAGTTAATTATCATTTGCTTCGGTGAAGGAAAACATCGTGAGGAAACCTGCACACCTGAGAGTTCTCCAGAAAGTTCTCAAAGGTGTGTGAAGTCTACCAATCCGCACTTGGCCAGCGTGGTAGTCTATGGCCTGTACCCCTCACATTGTGAGAGGAGACCCCGAGCCCAGCAGTGGGACAATTAGGTATGGGTTGTTGCTTGTAAAAAATCGATATCCACGCGCACGAAGCCATAGACATCATCTAATACCTAATGAATCCTAATCCATCATTCTACTTTATTTTTATGTGGTTGTATTAATCTAAATTAATTAATTAAAAATTTCGATTCGAAAACACTATCACGAGCGAAGCCGCAGGCAAAAGCTAGTTATTAAATGAATAATAGTCAGTAGCTAATAAATCGACCGAGTTAAGCAACAAAAAAATTTTTGACCACTTCCGTGCTTTGTTTGTCACGTAAAGTCAAACCTACTTATTATGGTAAGATAAGCGTTAGTAAGATAGTCGTTAAGCCATGTCGAATGCTTTCGTGTAGTATGAAAACTTCCAACACTCTCCAATGCTCTTGGCCTTCTCAAGAGAGACCCGTGCTAGTTGGCAATTATTTGGTTGAAACCAAAGGTCTGTTAATATCGGACATATTGTTAGACCCTGTACTAATGCAGAATAACCTTATACTACGAAAATCACGTAGAACGCATGTTACTAGTCGCGGTAATTCGCTATCATAAAAACTATCAACACAACTTTGCAACATTTCGTAGTAATGTATTTTTGATGTTGACTTTCGATGTGAAGTTAATTGCAGCACGTGTTGATTACACGTCGTAACATGATTCGGAAAAGTTAATTTTCCTCAGTCGGGAACAATTTGGATTTTGTCACAGCAATCTATTATAGTTTCTAGAGCCAATTTCGTAAAGGAAACGAAGTGTTTCATTACAGCTTCCATATTTCTCCATGTTTCTCGCGGTCGTCCGTTGTAACAGTGACAGCGTTTAATAAAGTCATTCGAAATAAGATACCCACATTACAGATGTTACATATTACAGATACATTGATCAATAGACCAGTGTTATCAAAAACGCTCAAAAAATATACAAGCATTTCTTTACAAAAATATTGTTTACTATACCGGGTGTCCCGTGAGTAAACCTTAGGAGGATTTAGTGAGTAACCTTAGGAGGAACATACATAGCTGTGCACTATATAGAGGATCTACCAGATATCAAAAAATTATCTAGTAAAAGTGTGAAAAAATCTAAAACTCTGCGTTATATTCGCTACTGATGCTTAGATCACACGATTCTAATAATACTAAAAACTACTTGCTACATACGTGGGTAGTAGTAAAATGAATGAGATGGAGGGTAGATACACGTTTCCGCCCGTAGCCCCTGTCAATAGGCTCTGCTCTCCGCCGTCTGGTCCTGATAACACTACATTTGATTGGATCGAAGCGCGATACTGCTACGTAAGTGGTAGTGAGCAACAGTGTCATGCTTCGGGAATTTAGTATTGTTTGAGATGCATGTACTATTACTGTGTTAGCAATTTCACAAAATAATAAATTTTGCCGCAAAAAACTAGACTGAATGGATTAGTTCTAGGGTTCCGTAGTTGTAAGATGTTCGACTATTACTAGTTAACTTGCAAACCCTTAGTGGCCGTGAAGTTTTCCTCGTGAAAGCATCATATTTGTGAATTTTTCACACGTCCAACTCCAACCGTTTAGTTATTAACAGATATTATTGGTATATGATTTGGGATAACCTCGTATCGTTGTATATGCATAGTAGACGATCAGTTAGTTTAAAATCATGCGTGAAATTAAATATATAAGGCAGAAAATTGTAGTTCTTTACATTTTTATTCATTTCATGGAAACTTCAGTGAAAATGATGTTGGAATTTAAAAAATCCTAATTAAAATTAAATTCTAAAAAATATTAGTAACTTTGTACATATCGCAATTCATCATTTTGCTTTCACGTAATTCTTAATTGTTGCAAGAAACAATTGAGTTTTTTAAATACTTGGATATAATAGTGTTATTTGGTATAATAATAAAAATCGAGTGAAGTATTATATTATTATCAACAATACAATATCAATGCAAAGGGAGTAAAATAAGATAATTATAACGGAAACTACACACCACTCGAGAAGTTGTAACTTTATTCTCAGTAACAGCCAACCAGCATATGCAACCAGTCTGACTGAATTCGGATCGAATAGATAAAACTATTGTTGTACGTACTATGTATGCCTTTGAGTGAGTGAGTGAGTTGACTCAGTCTAAGCCTCTTTATGGCTATAATAGCCTTATTTATTCTAACTTTAAATTAAGATTTCAATGAGGAAAAATCCCTAAAATAAGCATCTCTAAAGTTATGTTATACGAGTGTTAAATTTTTCATTAAAACATAATATATACGAAAAATTCTACTGCGTCTTCTAATTTGCACAAAAAAATTGCACAATAGTATATCAATGTAATTTTACAAAATATATTTTGTATCGAAAAATTGTCTAATGTATTACTATTTTAGCACAGAAGAAATAATAGTACATATCTATTAGTAGTATATTTGGTTAGTAGGAGTACCTACTATGAGTAAGTACTTTTATATGGTCACATGTGTCCCTGCGTAATCTTGATAAATATAATGTCTCCCATGCCATCAACGGTTACAAATTGTAATGATATAGAATAATAATTGTATTGTAGGAAATTCAAATATCACATTACTTGGAAAGCGACGGGGGACTAATTGTAATTAATAACCTAAGATTGCCCTTAAAGGGATTTTATTTCTTAGCAACGTAGGACTATAATATGATTTTATGAAATACTACCTATTTTTTCATTATTTGGTTCCTCTGATTGATGTTATTAAAGTAATTGGACATTGAAGTAATGTTGCTTATCTCATTACAAGCTGTGGGGACTGATTTCAAATTTGAGAGCAGCAATTGGGATGTTGACACTAATTATAAATTAATATAAATTTATGTCTAAAATATGAGTGGTAACATTTAAAGGCCTAAAATATGATTCTTTTATTGAAATCAATCACAATAACTTAAATATCATTAATTTAAAATGTTAAAAATTGTACTCACTGACACGTGACCTCAAACGCCATTTTGAGAACATGACGTCATTGGAACAATTTTATATGGAAATTCAACAAACTTAGCAGACAGATAGTATTGAATATCGTTTAGTGACGTCACGTGACGTTTTTGGTGGGAAATTTGATAATGATTTTTATTTATCAATTTTTGTTTTTAAATTGAAGATTATTATTTTTATAATATTTTTTTCGTGAATATTAAGGTCATATCTATAAAATAAAATTGAATCCTAAAATTAGTCAACATCCCTATTGCCTCAAAAGCAGTAAAACAAAAGGGAAGTAACAAACAAATATCACCGAATGATATTTTGTCTAAACACGCTGTTTTGTGCCCGAACCCAAATCTTCTGTACTCGAGAGGAAAATAATGAGATGTAGCAGTCCTAAACAAACACTTGAACACACAAAATAGGTATTACACTTATTACATAGTATTGCCGCGGTGGGAGGCGTTACCTAATCCTCCAATTTCAGAAGCAAACCTGGTCCAAGTGGCAGCTGCGTTAGGGTTTAATATGAACGTAGAGTAAATTAGGATATAATATTGTTTTACTTATAACCACGAACCATAATGCTTTAAATAATTGGTTGGTTTCATTGAATTTTTATTAATAGCGTATAGAACTGACACCGCGAACACCATGTATGTCCCAATGCATTGGTGCCACGTGGCTTCAATCTTCAATGGATTCGTTCGATTTTGAAAGGAGAACCGGGGCTCTATTTTGAAAATTGAACCTCCCGGGCGGGACACACACGGGTTCTATGACATTATACTTCAATGGTTGGTTTTTGGTTTTTATTAAATGGTTGATTAATTGTAATTAAGTGAATAACAACGTGGTACGGTGTATTTGAATACGCTCTAACTACTTGTATATTATAATAGTTTCGTGGACAACATGTCTTGTTATTTATAGCATGTGACAATAGTAAAACTATTGTAATAGAACTATTTACTATTGGACATGTCAATCTCACGCTAGCATGTTTTATCAGTATACATGTTATTTAGCTTCACATGAAAGATCGCTTTCTGATTATTTTTGAAGTCTTATCATTATGCAATTCTTCAGCTACAAAAATCTATTTAATATACGATAGTTTTATAGTACTATTTTATGAGCACATAACTTTCGATAAAGCAAAGCAAAGCAAACTTTCTTCAATGCAATGCAAAGCTTTTCTGAAATATCTTCATGTAAAAACATTGATCAGTTACTATTTTATTCATACCTAGATTAGCTAGAGGTACGGTATAATGATCAATGATGTAGTTCTATCATCGTTATGATCTATTGTAAACAACTAATTGAACTGCATCCCAGTTCGTCATTTGTAATATAAACTACGAGTACAATAAACTACACGCACGCATGTTCTCATTAGGATCTCGTGGAAAAAGTAGATAATTAATTGGCTTAGCAACAGGAAATGATACAAACCATTAGTTACTAAAAATAAGGACAATGAACGCTTCTACTCACTTCCTTTTAAATGTTGATGCTTTTTATTGTAGATTTTAGGTGCGTTATGGTTTAGTAGCGCTCACAATATTCACAAAAGGGAACATTACGCAAAGATCGGCGTAGATGGCGCCACCAGCACATACAGTAAACAAACCGGCATCATGGTGCATTTCTAATGTTATTAAAATATTAAAACCGTCTGTAAAAATGTACATATCAAATTAATTTTATAATTATTCTTATACAGTGTGTCCAGTGACCAACTAGCGATAATTTAACTTAAACTTAAATTCAGTGAAACTAATTTCATTTCCCTCTATTTACCGCGATATTAAGTTCACTGCAATTTCAATCAGAAATGTGAACGTAAAATAGTTTAAACCTTTAACCGTTAACACTCAAAACGAGAAATAATGGCACCTTTCCACACGAAGTGATAATAAATCTATTTACTACATACCCTGAGTAACTCAAAACCGATATAATATTCTTGATAAACAAATGACGAAGATCCTGTTATATTTATTTTACGCGCAAAGTCGTGCGTTTCAAATTATTGGACATCTAACATGATACTTTGAAGTCGCACACGGGTAGCTATGTGTTATGGAAAGCAAATCAACTGTGGCTATTATTTTCTAGACCTGTCTCAGTAGCTCAATAAACACTTTTATGCTCAGACATTAAAGTTGCAATTCGAATAAAAATGTGGAAGCTAACAAGTCCATTCGCTTTCAGCCAGTGCATTCTACTACACCGCAATAAGACATTTTTGACACGTTGTCAGCAATAATATGTATGAGTATAGGTAAATAGAAGAAAACAAGACGGATCTCTGAATTGTGCAGCACATACTTTACAATGTTGTAAATTCGTCGATAGTTAAAATACTACAAGGTTGGCTTGAGAGGCAGTGCTCTCTTTCCTTTATCTTCTTTGCATTTTTTCCTCTTTGCATCGGTATCGCCTTTTGTGTTTCTAGTGTTTTTTTTTCAATTGATAAACTGGTTTTTATTTATGAATTAAAAGTATGATTTAATTAGACAGTAGATCTATTCGTAACAATCAATCTTATTCAACAATCAATAACTTCAAAACCGTTTAAGATATTGAGATGTAACATTAAGTTAGATGCTCTACTCGTATAATCCTTGAATATTCATAGATAGTATATGAAACATTTGATTAAATTTCGCTCCCTTCAATTATTACGTGAGTGAGAAGGGGACATTTCAAGCCTTAATGTAAATAACTTGTTTATCACGTTATTGCGGAAACTAGATCCTTGATCTGATTGCAATCCCTAATTTCCTACGTCGGAGTCACAATTAAATGTTTAATTAAAGGGTAAAGTAAATTTTAACACTGTTATTAATAAATTTGACTGTAGTGTTTTTCATACCAATGTAATGTCTGAGTAGCTATGACTACGATTAACCAATACTGACATATCAATACAAAGATTTCCATCTTTCAAGTTCTAGGTAACCTTTTATTTGATTTTTACATGGAGAGTAGTTAGCCAGGAAGAATCTTAACATGCATGAGTATCACCGGTAAAGAGCTGGAAATTTCCTGCGGAAAGGGATTGCTGTTCTATAGAAATAAAAATAGCTGATTGATCTCGCTTTCCAATAATAATAATCACCAATGCCAGGGCCCAAGTTTTATCTATCGTCAACCGATTGAAGTTACATTTTCGTTTCTATCTAAAAATTACATTGCACCGCGGCGGAGTGGTGAATCTCGTGTTCATTTGAAAGTGTAGCCGGGAGCAAGTTTTATTCAATATTTTCACGAAGATGATTGAGTTATTCGGCTTGCGCAGGAGGCTGGAAGCAATCTCCGGTGGCGTGCGGAAGACTCCCTTCCCAGTCCACGGCGGCGCCTTCAATCTGCTCCCCTCGCTGCAGAGGGGGCTACGCCCTCGTGTTCCTCTACTTCAAAACAAAATACATATTATACAATTGCTTATCAATAGCTATTGGAAATGACTTCTAATGAAATTTTGCTTGTTGGTTGTCTGCATCTGTATTGATTATATTCTATTTCTTTTCAATTCAACGTTGAAACCACAGGTTGAAACCAAAAAAATCATAGCCTATTTATTATGTCAGGTTTAAACAAAACACGACATACCTACACGCAATGATTAATGTTACAAAATTAGTTTAGAATTGTTTCCGTCACAAAAAGAAACTAATGCTATTTTAAGAAGCACACGTGCGTAGTAATTCTTCGGATGTCAGTATGAGCGTGACGGTGGATTTCCTGCTCTACAAAAATCCTTTCAACTTCATTAGTTCATGTGACCACCAGTTTCTGGTGTTGTGTTCCAAAGAACAGAAAAAACTTGAAACTACTAATCGTGTCGTCTAACACTCTTTTTCTTGACGGCTACCCGTCAAATACAAGTAGGCATGTAATATTGCAAGAGATCTACTAATGTATACTAATTTGAAACCAGTTTCCTATGAAGACGTTGTTTTAGGAGTTAATTAGACGCTGATTTACAATTTTGAATTAATCGGCAAATGAATAGTTGGACTACTTAACAAACAGTGGTAACTTCCACTAATCTACATACTCGTATTTATTATGATGTAAAAGATATGAAAAAGATATCACCATTCACACCTACAGATTTTGCCAATTTTAAAAACACAGTACAAAAAAATTATATCCAAATGAAAGAAAAATATTTGCATCTCCTTCTCAATTCCCAATCGCATCCTTAATACATAACTATATTGGAAATATCTTACAGGCTGAAATATGCGTTATCTCAATCTATAAAAAACTGTATGACCCACAATATTTTTTGCAGTGCGGCGTGACATTTAACGCGTCTATATGCTACTTTGAATGTTAGTAGAAAATGTTAATTAATGAATGACTAACTTTCTAAGTCAACAGTTATAATTGTTCAGACGTTGATAAATGTCGTAACCTGCACCTTATGACTGTTTTGACAATGATTCTACATTCTTAATGACTAAAACAAAGACATACGGCTTTCATCTTCTAATGAAATTAATGATTGAAGTTGACATTTTGGTACTATTTGTGTTGAAACAAGCTAGTTTAACTGCAAAACGTAAAAAAACGTAAGTATAGCTGTTACTTGGTTCTAGTTTTAAACTCGAAATTGTATACGAGTCAAAGAATAATGAATGTATGCATTTGAGCATAGAATATTTTCCTGCAGAAAATAAACAAGTATAACTACTTACATCTTTGTTTAGAAATTTACATTTTTAATCACAAACTATGGGTGGAAAGGTGATGATTTCTGTATTTAAATATTAATTTAAAATCTACATGATGATAGTTATTGTGAAAACACGTGATACATAAAATTTTGTATAAAATCCGCGAACATATAAATTTAAAATCATGATACCGTAGTGTAGTGCACTATCTTCTTCTGGATAAAAAGAACTAAATATCCAAGTTGACACTCATAGAAACCAGTTCCAATATTGCGGTTATAATTATCCGCCTCAATTACAGTTAAATAACTCGAAAACTTCAAAAATCAAGACAAATCCAGTTCGTTTCCACAAACGGTATACAAATATCTGTACACGGGTAATAATTATCACATTCATAAGTTTTAAAGCACACTAATGCCGCTATAATACGGTTCTGCGTAGGCGTCCATTATACCAATGAGACAGATATTCGAAAATAACGACCCGCTGACAGACAAATACTACTCCTAGCCGCGCTGCAAAATCATTTAGTTTATGTTAATGTGGTTAGTTAAACTGTGTGAATAGAACTTTGCAATTTATGTAGGCATTTTATCACTTGCAAGAATACCTAGAGGTATTTATGCGAGCAACTGCAAATAGTATTTTTTCTAATGAATGACGCTTAAACATGTTTCCACTATTTTTCTTTTGAACATTCCTCTGTAAACTTTAGTAGTATTTTAGTAAGCTCTGATAGTAGGTGGTCATCATTACCCATGGACATCAGTAACACCAAAGGCACAGGCTTAGGCAAAGAAAAGAGAAGAAAGAAAGATAGAAGAAAAGAAAGAAAGAAGGAAAGAAAGAAAGAAGGAAAGAAAGAAAGCTTTCAAGCTCTAACTCTACAAACCCTATATGTTGGTCAAAAAGTTTGGACGTTGCAAAAAATTATGTCCTGTTACAATTTTATTTTACAAAATGGCTAAGTTAGAGTTACTTGTACGAGTACAAATATTTAATTCCCAACTTTATTTCAGTTGCAATAAATATTTAATTAAAAACACGTTATTAAAATGGATCCGTCGTTATTATTGTCATATTACATGAAGTATTAACCGGTATTACGTGGGACGTGACGTGACGGGTATGTAATTTAAGATTCGCTTCAGGAATTTCCTGAGACGGAACTGTGTAAATTGGAACGAATAAATACATTATATCATAAACAACTGGACTCTAACTTTTGTAGACCTACAACGTACAAGAACCTATAAAAAATGATTTATCTAAGTATTAAGTATGAAAAATATAAGCTTTCCTAATCATCTTGCATTTGAATTAAAAATACCTTAATACTGTATGAAAAAAAATATAAATATGATATGAATTTTAAAATTTCTTTATAAAGTTGATAGTTACAAAAAAATCACAAAGGCAAGATGGTAAAATTAATATTTTCTGCTCTACTATTGTCATATAATCATTATTGATCGAATATGACCATAACCAGAATGTAAATGAATCGTCATAACGTTGTTGAATATACGAGATGAGACGGCATTTTTTAAATTTAAATAGCCCATAGACGAGCAGACGAGCCATTTGATGGTACGTGGTCACCATCGCCCACTGACGTCAGCAAAACCGATGGACTGCTGGCCAAGAAAGAAGGCAGAAGAAAGAAAGACAGAAAGTTTGAGTTTTTAATGTCAGTTTAAAGTCACAATGTTTAATATATTGTGTATTATCAGTGATAGCCTTGAGGTTTGAACTAACGTCTCTCGAACGTAGGGGCCCTATTTGGAAACCTGGCACGCACCTCACATCTCTGCGTTTGCCTATGTTATTTCTTTGTTGCAGACCGTGAGTATCTTTTTCTCTTAAATTTTTTTGTTCTTTATCATTTCATGATTGGGATGAAAGAAGCTATGCATGTAGCAAAAAAGAGTACTGGTTACTATTTAATTAAAGTACTCTTGTAACTTATGCTTTTAATTACTACTACTACCAAAAATCTAGGATCCAGTCAGGGTCTGCATCTTAATATTTTCTACTAAGGCAAACAATATTTTCGTGAGTTGGATGCCAGCCAAAATTTGCTTTTAATGACTGTTTATACACGCATATGTCAGCTCTCTAAGTGTTCTCCAGGCGTTATGGTATTCAAAGCTATACGGATTTTAGTTGTGACGCTCCTACAATTGCTTACGATATTCTTACAAATGCAATTGATTTTGGTTGAAATGGAAGTGTTAGTTTATAAGATGTATGCACTTTACTAATAAGCATTATTTTTTAATAAGCAGACGAGCCGTCTGATGGTCAATATAGTCTTGATATGTCGCCCAATAACTTATTACAGGAGTAAAAGATATTAACAGCTTTTTACAATTAAAATTCTAGTATATCTTCTGTATAATTTCACATATTATAACCTTTAAAACAATAAATATACAACACGATAGCCATATAGGCACAACGAAAATATAAATTCTCGCATTATACACATTTTATAAATTCGATATAACTCAATCGGCTGAAATATAAATTACCATATAGGAAAAATATTTTACAGTCAAAAAACCACATAATTTTCTTCTGAGTAATATAGATATAGGAAACTAACTAAAACTAAAAGATACATAATATCCAAAAATACACTAAATAGAACCTAGAACACGTAAAAGAAGTTCAAGAAAAATCAAGGTTTTGACGGTCTATTATGGTTCTTTTTAATTTGAAAGTGACATGTGCTTTATTATTTATATCAGTATTTAATGATGACTTTTACTGTAATAACATATTTAATGAAATTTTATGTAAAGGAGAATATTATAAATGTTATGTGAATATCGACGCTAGAATGGGTCCCCGGCTAGGAACTCCACAATTTTTTCTATTGTACATTTTACGGCTTTAGGTACATGTTTTGCTTACACTGCGCTATTCATACTCTGAAAAGACGGCTTAAATAATCCAACACTGTATATTACTCCGAGTACTCCGACGCAAGTTATTAAACTCCAGAAAAAACTTACGTAAAATAAGTTTTTTCCTTTGTGTTGCGTTATTTAAAGTTGCGTTAATCAACATAATGTTTATTCCGAGTATTACATTATTTTCGTCACTAAAGTATTTTACGTTTGACGTCAGAAATATTTAGTAAGTGTTATAAAAACTTGATAATCAAGGAACACACAATCGTGTTAAAAATAAATTTTATTTAACTAAATTAAATGACTTATGTATATTCAAGGAGAGGATCTTTTTCTTGTATTTTTAGTAAATTTAATATTTTTTTATTATAATATTATACATTTTACATTTCTCGTCAGAAAAACTGAGTGAGTAACAAGTTTTTGGTTAAAAATATCTTTATTTTAAATAAGCTACAAATATCGTGACCTATAAGTGGACGGTCTCAAATGGCCGCCGAATATTTATAAATACGGCAGCGAACTCCATAACGCGGGACGACAGACAAATGCTAAATTTCAATGTGTTCTACTTCGAACCCCTTAGTTCAGCATTTGCGGCAATAGAGTAAACTTCATAGTGATTTTTCTTCTAAAGTTGCGAGTGCTAGGTCACTACTATTTACAATAGTAAAGCAGGCAGTTTATAAAGATTGGTAAAATGTATTTTTCTTGATTTTGACCCACTTCAAACGGTCTGACCGTTTGAAGTGGGTCAAAAGCAAGTCCAAAGGAGTCACTTACAAGTGACAAACAAACATACATAGAGGTGCAGCTAATATAAAGCGTGTAAAAAGTATGTTTGCGCCGTCTGCCACACACATTATATGGGACAAGCTTCCAGTAATAATATGCTGGGATATCTTAAAGCACCAATCTCGATTTTAAAAGTTCTAGTTTGGAATAGCATTTATGTAGAGAGACTCCTAAAGTTACAAGCAACTGGATCCACTTATAAACAGGACACTGTTTGCTTGCTAGCTTAAATAACCTTAATTTGAACAAAGAAAAAGACTGCGATTAAATTTAAATAGGAAAGGCCAAAATTCTATGACAAGATGTAGATTATTTGTATCTAGTTTGATTTGCTACCTTTAAAAAATGAAAATGGGCCAATGTCCATATAATACTGGCACTGGCTGACAGACAGTTGCTAAAATTTGTTCTACTTTGTATTCCTAGTTTCAGCTTACTGTGACTCTGACAAGTTCCGGTGTTTCACACAGTCGTCACTATTTATGTTGGAGAATACAGTTTTTTATGCATTTCTTTTTATAGCTTATACATGTGTCCAACATGTACCCTGTATCTTTGTATCAACGTTAAATACAACTTGTCTTACTTTAAAATACATAAGAGAAATCTGTTAATATCATTGATTAATATAAACGAGACATTTAATAATTTAATCTAAGGGCTCATACATTTTCCTAAATTCAAATAGTTATTAACTCTTCATACAAAGAATACGTTGTGAAATATGAGTGTGAGTTTTTAATAATTACCTATTTTAATAGTATTTTTAATAGTATTTGTGAGGTTATCACAAATACATGTTGGGAATATAATTCAAAACAAAAAGCTAGAACAATCTTCCACAGATTAGACCAGTACATAATAAAGCCAACCAAAGTTGCATTGTGTGTGTTGGAAATTTATGCGCGCATAAATAAATTTCAAGTGTAAACGTAACAGCGCGGTGGTCTGGAACATCAACATCATTGCGTGAAATTTTGCACTGCTACGATACTAAGCCACGTTCCCATAGATACTGTATTATAATACGCTATCCCATAGACTTAGGTGAATAAAGAAATGATTTTATTTAAAAACAATAGCGATTATAAAATTATTTGGTTCAAAAGCAAACTATTTCCTAAAACTACCTTTCAACATAAATGATACGATGCGATCATCCTATTTTTAATTAAAAGCTCACAATTTATGCGAACATTATCATCAAACATTTTCTTATTAATATTAAGGCGGACTATTGGAAAATTTCCCGATGCTCTACAATAAGGAAGGTATTTGCAAGGCATTACCGCGGAATTTCCAGTCGCGTGAACTACGACCGTATTTATTCAAGCTTTGAAGCTCCGAAAGTATCCTAAGCCCAACGAACGAACGATGTAAATCGGTGCACCGAAGTCAGCCAAATTTTTGACTTATGCTCATATGAAGTGAAGACACTTTATGATCCCATACTATTTTCTCAAAACGTTTTAGCAAACGTTCCATATTGTCATCCATTTGGCTCCAAGTACCATCACCGGATTATCCGGCTCATAATGATCAAGATAAAACATTGACTTAAATATAAGAAAAACTGCTTTAGAAGTTCCTGCGTTTACAAAGCTATCATATTATTTTTCTAGCTTTAGTATGCAAACATCCCTACTAAAACTAAATTGTATAAGCACATTTTTGCGAATAGATTTCTAACGACCGATATGTTAGGTGATAAGGGTGGTAAAAACATTCATAGCCACGAGTGCGTCCGTGAAAGTATGCTTGGGGACGTAATTGCATTTCTACGCGTTGTGACATCGTTACCCGTCTTTATAGGGCAATTACTGCCGTTATCTGGCATTGATATTGCATCTAATTTATTCATGCCCCCATCTACATTTAAATAAATACTTGCCAGCTATACTGACCTTCTGTATCCATTTCATCCTAAGATTCTTCGCTGCTCCCGTGTCGTTTTATTACCATAAACCAAGTGTTATTCCTTGGCAAAGGCTCGCTTTAAAACGGAACGTAAAATGCGCATATCCTACTCAATTCAGTGGCCCAGGCAAAGATTCAATTGATCGGGAATAATTTCAAGCTTGCATTTCAACAGTCGTTCATGTATGTTACATTGAAAATTGCATGTGGTATATGAAAAAAAAGCAAAGCAACAACCCATAATTGTCCCACTGCTGGGCTCGGGGTCTCCTCTCACAATGTGAGGGGTACAGGCCATAGTCTACCACGCTGGCCAAGTGCGGATTGGTAGACTTCACACACCTTTGAGAACATTATGGCGAACTCTCAGGTGTGCAGGTTTCCTCACGATGTTTTCCTTCACCGAAGCAAGTGATAATTAACTTGTAATACGCACATAATATTTGAAAATTAGAGGTGCGTGCCAGGATTTGAACCCGGGCCCCCGCGTTCGGGAGACCAACGCTCTAACCACTAGGCTTTCACTGCTATATATTTAGTATAAAGAATGTAATTATTTCGTTTTCATCTGGGGCACAGTAGAAGGCAAGGAGGTATGTATGCAAATTAAGAATCATGACCAAATAGAGCCTGGAATTGACATTCAATATAATAACGAGATTCTTGTCACGTCTCAACATGAAGCTTGCAATGTGAAATTTGCTTGTATTCAATTTTAGAAATGCAAAGTCTACGTAGTTGTATGTAAAATTTAATTAATTTCTGTGTTTTGCTCTTTTAGTTGTTTGATAAACTTAGGATGTTTTATGTTATTTGAAATCCAATTATATTAAAATCTTGCTTATTTTTTGAAACGTAGTTCCTGATTTTTATTAAAATATTTGTGTAAGAGTGCAAAAATAAATGTATTTTATAAATATTTCTTTAACTCGATGGTGATTTGTTTCATAGACAGTCAACTAGAAGGTTATTCATAAAATAGATAATGTTATTTTGAGACGTAGATCTAAGTCACGCATAATTAAAAGCTGTCATTTTGATACCTAATAAATTTAATATGAAGCTTAATAATAATGAGTTATAACAGTTATGACTGATCTCTATAAATACGTCAGTGTAGAATCCTTTGCAAGGCTCGAAATAGGAATGTTACCTATAATAAAAGGCTTCATAATATATTTGCAATATTTATAGCTTGCTCCACATTTTTCAGGATAATAGTTACCCTATATCTTATTCCAGATTATTAATTACTTAATTTCATTAGAATCCGTTCAGTAGTTTTAGCGCGAAATATCCATACAAACATTAACATTTAATGACAATAGAAGGACTTTACATTATTCATATTGGAAATGTTTTATTTATCATGATCATCATCACAACCCGTAACTGTGCCACTGTTGGGCTCGGGTCTTCTCTAGAATAGAGAATTCTTTGCATTCTTTCGACATTTAATTGACCTCTCTTTTAGAGAAATTAACTCGTAATTATTGAAACTACAAACACGTGCTGCTTTATTTACTTGAATATTGAATTGAAAGAATAAATAACTATGAACACAACACAATCACGAACAAGTAGTCCCAACTTTTATATTTTAATACAAAGATAATTTAATGAAACCCCGTAATGTCATATATCTCATACTAGTCATTCCAATGAGGAAAGAAGTAAATTCTAACGTTGTAATAAATCTGTCATAAAAAAAGAACTGAGAAAGGCCAATTACATACATATCTGTATGTCTGTATGCTTGTAGGTCACCTTAATGGTGTTTTAAAAGCTATTTTTCATATTTTTCACAGAAACTTGGGAAAAGTTACAAATCATTCTACTTTGAACCGCTTCCTATAAATTATTTTATTATGTCTCTCCGGATACAGATGTCACCACGAGAATATCAACGGTTTCACCATAATTTTAAGATTCTAACAGATGTATTTGTCTTTTCTTTTATATAACAAAGTATGTAATATGCACACCTGACTCTAACCTAAATTAATACTTTAAAGCCGAATATTTCGCGAACGGACACCTGAGTAGAAAAGTGGTCTTTCAAGACCGATAATATATTTGGAAGACCTTCAACAATACCCCACACTATGGGGTAGAGAGAAAAAAAAACAGCTTTCTGCCAACAAGCATCTGGGCGCTATACTACGGCGCTGTGTGACTTCGAAACCCTAAAAAAATAACTACAAGTACTTACTATCTTTTCACAATCTATCAAACGCTTACAATAAGTAAACATAATGCAAGTACAATATGTAATCACGAATCAAAATTATTTGAAGGTGAAAAATATTCCATTTCGTTAAAAAATATTAACTCACAAAAAAATGTGAGCCGTCATGGGGCGGCTGGTAGATGTGAAACATGGAAATTATTTTATACAACTAATAGGCATAAAAGTACAGATTATGACATGTACTAAATATGGCAAGATGAAAAAATACAATATTACGAATTGTCTCCAGAAAATGATGACAGTTTTGTCCTACTGTATGCCTATCAGACTAAGTTTATTTATGGTTACCCACATTGTGTTATTATATTTTTTTTCATATTGCCCTACCATAATAATATAGTGCGGCGAAGCGTCGCCACTCACCGCGCCAAAAATCAGGTTCACCCCTCGCCTATAGATATTTCACATGAAAATAATGTTTTGAAAAATATCAAAAAAAATAAGTTCACGTGACTACATCATTTTTTCAACAAGAAAAAACATAAATTGTAGCTCATCAGTTATTCTGTCAAATCCGAGCCAACAGTGTGGCAATCTATGTTTGCTATTAGATAAGGGCCTACAAGTTATCATGAGACATCCTGATTTTTACACACAGATGTTGTCTCAAGTCAACACGGATTCTTATCGCGTTCTTAAATCAACCCATTTGCTTTATCAAAACGCTGAGAAATATTTCGTTGATGTTGGACAAGTTAATTTGGTGAATGCATAAGTATCAAGAATTACGACTTTATAACTAACGACATAAGCTGGACATACACGATCAAGTTTACCTGTCCAGTTTGCAGTTAGACTTGATGCAGCATCGAGTTTGCATGAGATAGCTGTACAACGTGATCCTGAGTTTATGCAGTAACTTCGGCCTGTTATTCGGACCATTAAACTGGTCAACTTAAATACTGAGCTTTATAATGCACTAGTTCCTGTATGTGTTCAGTAAAAGCTATAGAATCATTTTGCAAAGTTACTACACATCCTCAGGAGCACGTTGTATAGCCAGATAGCCAAATACACTCGTCAAGTTTACTGGATGCGGCTTCAAGTCCGCTGTAAACTTGACAAGTATACTTGATCCTACCAAAAATATAAATGTAAAAAAGGAGAGTCAAGTTCAATACAAAAATTATGCTTGGCTTTGGGCTTCGCCGCAAAAAGAATGGAGATCTAAATGAGTGCCAAGTTCTATGCAAAATCTAAATATGTATTTATAGGAACAAAATAACATTATGAAGAAGTATTAAACTCTATTTCTTTGCTTTATTGGATACCTATAACAATTGCTGTTATTTAAAAAAGTGAGATCTTAAAGTAGGTTAGATTTGACTTGGCCAGTTTTCATTACATCAGTCATTTTATAAAGTTATTCAACATTTTAATTCTGATAAAAAATGGGGCTGCGGTGCGGTCTACAACAGCTATGTTCGAATATCTATTTGGCGGACACTAGCGCCATTGATAGGGTGGCATAACTCAGCAAGCTTCACTCCGTTTACAACAGCCATGTTCATATATCTATTTGTCACACACTAGCGCCATTTAGAAATGGCCATTATTAGAACCTCTATTTTTTGTAAACAGCTGGAAACTTTTTCAACTTTCCCTTCATATGAGATGGCCCTCGTTCTACCTCAATACTCCATGCCCTGAAGTATGCCATATTGAGCCCCGCGTGCACAGAGGCCTTAGTGCGAGTTTTACGTGACATAACGGGCTCACAATGTAAATGCGAGTTGGCTAAGATTTGTATGGGACCGAAGCTTTTCTTTTCACTGCCGCTAGATGGCTCTGCTTCGGTCCCATACAAATTTTGTATGAGGACACCACTTATTTTTCGACTTTTTAAATTTTTTGATTTTTTCCTACGCTTACACACAATTACCGAGCTGGATTCCAAATTTCATCCTTCTAGGTTATCTGAAAGTAGTTTAGATTTAGGTACTATATGTCAGTCAGTCAGTCAGTGCTAAAATTTACAACTTTTTGACCTTCATATCTTTATAACCGTTTGAGCTAGCTTCATGAAACTTGGTCTTCTACATGTCCTTATATATATAATTAAACACATGTAGTTTTATGTGTTTACGTTAAAGAGGTTTTGCGTTATAAAAGGGTCAAAAGTGGCACCAAGTGGTTCGTGTAATATTACACTCGGCGCTGGCTAGCCAGTTCCTTTGCTTGAACTTGGCTTAACACGCTGCCGCGTGTCTAGATCATGTATGGCCAGCATACTTAGAGTATACAGTAGTATACTCTAAGCCAGCATAACATTAATGATTGTGCACAGTATTTGACACTTTATTTATCATATTAATATTATAAAGTGAATGTTAGTGAGTGAGTATATGTTTGTTACTATTTTACGCAAAAACTGCTGAATGGATTTTCATTTTTAGCACACAAGTAGACCATGATCTGAAATAATGTATTATAATTAATGTATAATTATGATGTATTATAATTAGGTGTTAATAATCTCAAAGATAATAGCAGTCATAGCCTAGCTGTTAGAACGTTGGTCTCCCGAACAGGGGACCTTAGTTCAAATGCTGACACGCACCTCTAATTTTCAAATATCATGTGCGTATCATAAGTTAATTATCACTTGCTTCGACATCGTGAGGAAACCTGCACACCGGAGAGTTCTCCATAATGTTCTCAAAAGTGTGTGAAGTCTACCAATCCACACTTGGCCAGCGTGGTAGACTATGGCCTGTACCCCTCACATTGTGAGAGGAAACCCCGAGCCCAGCAGTGGGACAATTATAGGTTGATGCTTTGCTTTTTGCTTTCTAATCTCAAAGTTTATCAAATTAGCATAGTAGAACCTCCGTGGTTTTCATATCTATTCTGCTATAATTATATAACGAACCTCAGTGCGTTAATAAAAGCAATTATTACTGTAAATAATTATTATTATACAATATTAAGTCAATGTTGACTCGATCTACTCTGGAATTATTTTCATGCAAGTAAAATTAATCGCGTCAATCTCTAATCGCAACCACTGTTCCAATATGTTTCCATTAATATCAATCATGCGTGATTTATTGATTTGGTAAATCTATTAACGTGCAAAATAATTAAATTTTATCAAAAATATGCGCTAGTCTGATGTTGTTTGATGTCACAGAGAAAAGGTCGAATGTCAAATCTGGTTACGTTACTCTTTGAATTAGTTATTCACATAAAATATTTAAAGGAGCTTTTATCTTAATGCTTTTTATTCTAATTACTAGCTGACCCGGCAAACTTCGTATCGCCTAACAAATGATCAGTTTTCGACCGGAGAGGAAAAATGATTAAATTACTAAAATGGCTATTAAAAAATAAGGGTTGATCGTAGAAGGGTGAAAATTGAGGATTGTATGTATTTTTGTATGTTGTATCATAAAAAAATAGAAATTAAAATTTTTGTCTAAAAAATAAAAAAAAAATTAGGGGTGGACTACCCCTAACATTTAGGGGGATGAAAAATAGATGTTGGCCGATTCTCATAGATACCGGATAAGCACAAAAAATTTCATCAAAATCGGTCAAGCCGTTTCGGAGGAGTATGGCAACGAAAACTGTGACACGAGAATTTTATATATTAGATTGAAATGCGATGACCACATCATCGTCTTTATCATCATTACAAAACCTTAAGCAAGAGTGTGTTGAAAAATAATTTAAGCACTAGCTATTTCGGTGAGGTGTAATGTTCTGTTTTTTCGGACACCAAAGTACCTATCATATAAAATTCCATAGTACCTAATTGAAATGTACCTAACATATCGACAAAATAAGCTGATATGCTTCGGAAACCCATATTTAACAACAAGTACCTAACAATATACCTATTATTACCTATATTTTAATTGATTTCAATACTTTTAAAATGTAGGCTTTTGGTACTTATTCATAATATTTATTTTTTCATTAAAATTGGTAAATTTGTTAAAGCGTTCAATAGATTACCCTGCATTACATAGCATGTGCTCAGATCCGTAAACATGATAATCCGATTGTACTTACTTTATGTGATATTAATACCATGTAAATTTTCGTTACGTGCCCGACCTTATTGCGGAATATATTAATTACCTACAAGTACTTGCTACAATGCCTGCCGATAAAACTAAACAAGATTAAATTAATTTAATCGGTATTGTATCAACAAAACGGATTCATTCATGCCACAAGATATTTACGAATATGTTTTACTAAGGTGAAAATGCTTTTCAATAATTTTGAATGATGTTCTGGGCTTGGTTCTGTCAATAAATACAGCAAAGACTGTTTTTTCATTCAATGAGCAGTTTATAGTATCAACGAACTTTGAATGTAGCCGTACTTCTCTTTGAACCAAAACCCTAGACTCATTTATTATCTTGCGGCTTTCTAGGAAGGCAGTTATTTAGCTTACAATGACTTTTTCCACTATTTGATTAATGACATTTAGAACAATAGGCCTGTGATTTGTGAATTCCTCGTGGGAGCCCTGTTTGTAGATTGGTCTTATAATCGCTCATTTTAACTCATCCGGATATTCTCTATTTTTATTTCCGAGCTACATATAACTGGGGAAATTAAAATTTTAATTTTAACAAAATCTTTTACCCTAACACCATCTGACCCCTGCGGCTTGCTGCAATCCATACTCTCAATGATTTTTATAACATCATTAGGGGTTACTATTTTGAAACTAAACGTGACATTACTTTCATGGGCATGTTTTCCTATCTAAAAACATTTTTTTACATTGGCGCTGATTTTTAATAACCTCAATCTCACTTGTAAACGTAGTAGAAATAGTGTTATGTACATACATCTGATTTAGTTTTAGTTTTAAGCATATACCTTTGGAGCATACCATCTTATCCATCATCATATTTCTTCATAATCAACTCTTTATGTTACTCCAAATTTTTCGCATATCGCTGTTACAATCTATTAAGTTACGTTTCCGTTCGTCATCTCTAGCACGGTTTATAAGTTTATTTGTATAATTTATATGTTTAATTGTTATATATAAATGTTATAATTTATATGTTTAATTTAATTTATATGTTTAATCTATAAATATTATTATTTGAATGTGACTTCAACTACCAAAATAGTGAGTCAAACTCAGTCAGTCAACTGGCTTTTATTTTCAAAGTAATTAGAGATATCTACGAAAGCTGCAATAGTGTACCTCATCCAAGATATCAATTTACCAATAAAAGTCATTATATAACGTGCACTGCGAAAACTAATGAAGATACATAAAATGTTGTAGATAGTACTTATCATTAACCACAATAATATTAGGCTTCCCGAACCGTAGCGAGGGCCTAGCGAAAGGAGAGAGTTACTAGTATTCGATATATTTGTACTGTTATTTCAGGATATCGTCATTATGTTGTAAGTCCAGCAAAACTATAAGCAGTTCCATCTTGAACCAAGCTAACGAAGACGAATTGACATGAGCTATGACGCATAACAAATTGTCCTGTCTCGCAGGTCTAAGTGTGTCTACAATGTACAGGCAAAGTAGTGCTTTCCTGTCGCGGAAGTCGACGTTGACGTTTGTTAATTTAGTCGTTGTCTGTTGTCTGTTTATCGCTTATTACTAGTCTAATCCTATTTCAGCCGAATATTTTTGAAACTGGTTTAACGTGAGAAATATCTCTTTGGTGGAGATAAAGGTTTGATTGATGCGTACAGTGCCGTCTTTTTTCATGTACCTAATAGTTTTTCTTTTCTTTTTCTTGACCAGGAATGGTGACAACGCATCGTTGATGTTTTTAGTGTCGCTGATGTACATTAGCGACAATAATTACTTACTCGTACCATCAGGTGGACCGTCAGATAATTTGTCGTCTATTTCCATAAAAAAAGTATCGATTCCAATGTATGTATTGTGTAACGTAATTATACATTTATTTGTGATATTTATTTTATTTTATTTTTATTTTATTTATTTATTTATGGATAACCAACAAGACACACATTAGGTATACAAAAATACAAGAGACAAATATTTTAAGAATTAAATGTTTCCTTAATTATAGGTATTATTTATAATTAAATGTCATAACATTTCCAAATAATACTAGCGAGAGACCAGATGCGCTTTACGCGTGGCAACGACGTAATAAATGAGTGTATGGTAACAATTACAGCATCAATTCGGCCTACATCGCCATTCACACTCGCGGAAACGTGTTTCTACTATCTATGGATAATACACAGAACTAAACATTTCAATACCTTTGTATAATAGGTACTCTAGTGACACAGGATTTTCGAACTAAAGTAAAAAGTTTCTTGAATTATACTCTATGTTGTGTTGACTATAAATTTGGTATTGGACTTTTTTCTTCAGTACCTACCTAATCTTATTTAGTTATTAGTACCTATTAGTTACCAGATTAAAGTGTTAAATTAAACATTAACATTTTTAAAATGACACGTAGGTCCCAAAACAATATTATAGTCAATACCCTATGACGTCTCTTATCTAATCAAATCAGTAATACATTCGAATTAGCCGTAACTTAAAAATAATTTCCTATCGTTTGTTCTCATAATGGAGCGGCAGTAAAACCCTTTAAACGGTGAAAATAATTTATTTTATAGCAGTCTGCAGTACGCCATAAGTCGTAACGTGAGGTCATTTATTAATTAAATATGACTTCGGCGAACAATAGCCTATTAAGTACTAACTCAACTCGGCCAGTGGCCGATCAAAAATGGATGAAGGACCCCCGAATAGAGCCTTCTTAGTCACTATTTTCCGTCTATTGACCTCGAAAAAAACGTTGTTGCTTCAAATTCTCGGTATCACTACTTATCTTTACATTATCCATTAAACGGTTGACTTACGACCGCTTAATTAGAATAATAATTACATTGTAATAAATTAGACTGAAAAAACAAAGCGTACGGTGTTTATGATTTTTTACTTCTTAAATTACAATGAATAGGTGTATTTTTTGTGGCAATAACACTATTCAGTTAGTGCAAGTTAGTAACGGGTATAAGTTAAAATTTAACGGAACGTTTTTAATGATACTACTTTTATGTTTGCTATTTTTCTCAGAATTCCTTTATTTAATAATTTCACCGAATTAAGATTAGATACTTTAATATATAAACTTAGTTCATTGTTTCAAAACACCAACAGTTTTTGTCGTTTCTTCTGTACTTCTAAACCTTTATTCCATTAGGTGTAGTATTATATTCCAATTAACATTCAGATTTTCACGATCAAGTTCCTATGCTAATTTTTTTCAATTTCTTCATTGAATCTTTTATAAAGTAATTACATATTACCTAATTATTATTTAATTCCTTAAAGCAAGCGAGGACGGTTCCAGTTGCTAATGAATATGTATCATAAATCGGGTATAAAATAACAAATTCAAAACGGTGGCTTCGTTTTTACAATTATAGTAGGTAAAACAATATACAACGTCATAGATGTGTTTTAATCACAAGTAAGACTTCAAGCCACAACTATATTAGATTACCCTACCTCCAGGTTTCCCAGGATTCATGTTTATTCATTGAAAGCGACCGTCTAATTTAGCTCTCAACTTTTTTCGTGCGCGGTTTCAATATTTTATCACTCAATCTTAACCCTTTCCCCCTTCCCTATTCAGGAAATCTATTACAATATTTACTGTAACTTTCATAATTTAATATCTCGTACTGAAATGTGTTTTAGGGCATTTTCCCTATTTTCAAAAAATAAAAATTATCCTACCAACAACCTTTCAAAACAAAATTTCAAGTTTCTTTATCCGCTCAGTTACTCAATTCCTTAGAAATTAGAACTATAGAAAAAATAAAACAGTCATATAGGATTTTACATCGGAAAGTTATGATATCGGTATGATATGCAACCGATACCCCATATTAATCTGTAGCACTAAATACTCCATAGTTAGATCCAAATTCAAACTATCACAGAATAGTTTTTCAAATAGTCAGTGTACTAAATACCGTATGTTCATTTGCTGGAAGTGTTTTTTTATTCCCATATTAATTAGAAAATAGATAAATAAAGATCGGTAAAACGTGGGAAAAACCTACCAAAACTTTTTTTACAAAAGATTTTTTTATATAATTAATGATGTAGGTACCTTACGTTGACAATATTCGACATCAATTAGCCTTTAGCATTCTGTAAACTTCACATAACTAGCACTACTCTGAACAGTCCTGAGTCAACTGAAGCCAAAGGATACTTTGAGTTCGTCAGTCTACCTGGTCTAAGGCGTCCTTTATGTCTTTTATCAAAGCAATAATACAAGTATTCCCAACTTATACTATTGATAACTATTACAACCAGGACACATGTGTAATATACTCGTATATTATTATGTCAAAGGAACGAAATTAACCGGCTCATCTCAATAGATCAACGAGTCCAAACGACAATCTTTGGCAGTGAACGACACATCTAAATACTTAATTTATTTCGCCTCAACAAGATGCACTTTATATTTTAGAGTCTAGTAACAAAACAAGTATTTATACGTATCTAGCTAGACTAATAATATTACTGTGACGACAGCCACAGTATATTTAAATCTATGTGTTCTTTTTCTATTCAAATGTAACTTTGTTTTAACACGCTTTTATTAGCTTCATATATATGTTAGTACATATGCATGTGCCTATGTAACGGAAACTTTGAATATGATTTTGACCTCCTTCAAAACGTCGAATTAAATCGAAATTTGGCATACTTATCAAGGACCGATGACAATTCAATTGAAAAAAATACAAACAAAAAAACGCAGAACACTTAAATTTTATTTCAAAAAAAATAAAAGCCTAAAAAAACTAAAAGACACGCTTTTATAGAAAATGCAAATTAAAAAGTAGAAAATAATTTTAATTTTGGATTAAGATTAGTGTAAATAAGAAAAACAAATATGGTGACCGTGAGCTGCCATTGCTTGAAGTATCCAAAAAAAGGTGTGTGTGCGATTCACACACGATAGAAGTGAAACTAAACAAGATATAAAAAACCCCTCGACAACAAAACGTAAATTATTAAGTGCCATCTAGCAGCCGTCTTACACAAAATTACTGTAGCGCGCCATCTAGCGACTAACTAAGAAACAACAATCGGTCGGTCGATCGACAGATATTAAATAAGCAAGCTTGACAACGAAAATGAAATTCTTATTTTTTGTTGATAAATTCTTTGAAAATATTTAAAAGAGCATTTGAAAGTATTTAAAAACAGTATAAAAACAGTATAAAAATAAAACTAAAACAACAACACGTAAATTATTAAGTGCCATCTAGTAGCCGTCTTACACAAAATTACTGTAGCGCGCCATCTAGCGACTAACTAAGAAACAACAATCGGTCGGTCGATCGACGAAAATGAAATTCGTATTTTTTGTTGATAAATTCTTTGAAAATATTCAAAAGAGCATTTGAAAGTATTTAAAAACAGTATAAAAATAAAACTAAAAAAAATATTTAAAAGAGCATTTTAAAAAAACAACGAAAATGAAATTCTTACTTTTTGTTGATAAATTCTTTGAAAATATTTAAAAGAGCATTTGAAAGTACTTAAAAACAGTATAAAAATTAAACTAAAAAAAAAGAAATACTGAGAGACGCGAACCTGCGCATCAGGTATTGTGTATCTACGTCCTGACCATTGAGCTACGGAGAAGTTAGGTTCAACGACGAAATTAGCAATTATATTATATGCATGCTTGCCGAGTATATTTCTGTCTCATTCTTTCCTACACATTTTGTATTTGTGTCTCTTACCCGTCGTTTTTTCCGTTGCATCCGGTTTGAAATCACAACGATTCTAAAGAAGTTTCACTTCAAAAAAAATATTATATTGTAAAAAAACGTGGGGTGCTTTTTAAGATATTGCCAAAATGATTATCCTTCTACTCATATCTGTCAATAAAATATTTATAACTACTGACACCATGCACCCCACGCTTTTTTGCAATAAAATACATTTTTTCATACACTATTCTTAATTCAAATTTATTAAAATTTATTTTCTATTATTTAAACGATTATTTATTTATATAAAGGACCAAAATTGTATGAAACTATTTATTATTTTGGAAGTCGAGATTAATTACCCACAAGTACCTATTTTAATGTTTCCATTACATTATAACTACATACCTCTTGAATAAGAGTTTGAATAAGATTAATATAATATAGGACGATTAAATTTATCTAATGTCAGGGATTACGAAGGTCGTGCGGAGATAGATCATTTTGTCACGTAATCGGATTACAAGAGAAGTCCGGACAGCGAAACTAACGTTCACGTGGGGTTCAAAGAATGTTCAATGGAAAGACTTATCTCATTTTTATAGTGTTGATGTTTAGAGCCGTCTAGAGCCAAGAACTATGAGTAAGTAGTCCGACATTTTGATTCATTGAAATCGATATAATAAATTAAATCCACACTCGTTTAGTATTTAAATGAATAGGTACTTCAAAAACATAAAAAAATGTGTACCTGTTGTGAAACTATAAACATTTTACTGTCGACTAAAGATGAATTTAATTATCTATTTGTGTGGGAATTTGTATGAAAATCTGCGACCCTTTTTATTAATTCCTAATAATGGCCCTCAATTAAAAACTTTCATAAATGAAGGAGTCCCAGACACTTTACAAACCTATAACAGGTTTGTAAATAAGTTAGCATTCTAAAATAAGTTAGCATTGTTAACAATGTTTCAAAGTTTTCAATTGAAAAGCGAGGGTTCTTTAAAAACCTGAGACAGCGACAATGATTGCTTCAAGTGGAGAAAACCTACAAGTGAGACATATAACATACATACAAGTGGAGTTTGCAGAGCCGCGCTTGTGAGCTAGACGGGAACCCATTCACAAACGAACTGTCGAATTCGTAACCAAAAGTTCGTTCACCTGTAACAACCATAAATAATAAAACCACTATGCATAGAAAAGTATAAGTTCTTGATTGAATGCAGTAAACGAATGTGCATATTTTAAACGGCAACTGCATTTGATATATAACAAATTTATTTTCATTAACGTAACGTTTTTATCCCAGAAATTAAAAATAAGAAACATAATGTAATCACAAACATGTGTAATAAAGAAATTTTTGATTTTTTTGATTTAATTTTTGATAAAATATGATTCACACTGAAATCTTTACCGAATCCTGTACTCAGTTATTTTCAGTCTTGAACTTGTGTTAAATCTTATTAATTTTTGTTATCATACCTATTCAATATCTTTGGAATATTAATTTGAAAATCTAAATTTTTACTGCCTACAATATCATCATTACCTGCTATATATACAGTAGAAGCATAGCTAATAATAATTCTTTGCTATTTTAACACAAAACTGTATTGCCTACTTTGTGTGACATTCAAAACTTGGGAATGAAACATCTCTTAAATTCGTAATTGATTCCCTTCAAAATGTCAAACATGAAACAATGAAACTTTTGGTAACATTCTAGAGAAAAATGTTTCTGTTATAACCATCCTTCATTTCAGCGTTTCCAAGGGTGAATGAGCCTTGCGAGTGGATTCGATAAGTCGTTTGTGAATACGAGGGCTATGGCGAGTGGCTGCGCGTAGCATTTTGTTACACATAATCGGATTAGGGCGAGTGTCGTCTGCCGGCGTATGCGCCTTGTACGATGTCCGCATATAAATGCACTCGAACCCGGCTTTTCTACACGCCTTTTACTGATTCCGCAAATAACCATTTCAGACCTTTTATAATTGGTTTGCAAATCAGACTAGAGCTGATTCAAGTCACACGTCTTTAAAGCATACAGTAATTCTGAATAAAGGAACGTTTAACGATCTTGTAGTATTGTACTCACTCAAAGATAGACGTTACCACACACATAAAGAAAAAGGTAAGAGGCGGAGGGCCTAAACTCGGAGACTTCCATTACACGGATCAGTTGGCTTGCGCTCAGGTTCACTGGTTAAAACCCTTCCTGGATCTTCTACGATTACACCGATGGCTTCCTTCAAATTTCACAAATTTTTTGCATGAGCAAAATTCGGTAACACGTAATTACGCGAGTGTTAGGAGAGTTTAAAGTGTGATAGAATAATAAAAAGACAAAAATGTGCAAAATGAAACTTAAGTTATATAACTACTGACAGAATTAGAGTAAACTAATCGTGCTCTTAAAGTAATCATGCATAGCGTGAGATCGACCGTTATAGGCACTACATCTAGGAAGCTACTGCCGGTCAAGCATCTAGTCTACGGCGTGAGGTTGCTTCCCGTGGTTCCCGGGAAAGATTTATTTATGCGTGATGTTCCGCATGGATTGTTCGTGTCATTAAGCTGTGTTCACAGGTACACGAGCGGTACAATCTACAAAATATTTCTCTCCGGAATCACGTCGGGCAGACTGTGTAAAAATGGAGTGCCTCACTTACCAAACTTCGGAAGATGGCAACTAAGGTGCTCCACCACAATTACCGCTTGCGTAACCCTGGGAAAAATATTTTCTCCGTGAATCTAACGTGTAAGTAATTCTTATTACAGTGATTGTTCTTATATTATACAGGGTATATTGTCTCATAACTCTGTGAATGTGTACGTGTCTCCTTACATACCTACGACATGCTTTACGTATACATTGCTAATATTTAGTGAAATCGGGATTGTTCTGATTGAGGGGTATGCTATAAGTGGTTTTTACGGCTTGGTGTCTTTATACTTCAAAGGAAAACTGTACTCGTCTACGGTTATGTAAAATGTAAAATTTTTAAATAAAAACTAATCACCGCTAGTCGGTAAATGAAAATAAAATCTAATATACTATTACACAATGTACTTATATCTATGTATACACATGGTTCTAACACACAATTGTAGCAATTGATAACTAATCAATATTCATAACTGTACAGCATACCTACTTGATATAATCGAATTGAGACAGAGTGGAGAAGTGGAGATACACAAGGAATACATAACTACAAAACAGAAAATTGAAGTGTTAAAATATTAACCAATATTACCATTGAGAGTTACTATTAAGAAGTATCGTATCACCTGTAAAAGATTGATTATATTAATACATATTATAAATGTTAAATAATTATTTTTTCGCACCATAACAGAACTATTCTCATTAAGTATTATAGCATAATTATTGCTAATTACTCGACAGCAAGGACAGGTTATTAATAGATATTAGGTATCATTAGTATTCGGTGTCAAGTGACTTGTGAGAAATTTTTTTCATTTACGTTTTAAAATATAAATTATAGTCCTACTTAAAAATATTTATTAATAATATTATTAATATTTATTAATATTGTTTTTAAAGAACTCCTAGGACGAAACGTCTTGAGAAAATATCAAGGTATTCTTTAAAACTCCTAGTAAGAAAATCGACATTACGCGTCAGTTTCGAAATAAAATATGTTCTCGGTAATCGGGAAGTTAATCTTTAACACATTGGAAACTAAATTTCTAAAAAGTTATAAATAAAAAATAATTAATTTTGTGACGGTAATATTTCAGTAAAAATTAAGCAATTTTATACCGTGGAGAATCATGAAAGATATGCGTTACGAATCTCGTAATGAAAATATTTTTTGTACGTAAATAAAATTCAAAATTTTTATACCTAAAAGTAGTTATTAAATTTTTTTGTCGGGGAAAAATGTGTTGGAAATAACTACGACCACACCTGTCTCTCGGATTATAGATACAATTCCAAAACTAATTTGATTTCTTCAAGACGAGATAAATTGACGCCAATGTTTATGTCATGAGGTAGTTAAAATGACAACTTTTTGGAACATCGATTTTAAAATCATATTTACCATTCAGCTGTAATAATATTATCCATGAAATATAAAATTAGGTACCGGCTAAGACATACAAGAACGTTCTATTTCTATGCTACGTCGGGCGCAAAATATTGATGCTTTGAGATAATTTTGATACGCAACAACTGTGTATAATTATGACATAAGACTAATGTAGTCGAATTGAATCCTACGTAAATTTAAACCATCTCTTATCATTCATAATCACGCTTCACATAGCGCGGCACGTTTAATCATCTGATATCAGATGAGTAGCTCATTCCGCACTGAAGAAGATAATAATATTTTTTCATCAAATAACACCGTGTCCTACGTGGGCGACTCAACGCGAACGCGATCGCGAAGCGATCCGATGCGAATTCAGTGCGATGCGGTGCGATGCGGCGGCTCTGTCCTACGTGCGCGCGAATCGTCCCATCACCGCCACTGACATCCGCCGCGCCGCTGAAGTTCGCGCGAAAATATCAAACCAACTGATTAGTTCAGTCAATAAAGTAGTTGTAGAGTGCGTGAGCGGGAACCTAAGCGATTTCTTCAGAAACTTATTCAGGGTGCTTAGGGAGATAACATACTAAAAGTCCTGGGGTCTAGGAGGTGAGCCGGAGGGAGGGGGGGGGTTACAAAGGTCTCAATTTTAGGTTTTTCGCCAATATCTCAAAAACGGTGTGTTGTAGCGAAAAATGTTCTAAGATTAAATGAAAGCTTATAAAATTCTTTATAACTTTAATTCTGTACACTTTTTCCATATCTCCAACCGTTTTTGAAATACACGCTCCAGAAATGTCGAAATTAAAGTAATTCAGAGTGATAACCATTACCTGATGCGAAAATTATCTTAAAATTTATAGTAACCTAAGCTGGGAGTACCTCCACGTAGTAAAAGCAGTAACAGTAAGAAATCGCGTTTTTTATAACAGTGGATAACTGGGCAGAGGCGGGAAAACAATCATGATATTGATGAAGATTTCTTTTCGCATAATATCTCTAATGCTTGCTGTAGGAAACGCGACCTTATTGGCTAAAACTCCTATTGATATTGTATACTTGCTTTCGGGCTTATCTTATTATAGGTTTTCGCAATTTTATTTCGTCTGGTACGGTAGCCTAGCCGGTAACGCAGGGGGGCAGCCACAAAATGTTCTTTTCAGATATACATACACTGTTATTAGTAACACAATTGGGTTATCCAACATGAGTACTAATAAGAGTCCTGTATGCATTCTGTATGACGAGAATGTCGTTGAAGGTAGTAACGATGTCTCTGAGGGAAAGGAAAGGGAATACTGGGTCGTATTAAAGCTAGTAAGGAAAGGAAAGACGGCAAATATCAAAGTTTCCTCCACTTGACATCCCTTTTGATTTACATCAGCTGTCGTAAAAACGACACCCGAACTGATACCATTAAAAGTGACGGTAGGCAGGCATCTTTATCTAATGAAGAGGAAGGGCAGTCGCAGCTCAGACCTTCTGCTCCACCATTTGCCTTCAAGAATAATTGTTTTTTATGTGCATGTTGCCTTAATAAAGATATAAAAAAGCCTTTTAACAAAAACAAATAAAAAAAACGAGTATCTCATCGTGGGAAAGTAATCCATGTAAGCAAATATTTCTTCCATAGCCTCTACGACATGGGTATCTCTAGAGATCTCAGTTTTGTAGAGTTTTGGGTAACTGACAGACTTCACAAGTGAGTAATAGTGTCTTCGTGATATTTTGCTCCTTCAGCAACAATATCGGTAATGCAGGAAAAAATATCAAGAACTTTGTTACCCCAGGCATCATTTCTCGAAGAACATACCTGCTTGATACAATATTTAGCAGCTAGAGTCTCAATTGAATGTACAACCCGCCTTTTGTTCAAAGGCTTTTTTATATCTTCATTAAGGCAATATGTACCTAAAAAACAATTATTCTTGAAGGCAAATGGTGGAGCAGAAGATCTGAGCTGCGACTGCCCTGCCTCTTCATTAGATAAAGATGCCTGCCTAATGTCTTTTTTAATGGTATCAGTTCGGGTGTGATTTTTACGACAGCTGATGTGAATCACGCTGTTATCACGCTGAATAACTTAAATTGCTACATTTCTGGAGCGTATAGTTCAAAAACGGTCGGAGATATGGAAAAAGTGTACAGAATTAAAGTTATAGAGAATTTTATAAGCTTTCATTTCATCTTAGAAAATTTTTCGCTACAACGCACTGGTTTTCAGATATTGGTGAAAAACCTAAAATTCTGACCTTTGTAACCCCCCCCCCCTCCCTCCGGCTCACCTCCTAGACCCCAGGACTTTTAGTATGTTATCTCCCTAAGCACCCTGAATAACTTTCTGAAGAAATCGCTTAGGTTCCCGCTCACCGCACTCTATACCCTCTTTTGAGTCATTCCTTGACTGGACTAGATCGCGTTCGCGTCAAATCGCGCCGCGCCGCAGCGCACTCTACGTGCGTTTTGTAACGTAGGACACTTCAACACATTTCAACTGTTTGTTGTTTTCGCATCACGCCGCGTCGCTTCGCGTTCGCGTTGAGTCGCCCACGTAGGACACCGCGTAAGAGTATTCCAAAGTCAATGCTTAAAGGCCTAAGATCTAAATAAAATCTGGTATAATAATCTGGGTAAGGTGCATTGCTGAAGTTTCTGAGGTCTGTTTTCCCCTTAAGGGGATTGCCTTGCCCAATGACCTTGAAGATTTGGTCTCTGTACTAGTATTTTTTAACTAAGCGCCTAACTAATTTAAGTTGAAAAAGGACCTATTTAACAAATTTTTTTCCCAATATTTGGGAGAGGTTATTAAAATTTTAAACAAGTTAATAAGATTGTCATGACCTACAGTATATCATATATTTTTTATATGGTAAACGCACAAAAGCATTCATCTACAATCTTCTTCAAACTTACAGTGTTTTTGGGATTTGAGCGAGGTAATCCCCTTAACTCTATTCTTGCTGCACATAACAGTTTGCACATGCTCAAGGTCCGAAGATGACAGTACTATTGGAGAGAGGTAATGGCTAACCACTCGGAGAGTCCAATAAATAAAGTCTGAAGAAGAGGCCTTGGTTGAGCGTGTGAATCTCACACTTCAGGCAGTCAATGGGTTGATGCATCTATATTCACCGCTAAAAGGAGCCTTTCACCCTGGCTCCTATTCTTCACAAGGTATCTTTCGAAGGGAAGAAGAAAAAGAACCAATTGTCTTCTATCAACGCGTGATTCAATGTAGAGGCATGCTTAAATGTTTATTAATGACCCCAAATTAGTTGAGACCAACCTGCAAAGCCCACCACTCGACCACTTGTGCAGTGTCACCAAACTAATTTTCTGTTGATTTGTAGGATACAGTTTTGGAGAGTGTACAAGGGACAACACGACTTAATCCGTTAATATCCTATCCACAATCGAACGTCCAGATAAAACATCATCATCATCATCCCTTCGCCGTAAGCATCCGCAGAACCACGAAGGACGGGAATAAACCCGCGACTAATTTTATCTTGGGTGTCTTTAAGTTAAGAATAGTTTCTATAAAGTTAGTGTGGCTTATCACCCAATACTTCATTACCACTTACTATTGATTATAGTTATGCATTAAAATATAAAATTCATGTTGCTTTTATGACAATCAAATCAAAGAATTTAAGTGATATTTCTATTAAAATATGTAATCAACCATTATAACACTTTAAAAAGTTATGTTTATTTAAATCAGATTAAATTAATACTGTTATTTTTCTTAATAAAAAAGTTGATTACATGTCGAGATTTTAATTTTTACTACTAACTTCAACATCTCATCATTTACGTCAATGGGCTATATCATTTTACTCTGCACAACGTGATTTCCTTCAACAGAGTTTTCCTTTTTTCTGGATTTTCTCATGAATTTGCCGTTTAAATCATAGTTGCAGTATAACACGAGCTTACTGTATAAAAAACTAACGTAATTCAGTTATTTCTTACTCAAATAAAAATTTTCCTAAAAACTGTCATAAAAATGCTAAAATAAAAATTCACCCTGGTACACTGTAAAACTGCGTATTTTATTTTTAAACCATAAGCTTGTATCTTGTTTGTGTTATTGGTATAAGTATTAAGGTAGATTGTAATGTTATTCGAAATATTATCAGAATCACGAAATTGAATTCGAGTAGGTATGTTTGCATATACTTACATAGATTATTGTATCTATCAGTTAAATCCTGAAGCTTATATCGCGTTGTTACGACCATATCTTGATGTATTAGGTATCTCAGTAAATCCCTCTAAAAATAAAATTACAATTACAGCGATTTAATGTTTACTTCTCGTATACTTACTCGTAAACTACTTAATACTTTAATTCTTAACGAGTTACTCTGATTGTAATTTATTTAAAAAACTTAATCATTAATGATCAACGGTACGTCTACAATTTATTTCAAGTTTTTCAATGCTGAAGTTTTAATAAATATGTATGTTTGACCAGTTGCAAATTACAGCTTTCTAGCACTAAAGGTCTCGGCGCCGCTTTGCTTCGGACAGACGGACAGACGGACGGACGGACTTAATAACGAAACTATAAGAGTTCCGATTTTACTTCGGAACCCTAAAAACGGTAAAACGTTTATTGCTGACTTTTCTTCCGCAACCAAACATAACCTGCATTATTGCATTCACAAAAATGGATAAGTTTTTTAACATCTGCCTGCATGCTCTAACATTTTTTAACGAATTAACAGCTGTTTTCAATAATGTACCTGTCCGTTATCTCCGGATAACATAATAATAAGAAACACTAACTACTTGACAGTTGCTACTTGCTAGGTAACAAACTTGAGGAATAGAATATCTTGAATAGATAGAATTTAGAGAACGGCTAATAAGAATAAGAAGTAACTAAACTTCTCTGAATTTGTTGTAGTATTGCATTGCTGTGACCTGCAACGGCTGCAACACGAAACACTGAACATTGCGAAAGCACGTCTTAAACAAAACACTGCCAGTCCATTAGAAGTAGCAGCACAATGTATTACAGTTTGTTCCGTAAAAAGCACATTGAAAAGCAGACAATCATTGTAGTACGTCGAACGGGTGCGGTGTCCGGCACTGGAGGTCGCTCATTGAGCACTCGCCAATTGAAATAATGGCCTCAAATGCAGATGATTACTGGCCCATTCATTGGAAACTAGCTTTTAGAACTGCGCTCCTGATTTATATCATACCGTTTGTATAGACGATTCTGTAAATTAAGTTAACGATAAACAAGCGTCAATGTTTACCTGCATGCTTTGTTTCACTTCTAAAATAGTTATGTATCGTGTTTAATGAATGAAATAACGCATGTGTATTTAAATTAAGTGCGCTTTGAAAAGTAGATGTTCATTGAGGTACGCATGATTTGAGCATATTCTAAAAGTTTACAACCAATAATTGAAAACCTAATGTAATTTTTATTAACTCACACGGTTTTCGCGAGTGATTCAAGCATTTTTATAAGTAACTTTCAATATTATATATTTTCCAATCATTAAAATAATGGCAAGTATATCGTAGAGACACTGGGAAATAGTTTGGGATTCACCGAAACCCAAGAAAAGACATAGGGAAATGGTTTTGGTTTCACCATTTCAGTACTGTCAGTATCTACCTAGGTCAAATTATTAGAAAGTATTTAGAGATCTTAAAATTCATAAACTATAGTGTACAAATTAAATTTCCTTTATGTTACCTATAGGTAATTAAACAACTTAAAATTGTTAATATTAAATTAAATTTTCACTGCATGATGAATGAAGTTTAATCAGCTGACCCCTTTAGATTCACAAAACGTACAAAACTCAACATTTAACTTAGCTTAAAAGTACTCGAAGAAATAGTTTTGTGAACAGCTTCATATGAAGTAAAATATTAGGCTCCGAAACTAGCAAGAATTTCCTTGAATAAAGTCATCAGTTACGTTCTCCGCCGCAAGAGCCCCAAATAGACGTTTTACTGAAAGAATTCAAATGAGAGGATATTATGAGATCGCTACTTATGACTGAATCTTATTTCGTATCTTAATTAAAATGAAAATGGTTTTCGATTATTTATTTTTTATCAGTTGTAAGATTTTATCTATAGTTTGATGATGTGAATTTAATTTATGTATGTAATGATTAGCCAGATAGTGTTGTGCGAGAGCCCAGTAGGAAGGTATAGTGATTATGCATGCAGAATGGTGGGTTCCGGGTTCGATTTCAAGCCGGGGCAGTCATGATAATATGGTATGAATAGTATGAATAACTATTAACCTTTACCAATACATTAAGCTGATCAATTTACGACCTGAGAACAGATCTAACGTGGTCTGATCATAATAATATATCGCAATGAAATTCAATGTAGCATTTAGTCGAGCATGGGCTAATGATTTACACACCAACTTTCGTCGTAACCAAGATTTACGGTGTCAAACAAACAGTTATTTTTGAAGTAGTACGCCTCTCTTCACACTTTAATTATAGACACAATAATGATGAATATTATTTAAGCCTTGCTGTTACCTTTGAATATTATCGCAAATGCAAATACTGGACAGAAAAGAAAAATAATTATATATTTCTTAACAAATCAAATCAAATCAAAATATTTTATTCATATGGGTATCATTGATATACTTATGCACGTATTTTTTTTAATCTACCAGCTTTTCGGGAGGGTACTTTGTCATGAAGGAGAAGAAAAGCCGTAAAGAAACTCGGCACATCTTTTAAAATAATGAAAAGTTACATAATGTTCTAACCTACGCGGAACTGGATGCGGCACTAATTTCCAGGCGTCTTTGTCATTAATATATTAATTTATACTATAGTATAATTTGCGTACTAGCTGAGATTTAACATATCTCTTAAACATTTGAACTGGAAAATCATGTATTGACTTAGGTAATTTATTGAAAAAACGTACACCAAGCCCCATATAAGAACGTTGTACCCTACTTAGGCGAAAAGTTGACGTTACCAAATTATGTGATTATGCGTATCTATCTATTCTGATTGAACATGCCTACATAAGTTGTTTTTACGAATTTAATATTACTATAAATAAGATAAATTAATAGGCTATTGTTAATATGCCTATTTCTTTAAATTTCTCACGCAAATAATCGCGTGATAATGTTTGTTTGTTTCCTATCTCATTACCTACAAATATTTTTTTAAGTTATGACAATCAGACGTTAAGATTGCGTGTTTTTACCTTATTAGTTTAAACAATTGCATTATTACATATCCTTCACTATTATTATCTGAATGCACTGCTGTTGATGTATGCCTAAGCAAACCATTTGATAAATGATTAGTTCTAGTCACGGGGACAAGCCAGTCGTTTCTCGTAAAACCCATATTAACTTCATTATTATTATAACTCACCGGCTGGCGACTGAACTATTCATAAACAGGAAAACTCCGAAACAGATGAATGTAAATTGCTTCATTTTTTAACCGACTTCAAAAAAGGAGGAGGTATTCAATTCGACAATTTTTTTATGTTTATAACAAACAGAACTTTCGACTGGGTGAAACGATTTTGATGATTCTTTTTTAATCGGAAGGTGGTGCTTGTCATGTGGTCCCACTTAAATTGGAGCGAGATCTGATGAGTAGTTTTTGAGTTATCCCTAATTTTGAAGTCAGTTATTTTTTGACAAGAATTATTTGACGGGTTCTATTTGGTAAAACATGTTACAGTATCTTTTTATCGTAATTTGTAATTTAAAAATAAGGCTGAGACAGAATAAAAAGAATTTATCTATAGACAGATAATTATTTAATGCCAAAACTAATTTATGTATACTATTTGTTATATTTTTAAACTAATATAAATTAAATTCAATAAAAAGTAGTGCCAAAATTGTTTACCAAATAAGACCAAAGATGTTATAAATACAGATATGTTATGCCCTTACAAATCGACCGAAAAATCTGTTCCGACCGAGCTATAACACACACACGTTTATCTTTTGTTTGCCTACACCAATCACTAGTACATTGGCAAATTATGTAAAAAGGATGGCATTACTAAAACCATAATAGTGAAAAAGACAGCTAGTGTTTGTCGCTCGCGTCAATCTATATAGACTACGGTCTTTATCGCTCTCGCGTCAAAACTAGATCGCTATCTCTTTCTTCATCTGAATATGGCGTCTTTGCATGAGTTATTAGATTGTTTAGAAAAATAATTGAAATAGACTAAATAATCTAAGTATCTTAGCGTACTCAAATGTGGTATGAGATTCCTTGTGTTTTGTTGACCTTGGAGTCATAATTGGTGCACTTTCGAAACGCACACGATGGCATTTTGATTTATTTTCGTAAGGACGTATGAACCTACGATGCGCCACGCTCGTGATTGCGCTCGATGCAGACTAATCACAAGAGTTCCCAATTGGGAACTTTTTGAGTCACACAACGCGCGCGGTTATAACGTATCTGCCTCTTCTTAATATATAATATCTTTGAATAAGACTCGACTAAAAAACGGACACATATCTATTAACTATAATGTATATCACGATTAACCGTCACAGCTAGTAGAGTTTTTACCATTGTATGAGAATTTTATATCATTTTGGTTGTTCATATCAAGCGACAGCCTCTATGGATATAATAAAATAACTGTTACCTTAATTTTGTAGTAAGTATAAATATTCCGATGCTGATATTTCGTACAATAAAAAGCAAGTTTTCTAAGAAATGTACGTAGGTACATAAGTAGATTGGCACGAAACAGCAGCGTAGAAATGTCAGTAGTGAGTGAATGGACTCAACTTTTTGTTTATTTATCTCTGCATGTATACATCCGCATGCAAGTGCCAAGGAAGAGCAGACAGATCAGAAAAATTATTAACCGTTGCTATTTGTGGGCCGTGAGTGGCGTGGACATTAACGCCAGCATTATCTAATGTTATTTGTGTCTTGCGTTCTATTGAGACCTATTCATTATCTATTAAGACCGATTGCATAACGAAGTTCAATGACGTTACTTCGCCTTCTCGGCGAGTATCGATGTCTAAGTGGATTAATGCATCGGGCTATCATAGGCCAGAGTCGCGATGCGTATGAGCAGCGCAAAGGTCACCATGCAACCCAGCTCGCTAACAGTACGAATGCATTACAGACCACGTGATAATTAAGTATAATTATCTGAATGGACATTTTCTAGAAGTGATCACGTGCGTAGTTTTTATGATCACCGGAGCAGAGGCTACTGATATATATTATTCATCACATCTCGTCGGTATTAATTATTAATTATGTCCGTACCGTAAGACGTCATCTGTCATTCACACATGATAAAAATAATACATTAATAGGTGCAAGACTGCGTAAATACTACAAACTGTTAAATCGTTATTTCGAATGGCATTTTAATCACGCGCAACGGACATCTTGTGCGCGATCTTGAAATATTTTACTCCTTGTCAATCTAAATATTCATCATTTCACGAAATTTCTGCGCCTACGCACTTGTCACTTAATATTAGAATTGTATACTAACGTGCCCCAGTCGATGCTCTAGTTACTTAATAACTTTAAATTGAGCTCCCAGTTATCACAACAGACAGTAGTGGGTTCCAATTACCTATATAAATTGCAGTGAATAAATATCTTCACTCGCTTTAATGGGTTCCGTTCTCGTATTACGATTTACATAGTATTTTAAAAATACCTTTAACGTTACTAAGCGACGATGTTCTTGACTGCTCTATGGTATTAAAATGCCTATGGCTTCCAAACGGCGACACACGTCTTAACATATTAAGGTTTAAAACATACTAATAGAAAAATAGCAATACTATTAGCATTATCGCTTTATTCTAAGTATTTCCTATTCATATTGTTATTATTTATCTAGTTCAACTAAAGGTAGAGTGCCCATCATTTCAGCGTCGCGAGTATTTAAAGAAATTACCACAAAAAATATGATAAGAATCTTTAATTCCCTCAAGTATTGTTTACTGTACTCCATAGTCTGGAATCATTACAAGTAATTTAGTGGACAATGCACCTAATAATCTATATCTATGAAAGACAAATGAATTGTTTCGTGGTTTTTAAACATATTAATTAGGAGACACCGCTGAAGAACGATTAGCTAATGGTCTTACGAGTTACATGTTAATTGACATCACACGGATACAGTAAACACGTTAGTCCCGCTACGTGATCTTATGGAGACACCGGACTCATGTATTGGCATTCTCCCAAAAAACTTCCACTAAATCAGGAAGCTGCAATAAAAATGAATCGAGTCCCCAATAAAAATCGTTTCTACAAGTCAGTTTATGTCCCGATAGCGTGATTCTAATGATACTGAAAATATGTAAACATTTGCGGAATTCTACTTCATTGTTAAAAAAATTTTGAGAATTACAAAACAGTTAATCAGAGAATTAGATGAAGTAGATGTTGAAAAAGCGTGTTAGTATTAATAGAGTAGGTGTATTTACTAGAGATATTTTTTTCACTCAAAACTAACTAAAGATTTTTCAAATAATGAAATGTGTACAAACAATATTTTATGTATCAAATTAAGTAGAAATAAAAGAAATATTCGCAACTCCAATCCGTACTAGAGCAACGTCGTGGAATATGCTCTAGGCCTCCTCAAGAGGAAACACCGGTGCACAGTAGTGGGTCATTAATGGGTTGAAGCCAAAAGAAATATTGAAATCGCATAGGCCACTGACAGATCAAAATACTACATACTACTTACCTATCCCTACCTTACCTTAGCTACCCTTACTTACATACTCTTATTAGGAATAATAAGAATGTCTGTTTCTTCGAATCGTTTGTAGATTAAACGGTAATTTAGAGCATACTACTAATGGGGCTCTAAAAACTCACTCTAAAAACTCGAAGACTAAAAACTCAATTTATATAGACCAATAAGGATCAGCAAATAACTCAAACTCTATGATCATTAACATAATATCCACGCACTGGCTGGTTTTATCAGAAAAAAAATCGAATTCTTTAATAGGTAAAGTAAAAGTAAATATTTTCATGAAACAAAACTTTTCCATTGAATCAAAAACGTGACATCAATAAATTCGCTGATCAACTTAGTTTACACTTCACAAACTTCCAATTCATTGGTTGATGTTCAAAAAGTTAAAAAAGTAAAACATGTTGGCAACGAACATTTCGAAATGGTCTCAAAACAAAGCATCTTCAAACATTCTTTATAAACTTTTATACTTACAGAACAATAACAAATTTTTCTCGTCAGATTTTCATTGCGATAGAAATTGCAATGGCTGGTTGACTGACAGTTTCAAAAGTTTTTATTTTGTGCAGTTATACTGTTAAGAAGACTATGTTTTCTAACTTTTGTCAGTCTAAGTCACAGTTCCTGCAAGGTTATATAGTTTGCTAGACCACTGGCCTACTCCAGTAAAAACTAGTTTAAAGTATCTATTCTTACTTCATCCTGTGGCTTTCAAGTGTAAGTACTGCAACCGGCTCATCTTGTATACACGAGTATATGACATTGTATCTCAAGATGTCGCTAATGGTTTAAAAAAATAATGTATAGAGCCATTGAAGTATTATTAGGTACTAGCGTATAGAACCGACACCGCGAACACCATTTATGTCCCGATGCATTGGCGCCACGTGGCTTCAATCTTCAATGGATTCGTTCGATTTTGAAAGGAGAACGGGGGCTCAATTTTGAAAATGAAACCTCCCAGCTGGACACACATTTTGTTCGAGATGTCTGTTCTATGACATTAATATTATACTTCAATATCTAAAGCAGACGAAATTGATAAGAACAACAGTAGTTTCATTAAATTAATTAAAGACTCATATAATTTTGTACTTGGTGGTTTATTAGTAGCTTTATTGCGTAACCCTACATCTAATTTATTCAACTTTACTAGTTCTTTACCATAAAATTAATTTACTTATTATGCAATAAAGGAAATACTTATAAGTTTACTAAGTAGTGCTAAATACTAATTAATAGTGAAATAGAATAGGGTGTTTTAAATAAATTACTCGTAAAACTCTCCAGTGGTATGAAAATCGTTATAAACGATTCATATAAACCAATTTATAAAACCTAAAATGTATTTCTAAACGACATCTATAGACATAGGTTTGATTATTTTTTTTAAATGTTTGTACCTCTGCACTCCGTTATTTATCAAAGAATTTGGAAAAATCATTTTTGGTATTGGTCCCATGCGGAATTACAGTAGATGCGGAGAACCCCTCAAATACAGTATAGGTAAAGGTACTACATAATATGAATTTCATTTTATGTTTCGTGAAGATTATTTCTTTGAAGTCGGTTATTTGTTTTTTTTTTTTGGTAAAATTAAGATAACAAAATTCTCAAGTGTGTTCACTTCATAGATTAATAGTTCACTTACACCCAGTGGGTCTATTATCAGTCGATAGTCAGTGGTGGTATCCATAGTCAGGGGTGGTATCCATTATGCGCACCAACCTCAACTCCTCGTGGTAAATGGTATTGGCAAATGATCGCTCTTTCTGGTACCCGTGACGGTGGTAGAGTTTAGCCGCTAGCTACTATCTTTCTCAATTCGACCGCTTTTTTTACGTGTAAAGGTCGTAGCTCATTTATACGACACTGATCCCACACCACAACTGCACAACACCGCCTGTAAAGCAAGCAGACAACTCGCTGTCTCCGTGCCTACTGCTAGCAGGCTACACGCGTACCCTGCGCCTTTCACACGTATGCGACGGAGCCAGTTGCGACCTCCATCCACCCGCGCACGTACGCCGTCCGTTAGCGGGCTTCAAGCCAGCAGCCGCCGTGCTCAAAGCATGCGGGCCGCTCGCTTGAAGTGTGCGGTACGCCAGACGTTAACTATTGAGGGGCAAGGTTGCGGTTAGCTTGCTTCCCGCGCGCGGCCTGCTTATTTTTGTTGTTACTGTAAAGTGCACCTACAGAGCACGATTTTAAGTTTATATTTGAATTCTCATACTTTGGTTGGGTGGGAGCAGTGTCGTTTAAATGAGCTACGACCTTAAGTCGCAGGATCGCAGAGCCCGAAATAATGCGAGTCAGTTAAGGAACTCAAATATGCGACTATTAAAAGATGGTATTATCATATGTTTGTGACTATACCTACCTATTTGCACCGGTAGTTTAATTAATATAATATATTATCAACTTAATTATATTTTAGTAAAGTGAAATACAGATGATCACATCGATAATCTAATTATTACACACTAGCTGTTGCCCGCAGCTTCGCACGCGAAAATTATTCTTATCATATGTATCCCCTATTTCATCCTTTTGGGGGTTGAATTTTGAAAAATCCTTCCTTAGTTGATGCTTACGTCATAAGACGTCATGTATTCCACGTGTGTGAAATTTTAAGTTTCTAACCCTAAGGGTTTGGCCTGTGCGTTGTATCAACGGGAGCAATCAGTCAATCACTTTTGCCTTGAAAATACTACTTAATATTATGTAAACTACACTTATGTATCTGTAACCATGTAAGGGAGTGCAGGTTGAAAATAGCATAGCATTAGCCATCAAGAGTAAACTTCGCTGGATTGCTGGGCAGGCCAATTTCTGATGTAGGTGTATACATATTAATATTAGGTATCCCAATAGTTCAAACTCTTTCCCACGATAGGTATGATAAGTTTAAGCAAATAACGATTAAGCAAACAGGGAGTGAAATTACATCCCGATTTAAACGTGAAAGATAAAAACGAATTTGTAAATATCTAAAGAACTATTTCTAAAAGTAAATCCGAACAGAGCTATATCAGCTACCCTGATTCTCAATCAAGGTCAAAGAATGATCGAGCCGAGATTCATAAATAAAATATTGAGAGGCGAACAGATGTGGTCTCAAAAATATTGCGTTTAGATAGAGAATTATTTTTGGATGAAAGACAAATGAAAATCAGAGCACATTTCTGTATCTTTATGTTTTACTATTACCTACTATTATTGCTGATGCCCACAACTTTGTACGCACAGATTTGTACAATGTATTTGTTGCTCTTTTTAAGTTAAGCTTCTTTATTCGCGTTGTGAGAAAAAATTGTAAAAAATACGTCACGTTTTGCCGTTAGATTTTGCCGACGCGGGACGAAATATTGTACCAAAACTGTTTCAATTATAATAAGTTAGTGTGACTGCTATAGTTAGTGACACATTAAGAGTTGTTCACTGTCTCGATAATCTACGTAGACTGATCTCTTCTTCTTTCGATCGATCATCGATCGCTTAGTATGTGGGCTTTTTGGGTTGGGAACCTTTACACATGTACCTATATGTATAGCTATAATATGATAATTCTCAGATAGAATTAAAAATATGTTTAATTCTTCATGCTTCTGACGAAACATCTACTTATATCAAATGTTATCTGAAAGGTGTAAAATATGAAAAACATGTAGATACGGGTAACCCAAAACCAGGTAACCCAAGTAATACATTCATATGTATTCAAACGCGTGATTGATATCTATAACACCTAAAAAAGGGTGCGCAACAGTTGATAGAATAACATAAGTACCTACCTATTAATGATCATTTGACCTAATGTCACTTGATATACTTTTTCAGTTGATATCATCATTTGGATCAGGTTAAGTAAGAACAGTACGATTTTTCCTGATATTTTACTATTATATTTATTTTATTACTTTATAGTAATATTATTATTCAAAATCTATTACTAACGTTTACCTAATATAATTTAGAAACCTCTAATTTATTTTGTATATTTTATTTTTAATTTTAACGTTAACATTAGTGACAAACGAGTCACTGCAAAACTGACTCTACGTAGTCTTTTCTGCCCAACCCCTAGCGTGTAATGTAAACCCGTGTAGGCGCGGAGGGGCGAGGCGGCCCGTGAGCTGAGGAGCAGGTGGTTTTAACCCGGCCTTGCCGACCGCCAGATCCCCGCAGCGCTGAAGCCGTAACAGAAACGATGTCTGCTGCTTGCTTGCTGCATGCTAAATGCCTCTTGCTGTTTGTCGCATGCAGTAGACCTTTTAAGGGTGTGTAACATTTGAAGATTAGATTATTTCAAAATTAGATTTAATAAACAGTAGGTCAAAATAACGAGGAAATAATAAAGAGGAAAGATTTGATTGTTTGTTTGCATTGAATAGACTCCGAAACTATCGAACCAATTTGAAAAATTCTTTCAATAGGTATTGGGAAGCTACACTGTCCCCGGGTGACATAGGCTATTTTTTTCACTATTTTACCCGAAGCGAAGCGAGGGCGATTTCCTAGTAGGTATAAAATAAACGTTACATCAAATGTAAGTAGGTTATTTTTATAGCATATGAAAATTATATCATAATATGAACGTTATTTCAAGTCATAGGTACTATACTATTTATTATTATACTAACTAAACACCCCCTAAAAATTACATAAGTGAATAATTTGACGTAACGAAAAAAAAAGTTGAAGCGTGTTTAAATTTTATTCACACATTTATGGCTAATTACTTACTTTTAATTAATTTAAATAAACTTCTGGTTCAGCGTCCTAACTTTAAATTTATTACCAGCTCAGTTGTTGAGATTACTAGTAATTATTGAAATTATTCATGACGTTTTATAAAACAATTTTTACGAAACATTGTTATATTTACGAAAGAAACACATTCCATACAATATCGGGGCTAAATTTTTGTAAAAATTATCATTTTTTAAGTGGAAATAGCTGAATGTAGCTGGAAATAGATGAAAAAGTAAAATCTAATTAAAAAATAGCGTATTCCTTTGACATTTTTCTGAAAACATAAGATTTAAGAACTGCAAAAGTTGATACACCTACGTACTGAATATTAGATCATTGTACAATTTGTAAATTTGAAATTGAATGTTGCTCATAGCTCATAAGTTTCAATGAGGTTTTTGTATACCTAGATAATTTTATTCGTCACTTGCGAAACTGTATTTTACTGAGTGACGTATATTATATTATATCTTTGGCAAATACCTACCTTCAATAATTACGTTTGATATAGCATGGGCATTGAAATTACCGCATCATAATCTGTGACTGTACTTATATATATTTTGTCTTAATAAGTATAAATGATGCTAACGAGAATACAAACATTACCTTGGATCTGCAAGATAAAACTTGCGTCACGTTTGTTGAATATGTTTCCCTGATACCATCGAAAATATTCAAATTATTCGTTTCTCAGTAGTCTTTATTATTTTAAGAAATAACTATCGTTAATATTCGCAGCACTGGGTTCACTTCGCAGACTACAATATTGTCTTCCCATATCCACAAAGATACAACTCGATCAGTCTCTTCTTTGGCCCATCCTTGACGATGTTCGAGTCCCTCCTCTCCTTTAAGAATAAAGTTAAGTAATAGGTACTACCTAACACTTCATGGATTGCTTTGATGACATAAAAATACTTAGTAACATTGCATTTTACTTGAATTTTATTTTGATGTAGTTCACTAATATTACTGTATTATTATATTTATTTGATTTATTTGTTTGATTTTTTTATGTACCTTCTTATCTATATATTTTAACTTTTGTTTTAAATATTAGCTCGTAAAATTGTTACTGTTTCCACCTCTACCTACGCCCTTAGGTTGTCTGGTAGAAATCGTTGTTACAGCGATAAGACTGCCTATTGTGTCGATACTACTTGCACTGTAATATTTTATATACTTCTAGTGTGCACAATAAAGAATATTGTATTGTATCGTTTCGGTAAGACAAGAATATGTAAAAAATTATCCTGTAGAATGTAGAGCTTTCGCTTCACACCAACGTCAATTAGCATGTCGTTTGAAGATGCGATGCCTTCTTGACTTGTGAATTCCTTAAAGCAATAAGGTTCTAGATGGGTTAACTAAAAATCAACACTATACAGCAAATTTTAAGGTCCATTATGTATGGTTGTACGTGAGTTGTGACGTTTTATGGAAAAGCAATTGCAGGTCGAAACGTGAAGTCGTGTGCGCGACGTATGAGTAATGACAACAACGCAGTGTCGTGTGTCGTCTAACCGAACGATCCCAGATGTGCGTCTAGAATACCTACTCTGAATGTTATGGACTGGAGATATGTAAGTTGCTTATAACTAGGAATCTAGTTGACAAGGAAACTTGAATGCTTATCTGGATTTTCTTTTACTAGTCAACTACAGACTTGACATTAAATTAAAAATGTTTTTTATTTTTTAAATAACGCATAATTAAATTTGATCAGAAGGGATCAATTTAATACAATAATTGAAATATTTTTATAATTGTATAATAATACTTTTTGAAATACATTTGCTATGAAAAGTGTAAATCATAGAACGTCTACAAAATAGGATGTCAATCTTTTTATTTCATTACCAATAAATTTCTTTTACAGCCCTAGACCTAGTCAATAAATTACTTAATTTATTACAGACTCATACCGAATTAAAACTTAAACGCAGTTAAGGGTATAATGATTACTACGTATCAAATAATAACCATGGGTAGTAGGTAAGATCATTCTCTCGCTTATTTATTTGTAGCTAACCGAAATAACTTAGAAATCGAAACGTATATTCGTAATATCCGTCCCTAGAACCAGTTTCCAAAGTACTTTGCTTCTACGCTTTGTAAGAGGGGATTATTCCCAGATTTGCGGTAATGCGGTCGACTCCTCACTCGCTACGTACTCTTTCCTCTTTGACCACTTAATAAACCTTTTCCCTGTCAGAAGAGGGATGCACGAACTATTTCGGTATTACGAAGATGTTAAACAAGCTAACTAAAACATTAAAACAATGTTTGTTTTAGAAGCTTACATTGTCTTTATTCATTTCGCTTCAAGAAACTGGTATTCGTGCATCGTTAAAAATTATTGTATTTATTTATTTTTAAAATTGGGTTTTACCTATTCATAAGCTTAGGTAACTAATATTATTTTAAAAAAATGACGTGCATAAGTGTATCAGTGATACCTATATGAATAAAATATTTTGACTTTGACTTTGACTTTATTTGTGAAACTATATTATATGGCGATTTTGATTTACATACAAAAAAAAGACTAAGGAATAGAGTCGCTACCATGTCGCTATTTCCACGCCTGAGAAGAAGTCTGCATCTGTCGCAGCAGGAAATTTAATGATAATCTTAAGAAATGTTATGTTAAGTTTCGAAACTCCCGTCTTGTCGCAGTAAAATTATTTCTTGCACTACTCAAATATTGTTTTCGTCACAAGCAATATTTTTGTGCTACAAAGGTACATAAATCTTTTGATGAACATATTTTTTTCAATTTCTACTTGGCTTCTATAAATTCGCAATAGCATTTCGCAGTAATTTTTATCATGATTCAAGAAATTAATTTCGAAGAACTATTTTCTATAAATATATTCATAAACTTTTTTTTTTCATTTTTCATTCTGTGCCTGTTGTGAATTTGCCTGTTGTCTATAGGTAGGTACAGCACCATTTAATGAACAGATATTGTTAAATATAGCAAAGAAAGTAAGCGTTTCATGTCGAACAAGGTTGACTCTTAAAAGCATGTACTCATAACTGTGACTCATAAGCAGATAAAAGATGTAAGATGTAGTGTAGCTTTTAGTATTTACCTTGCAAAAGTCTTCTACTTAAGCCATTGAAGTATTTTTACTAGCGTATAGAACCGACACCGCGAACACCATGTATGCCCCAATGAATTGGCGCCACGTAGCTTCAATTTTCAATGGATTCGTTCGATTTTGAAAGGAGAACCGGGGCTCAATTTTGAAAATAAAACCTCCCAGCTGGACACACAGTTTGTTCGAGATGTCTGTTCTATGACATTTTACTTCAATGACTTAAGCGACATTCAAGAGAAGCTACAGCTTTTATCCGCTGAAAAATATATCGTTTATTTATAATGCCTAAGCTAATAAGTTTTGTAATACTTTAGTTTTTACAATAAATCTGTATATTTTTTGCTTGCTTTTAGTTTTAATACTGTTTTAATACTACATAAGAATTGCTTTTGAAAATTGTGTTATCGCACTCTCTAAAAATATTTTATCTGTATCTATCTAAGATGCTTACCTACTACCGCTACTATTCCCCAAAATTATGATACTTTAAAGCCGAGCAACCCAAGAATATTTGAATATTTACTTATTAATAATTTGGGGCTCATAAATTTTTGAGATTTGATAATGAATCTCAATAACATGTCTATAACAGCCAAACAAGGATGAAAAAGTGATCGACATAGCCAAGAACTGCAAGAAGCATTGAATCAAAGGGATATGACAAACGGTTTAGTAGTTTCCGATGCAGAAGCGCACGGCGCGACCACGAGCGACGAACAATCGTCATAGTAACAACCGTGACGAGTTCACCGACGGTCCCGTTCCATGAGTATTGTGTCGAGTCCAGCCGACCACGCAATGACCTCCATGCTGCTCCGAAGAAAATTCTGTCTAAACTTTAATATTATAAAAAGATTGATTGTATTAGATATACTCAAGAACTACTGTACCGATTTCAAAAAATCTTACACCAATACGATGCTCTATAGTTTCTGAGTAACCTGGACTATACTTAGTCTGGCCATAAATACTGTTACTACAATTAAAAATAAACAAAATATTACATTTGAATTTGGAATCTATCATTTTTATATATTGTTCATTCATTAAGTTTTCACATTTTGGCGCCAATACATTGTACAATATTTTGCGATATTAAAATGGAGTGGGATGATAAAGAGAAATTCTGTTCTCTTTATCATCCCCTCTCTTTATAGTCCTAGTCTTAATCCGCTGGATTATGATTTATGGTCAGTTTTAGAGAGTACGGCTTGCTCTAAACGCCATGATAATTTGGGAGTCCGTAAAACAATCCGTACGATTGGCAGTGAAGAATTTTCCCATAGAAAGAGTGCGTGCTTCTATATATAACTGGCCTCAATGTTTAAAGGACTGTATTGCAGCCAATGGGTACCACTTCGAATAAGCTTTTTAAATTTTAAATTGTTTTATATTAATGTATTAAACTAACACACTTTAAAGTAATAAATGTTATTTGCAATAAAACTTTTTTTTCTTTGTTTCAGTATTTATGGCAAGACTTGGTACCTATTTTGTTTTAAAAAAATAGTGATCTATACGAAAACCAAAGGAAAGCGAAGGCGGTTATTAGTTCAATATACCGATTACCGACTTATAAATATACCCTGTTATGGGCTACATGATTTTATAAGGTGTTTTCAAATTTTTCATGTTTATCCTATCCCTTAAAACTTTCTCACAATCATTGTATCGTTCAGTGGTTTTTCAAATTGTAGTGAAATAAGTGAAAATTTATTTTATGCTCTAAAACCAAGAAGCTTTGATAAGAAATATAATAAGACTTGAAGAGCATTTTTCAGTGTTTAAATAGAAGGGTGTGGAACCACTCCATGTCTTTTCGATTACTATCCATATTCAATAAATGCATTTAAGACTTTTGTACCTAAAAGCACCTACTTTAAGATTTACTACAAAATAAAATTGAATGACTTGATAATTATTAATTTATAATACTACGTATCTACTATGGGTGGATTATAACTCCTTTTATTGTAACGTTGATATTGATTAATCTGATATAAACGGGATTGTACTCGAGATGCAGGCACTGCAAATCTTGGAGTAAACGTGTCAATGATACGTCAGGCTCGGGAAGTCAGTCAGATAATGTAGCTCAGCCTTTTGTCTTGTTACCTACTCACTGGAACGGCTCTCTCGCAACGTTGAAATAATGAGTTTCTCCTTTAAAAACCAACTTAGAATATCTAACCTTGCCCCATTTTACAAATATCGCAATAAAGTGCGCATATTTCGAACAATAAAAATATTTTCTCTGGAATATTAAAAACTGGTAATAGCGTGGTCACAAGAACTTTGAAAACAGTGATAATTGTGAATTGTTGGCAAAGGAAAGCTACCGTACTATAGTTTTATTTTTGCTTTTTGTTGATACTCTACAGTCTACATACTCTCACAAAAAATATTCCCCAAACTTTTAGATAACCGCTATAGACCAGATATGATTGTTTGTTGAATGTATTAGACATCTTATCAATGTATGATTAATATTCTATGTAGGTAAGTAGTATGAATAGATATTAAAATCGAAGAATTGCGTAGAATCACCAGGTACTCTGCACCTTATCTACGATGAAGGCCAGTGTCGTGGGACTTGATTTCAAAAATTATCTTATCGCGCTTCAGAGTAAGGTTCAAATATCTTAAGCAAACAGGTCGTGTTCGTAAAATCCATTTTTACTAGAAATCAATAACCCACGGCGGGCAAACTTGTAGTTTACGACTCTTGTAATATTTAGGCAAACTTTTCCCCGCTGACCTTTTTATTAAAACGAGTATTTACGTTCAAGCAGCGTTTGGCAAGAAGCCATCGCGGGATAAGCACCGTGAAAAACGCGGCGGAGTGGACACAAGCAAAGATAACAAGTACATGCTTCGTTTAGTCTGGTTTGCATACATTTTTTAACGAAAACGTCTTGAATTCTTTGTCGACTATCGAATTCTGAATACATGCAACAGATTTCAACTATACTTTGTTAGATATCTGGCTATGCTTCTTTTTTATATATTTTTTTTATTTTTTTTTTTAGAAAAATAAAGTATTTTACTGATGTTTGTTTACACAGACTATAAAATAAAAAAACTTTTTTACGAAAAATAGCAAGGTTAAAATGGAAACCCGCTTGAAAATCACAGATTAATCTGAGAAGTGCATATTGAACATGATTCGTAACATTATTAATGTTGCCGGAAAGGTTGAAGATCAATAGATCGGATAATGCCGAGACTCGCTGATGCATCGGCCTAGATTACTCCAGAGATGAACAAAGTTGGCATAGATATAGAGGGATCAAAGTGCGGCGTGGGCGCACGACCTAATACCGCGGGCAACGCATCACTTGCGCGCACCGTGCCTTTTGCACTAGCGCAATTAGTTTCTGCTGCACAATAAAATTGATGACCGTTATTACGTTTTCACGACTCGTTTAAAATAGAGCTCTCCATTGACGAATTGGAATATAACCACTACACAAATCTACGTATAAATACAGCTAACGATACAACGTAGGTACTTCGCCAATTCAATTAGCATTAGGCAATAGAATCTATTTCAAAAACTAGCGCGTATTGATTGTTATTGTTCACGATTGGATTGGAATTGGAATAAAACAATAAAGAAATTTTGAAGTGTATTTCAATAAATTTACAAGCATAAATACAGTACATCACTTATTGCCAATTGTTTGTACCATGCAGGTATCTTTTAATCACGTAAACGAGTCGGTGCCGTGCTCTACGCAGTTACTGTTGAGGTTATGTTGTGATAACTGTTTAGAGTAAAAGCCGGCAGAGGGGTGCTAAACAAGAATTTGGCACTGAAAATGCGTTACATTAAGGACGAATCTCGTTTGCAGCTTGGATACAGAACAAAACGGATGAAGAGCGGAAACTGCGCGCGCACCCGGCATGGCCGCCGCCGCACACCTGACTGCCGAGTGCCGATATACCTTGACATGTTAACTGAATTACAGCATCTATATAACACGATTAATGGGGCTTTAAACGCATCCCTACATGTATGTTACGCCGAAATCATCACGTGCACTACACGCCATTCACCGATAACAACAAGTTCAGAACACGACTAATCAGCTGATTACCAAACTTTTGCCGGTATTTATAAAGTTAACTTCAGTTTCGTCACTGAAAACTAATTGGATTTTCATTTTCCCGGAACGAGAGGGCCTATTGAGGAGTATAAAGCGAATAGTTAGCCGTCGCCGGTGAGCGCATCGGATGCACTTCCGTCGGTCGCGCGGGCTGAGCGCGGCGGACGGCCGACTAGCGTACCTGGACTAGTCTGCCAGCTGAGTCCTCCCACGAACATCTTCCTGCAAGATAAACATTGGAGGATTAGTGGCAGATCCTCACGGGGACACCGGTGCATCGGAGGAGGAGCACGTACCCCGGATCGTTGGGCACCTCGGCGGGGCTGTGGGCCACATCCTGATTTTGGGTTTCCATGGGCTCTAGAGCCGGCGTGGGGCGGGCCGGCTAGCACTACGACTACGAGCGAGCGACGGCGCGGCGGGGACGGCTCCCGGAGTCGCTCGGTTTCACTACCGACTACCGGCACGAGACTGCCGCGCTCGGCGCACCCCTCCACGCAGCGCCCGCCGCCGCCCGCCGCCGCCCGCCGCCGCCCGCCGCCCCGCCGCTCGCGCGTCGCCGCCGCATCGATTCATTCACTCCGTACACAATTATTCATACGGCCGGCACGATGGACGCGAGCAGCACGACGGCACCACCACGTGAGCGCGCGCCACGTGCTCGCGCCCCCCCCCCTCCCCCACCCGGCCCGCGCCCGCGCCCCTCGCCCGCGCAGCGCGCACGCCGGCCGCCCCGAGAGCACGCCCACCGCGCACCCACTGCCACCGACCCACCCCACGCATTTCCCAAACTTTTGATGCACCTGTCAAACACTTATTTACCGCCGGTCATCAGATCAGAACACTCCGAATTCCAAATGCCCGATTCCATCGGACTCTACTCGACTGTCAACATCAACATTTGTATGTTTTCAGGATGACGCAAACGCGTTCACAATTTTGCAATGAACACTAACAACGTGATTCTTAAATTTCCACGCCGTAAATAGAGATAACGTTGCGCGAGTGACGAGTGAGCGGGGAAATGTTGCGAAATCGCGCCAAAGCGAGAGTGTATACTACCAGTAGTATTTTATGCGCTACTAAGCTACGATATTGCTACGGGACAGTAGCTACGGTTGACTTTTAAACTGGAACTTGTAAATTACTAGCCTAACTTATGTCCGGTTGTACATTTTACGTAATATAAATATATAGGTACAGTACTTACCTACTAATTATAGTGTTACACACTGTGTGAAGTTATTCACTGTAATACAAACTCAAATGATAATATTACATGGATGATACAAATAAAAACATACAACTCTATATAATTTATAAACACATCATTTATTTTCTAATGTTCTTACAAGTGACAAACAAGAACACCGAGAATGGATTGAACACCTCACATTACAACCATAACTTTCACAATCACAAATTAGACATACTTAGATACAATTAAATTGCAGTAAAATTATTTCAATAAGTAGATATACATTCAATATGCAGTACATTTGCACATCATAAATATACTTTCAAGATTTAAGGATAAATATAAATTCAAGCCGTAGGACATATAGGTTAGTTAATTTTAGGTACAAGTCTTTTTTTATTAACATAACATAAATGAAAGCAGTCATTTATATCGGATAATCAATTATGATGGATCAGTGTAGAAGAGTGGAATTTCAAATTCGTTGACGTGAAATATTTTTTTTTATTAGAGAAAAAACTAATAACACTTTCTGTGATAACAATGAATGAACAATGGAATGACATGGTGAGATTTTTTAAACTCCCATTTTAATGTACCCTTAAGCACTTATGCTTTAGCGACCGCGTAAATTCTAAGTACTTAAGACGGATTCATTTCGAACCCTTTGTATTTTTAAACTTTATTATCTCCCAAAAAAATGCGCAAAGCCTCTAAGCTAAATTCAACTTCAACCAACTGAAATTCAACCCCTAGTCTCATCTCTACAATACTGACCTACCTCAATTCACCTACACAAATTGTTTTATGTAGTCAAAGGTTAAGTACTAAGTAGGTACATTGTTATGTTTAGAAACTGCTGCATAGAAAATAGAATAATGAATTAACAAACACTCATTCACATCACAATCTCGATACGAACTGCAACTTGGTAATATTGATTTTAATTGTTAATTAATATGACAGTTAGGAAAATATGTTTCGGCAAAATAATGACACCGCTAGTACCTACATGTTGAGGAGAGTCGACTCGTAAGAACGAAAACGTTATAATTACGACTTATGAGCAACACCTATTTTTGTGAGGTACATACTTAATATCACCTTGTACATATCTTTAGTAATTCTATCGTAATTTCTACGCAAAGCAAAAAAAAGCAAAGCAACAACCCATAATTACCCCACTGCTGGGCTCGGGGTCTCCTCTCACAATGTACAGGCCATAGTCTACCACGCTGGCCAAGTGCGGATTGGTAGACTTCACACAACTTTGAGAATATTATGGAGAACTCTCAGGTGTGCAGGTTTCAAAAAAAAAAGAAAATTGAGCTGACCCAAAGATATTTTTTATACATACAATATCTTGAACTGACCAGACAATACGCACCTAGCATAATCCAGGACGTGGTTAAATGTGTTGTCCTGCTAGGTAATTTTAATAACCGAGCGAGATATCAATTCGAAACAGCTTTCGTAAATCAAAAAGCTGATCAATTCTTATAAAAACGAAGTAAGAAAAAATACAATGATAGGCAGTTATTCGCACTCACACATATATCTCACATACATAAATTATATATTCACATAAAAAACACCGAATCTTTAAAGCGTAAGAACGTACCTGATACTGGAACGTACTGGTGAAAGTGCCATAAATAGCCAAAAATTAACAATCGTAGTCAGTAATTGTGATCAAAACTGTCAAATTTAATCAAGGTTCTAAAATATATTTCCGTTCAATAATAGAAGTATACATTCCGGCACAAATTGACCTATATTGCTACTCGATGTAGCAGCGAACTTTAATGCAAAAATAACTACAGATTGCAGCTTCACTCACCAAAGATAGAATTAGAACCGGATCGATACCTTCAGAGTTATATTTGCGGACATTCGAGCAATATTTAATGCACTCTGAAACTGAAAAGGCTAAGCTGTCACCGTTAAGTGCTGCCTGAACGTTGAAGTGTCTCGAATTAAATCTAAACCGTGCAATCATAAGTATGTTGAAAGTGCATTAACTGAATAATTAACTCTTTTCCTTTGAAATAATATTATAGTTAGGTACTTTGTGGAATGCTAGAATAGCCAAAATAATAAATATAGGTCCCTAAATTGACTTGTGGATACGACAGTTCATAATGGCTATAAAATTTATGGCTATGAACCTAACTTTATTAGGATGAAATTAAGCCTTTTATGGAAAATCTGACACTTTAGAAAGGAAAAAGGGATTTTAAGTGTTTTCCCAAATACACATCACGGTAAAGTTAAATGAAAAGATTCCATATTTAATTTAATCATAAATGATTTTCGATTGCTTTTATAAATGATCCTCATTTAGCACGTTAGGTATAAGAGTGTATTTATATTTAAATTATAATAGCAATAGCTGTTGCTACTCGTCCGCTAAGGAGATCTTTCACCCTACCTTAATTTTTTTGATGTACGAGGAATCTACGCATACTTGAAGGAAGCCTATTGAGAACACGTGGATGAAGGTCGAAAAAACCCGGACCATCAAGGATAGGAACCAATGCAATAGGTATAGGAAGTTGATTCATACAGTTCATACTGAATAGCGTGTATTAAAAGGGCCACGAGCACGACCTATTACGTTTCCTATTTCTAAGCTACAAACTTGTCCGAGTTCCTTAAAAATGATCAACGATATGGATATATCTACGCGTTTATATCGCACCCTCAGTGGAAAAAAGCATAAGTCGTGTTACTTTAAATTTTAGTTATTAACTAGCTGTTGCCCGCAAGTCGCAACTTTGCATACGGAAATTATGTTTTAACTTATTCAAACTTTTATCCTGTTTTCCCACAAAACCTAATTTTCCGGGATGAAAATTTGTCTAAAATATGACCCAAGGTATCAGTAACAATTTTACCAATTTTTCATCGAAATCCGTTCAAGGGTTTTTTATGTGATACCCGGACAGACAGACACTTTGAGTTTTATTATAGTATAGAAGATATGATTGTAAAGAGGGAAAAAAGCTGCATAAATGCTCAATTTACAAATTTTTATTATTAATCTTGAGGGTTTTCTGCAAGAAATCGTAATGTAAATTTCTTTGACTACTTACTGATATTATAACAGCTTTTTTGCTCTCCTCTAAAATTGCAATTTTCATCTTATGACTTTTTTCCACTGAGGGTACAATTTGATTATTTCGGTGAGAGTGGCAAGAGCCTCCAAAACAAAAAATCCTACAAGAGTTATTAGCAAGCTTCTGAATGACGATGTCTCGCTGTGTAATATAGGACTTGTTGGTACCATAATGTCCATAATTATATTTCTGTCTTCTGTGCTTAGACCTTTAATTTCCTTGAAATTTTATTTTGAGGAATAAGTATTTTAACGAACAGCAAATAGCTAACAATGGCACAGACTAGGTTTATAAGTTTAATATATTATCTCTATCTGCACCGCAATAGAAAGGATCGACTCTATAATAATTTTATTTTGATTATCGCGATATAATATAAACCACAAAAATACAAAATTAAAATTTTCTTTCATTTTTTACAAACTATGGGTTGTAATAGCCTTTTAATTACACAGTAGGCAGTTTCATTAAACGATCATAACGCCCTAACCACACCCCTTTCGTACTTAAACCATTAGGTACGTAACCTTTAAAGGATAGGATTAGGTTTGATCAATTTATTAGTCACACGGATACACCAATCGATTATCACCAAATTATAAATCCAACTGCATAAAAAGAATTTTCAAACAAACCGTTCGTCTTTAACTAAAGTTTTGCGGTCTCAAATCGATCCCTAGAAATGTCATAGTAGATGTATGTACATAACTTAGATAACTATACTTATAAAGAGGAAAGATTTGATTGTTTGTTTGCATTGAATAGGCTTTTTTTTATGCTTAGAGCAGGCAAACGAGCAGACGGGTCACCTGATGGTAAGTGATCACCGCCGCCCATGGACATTAGCAACACCAGGGGCGTCACCAACGCGATGCCGGCCACGAAAATGACGATAGACCCGCTTCTTGAAGGACCCCATGTCATAGCTTAGAGGGAACACCGATGCAGGTAGTTTGTTCCACAGTTTACACGTGCGAGGCAGAAAATGACCGAAACTACTGAACCGATTTGAAAATTTCTTTCACTGTTGGGAAGCTACATTATCCCCGGGTGACATAGGCTACATTATATTTTTTTTTTTTACTATTTTTTCCGAAGCGAAGCGAGGGCGATTTCCTAGTTTTATATAAAGTTTTATATTAAAATTAGGTCTGATAAATTCTGTAATGGCGTTGAAGAATCCGGTCAATACGTACAGAGCCAAATTTATCATCACACATCTACCAATATTCCTAAAATAGATAGACAGCAGAGAGCTACATCAATATTCTAGGGTTCCCTAATTTAAGTTGAGTTAACTGTCCCACTTTATCCAGACAATTTTGATAAGCAGCAGCGGAAACACATTTGGAACTGAATTAGTTCTTGCGCTTTGAAATCGATATTCGAGAGGCTAATATTAAAACTGTAGCCTAGTTCATACCGAAACTGATCATACGGTATAAGTTTGAACTTGGACATTACATAGGTACTTGAAAAAATATACCTTTTCGTAATTTTTCACTCATTCATGTGCTTATATAATTTATTAATAATAACAATAACATAAATTCAGCTATATAGTGCGTCGGATAAATGTGAATGAAATGGAAAAGTGAAATTTTAATAAACATTAAAAGCGGCCAAGTGCGTACTAGGCCACGCGCCAATAGGGTTCCGAAGATGTAAGTTTATCGACTATTACTCATAATAAGTACTTATGCTAAAATAGTCATGATAAGTGAGTTTAACTTTTAAATTCATCATAATATATAGATATGCTACTGCCATGATTTTTTTCACATGTCCAACAATCATCATTTAGCTTGCAGTTTCCCCCTCCCCACCCCCACTTGCCTCTAACCAAAATTAGCATTTTAAAGCTAAATATTTCACAAACGGATCCCTAAATCGAAACTTGATCTTAGAAGACCCATAATATTTTTGAGAGAACTTTTTAACTACACCCTATATTACGGGGTAGACGTGGTAAAAACAAACTACTGCTTATTACAAAAATAAGTCCTGTAACTTAAGATCTCAGAAACAACTAAACGGGTTTTCACCAACAGATGGGATAAATCATGAGGAAGGTTTAAGTGTAGATTCATTAAGGTTTTATATAAATTGGCTGCTTTATGACGATAATTGTTATGTATATAATACCTATGTTAATTATTTCACTTGCCTAGACAAATACAATTTGGCAGTTCGTATCGTGAATACGTTTTGTGCTAATATAATTATGTAAATGTTATTCTTAAAAATATATATGTACTA